>OX595862.1:3022500-3534282 GCA_951392215.1 Epirrita christyi
CAGGCCACGCGGCTTTATCATTAATATAGTCAACAAGAGTGTAATACGCTTTCTTAATTAGATTAATCTTAATGTAGGATTTAAATCTTCGAACAGGAAGTTTAGATGCACCTTCTGGAAGTTTATTATAGAACCGTACAGAATTCCCCATAAGACCCACTTACTTTCTTTAATCGAAATTTTGGTATATTGCCTACCTTTCGCCTTGACTGGTACCACAAAAGGAGCTGGTAGCGACGATGCCGCTGTTCAAGTCCTGCATTGATACGCCAGTGTGTTCCTTCTTCCTATGCTTATAGAGAGCAGTTTTGTTTGGCAGAACTTCATCGCAATCTCGACAAGGTATCCTAAGATAATGTTTATAAGATAAAGATAAGATAAGACAATATGATAATGAGATAAGCTTTTAACTTGCAATGTATGTATGTTTGTCCGGGTGGAATTTTGCAAATGAATTTTAAATCAGTTATCTTTAACCGATTGAGCTGAAATTATTCATACCTGTCAAGTTCAGATGACAATACGATATTATGGTGATGGCGAGCTGATCTGATGATGGAGACAGGAGGTGGACAGCGGAACTCCTCGATGATTAATTGTAGCCTGGCTATGTTTGGGCTCATTTTGATCAGCTCACGGTTCCAATCACTAATTTAATAAAAGCTTTTTTTTTAAATATACATTTTTCAACAGAAATCTTATATACTAATTATTGTTGACGACCTCCGTGGCGCGGTGGGTGAGTAGCCGGCTGAGATGCAAGAGGTTGCGGGTTTGATTCCCGATGCGGGACAAATGTTTGTATGATCTGCAAATATTTGTTCCGAGTCTGGGTATTATGGTACCATAGTACTCGTAGTTCCTGATACCCACGACACAGGGAATCCTAGTGTGGGATCCTGACTACGTATGTGACTGTTGATGTTATGTACTAGCTAATATGGTACTTTGCTTACCTATAGTTTTGTACATTTATCTTTGTATTTTCCTCTTGAGATGCTTTCCCGTGAAGTTTCTTTCGGTGATAAGCAAGGCTCCAACTGTTGAATAAAATACAACCCCTTGATTCATAATCATTTTTAGGGTTCTGTGCCCAAAGGGTAAAACGGACCCTATTACTAAGGCTCCGCTGTCCGTCTGTCCGTGCGTCTGTCACCAGGACGAAGCCTCCCCCATTCATTTATTTATTTATTCTATTAAATTAAAACGGCTTAGTCCAATTTTACCAATTAATCTATTTACTTGTTTACATAAGCATTATAATACAAATAAATATTATACTTAACAATGAATTAACTTAAATATGTACTTACACGTCAAAAAAAAATGCTTTATAAAGTTATTTAATTTCATATTTTTTTTATTAATTGAATAAATAAATAAAAGAATGGGGTAGGCTTAGTCCTGGTGACAGACGGACGGACGGACGGACAGCGCAGCCTTTGTAATAGGGTCCGTTTTACCCTTTGGATACGGAACCCTAAAAATGATTATGAATAAGGGGGTTATATTTTATGTAATATGTACTTATGTAAATAAGTAAATAGATTAATTGGTATAATTGGACTAGGTCGTTCCAATTTAATTGAATAAATAAATAAATGGGGCAGACTTCGTCCAGCAGTGGACGTAAGGATGCTGTTGATGATAATGATGATAATAAAATGGCGGAACCGGATCTTGTGGCCCACTTATGTGAAGCGGTAGCCCCGGCCTATAACAAATGCAACAGCTCTTAGGCCACGTCTTGGGTGGTATGGTACCATGGTACTCGTAGTTCCCACGACACAGTGAATCCTAGTAATCAAGATTAGATTATAACTTTATTGTACCCCATAAACAAAAAACAACAAAAAAAAAAGGATTTCAAATTAGAAGTACAATGAGCGGTCTTATCGCTTAAGAGTGATCTCTTCCGGACAACCTTTGGATGGACAGAAACTATTTAACAAGTAAGGACGGTGGCGTACCAAGAATACGATGTGACTGTTTAAGTTCTCATTTACTATGTGGATACATAACTCCTTGCTCCGAGGCACCACACAAAGTCAAAGTCAAAGTCAAAAAGAATTTTATTCATTGAAATCACAAGGATCGTTTTGAATCGTCTTATAAACTAAAATTACTCCTGTTCCAACGCGACCAAGCCTAGAAGAATCAGGCAACAAACACGGCTTGGCTTACATAAATGGTCCGTCTTACCACTAGGTGAGAAGCGCCTGTGTGGTGTCTCAGAGCAAAGAGTTGCTGATAGATAGTAAATGAGAACTTAAAAACCTTAGGAAGGTAGTCAAAATTAAATAAACATCAGCAAAAAATATTGACCTTACTATATATTATACTGATTTTGTATGCCATAATGTTTTAACTTGGAAATTAAAGTATCATGCCTCACGCAGTCAAAAGCTTTGGACAGGTCGCAGAAAACTCCGATCGCTACAGGCTACAGGCGCTTCTCACCTAGTGGTAAGACGGACCATTTATGTAAGCCAAGCCGTGTTTGTTGCCTGATTCTTCTAGGCTTGGTCGCGTTGGAACAGGAGTAATTTTAGCTTATAAGACGATTCGAAATGATCCTTGTGATTTCAATGAATAAAGTTCTTTTTGACTTTGACTTTATGTTATGTATGTTCGGAAGCTTACCTATTGGGAAATGTCATCTCGCATTGATTACAATTATGAAGGTAATTAACGTCGGGATGCTTCATTCTTCTGTGCACTTGTAAGTACGTCCAGTGAAGGTACGATCGACCACAGTCCTGCAACAAATGATAATCATCAGCCAGTGGACATCCTCTGCTGGACGAGGCCTCCCCCACAGAAAGCAATGGGAGGATTTGCCATAATCACCACGCTTGGCAGGCGGATTGGTGATCGCAATTTGGTGTCGTGTGCTCAGGTGGATGCTGCCCATCCCCAGAAGCCCAATTCAAAGTTAACCGAATCGAGACTGAATTATGAATTGACAGAAAGTTGGTATTGTGCTACCTTATAAATAACAATTTAGTCTACTTTCAATTCACGGTGACTACCATTAGAGTAGGATAGTTATATATATAATTGCAAAGAGTAAAGAGAGACTTCATCTACTTAAGCTAAAATTATCAAAAAAACTTTGAATCGTTCAAGTTTCGGTCACATTTCGATATAATCACATTACAGTGTTGTACTTTATGTTTAGAGAATACCATTTCTGACATTTAAGACATCGACACAAGATCGAAACATGATCCGAACTCTATTTTAACTATTTTTAAGTTAGAGAATTGGGCATCTGGTGTAATCCTTTAGTCGGCTTTTACGACATCCACGGGAGGAGATGGAGGGGTCTATTCTTGGGCCGGACACATCGCGGCAACAAGTACTTAATATTTAAAATATATTTTAAATCGGCTGCGCGGCTCGGCTGCGTTTTAAGCGTGGTCATTATGGCAAACCCATCTCAATACCACAAACCGGACGACATAGTAGAGGAAGGCCCCCGTCTCGATAGAATGGTCACAGGAAGTCAGTGGATAAAGGTGGCTCAAGACCGTTCCGTTTTTTTTTTTTTTTTTTTCGTTTTTATTACCTAAATTTTTCGTTTTTTTATAGACTACATTTAAGTGTGTCATGTAACCCTTAAATTAGCGTCTTAAATCCCCAAGAGTCTTAATCCCCGAGTTACTTAAATCTGCGCGTGTCTTAATCCCCGATTATCTTAATCACCAAGAGTCTTAATCCCCAAGAGTCTTAAATCTCCATGTGTCTTAATCCCCGATTATCTTAATCACCAAGAGTCTTTATCCCCAAGAGTCTTAAATCTCCATGTGTCTTAATCCCCGATTATCTTAATCACCAAGAGTCTTTATCCCCAAGAGTCTTAAATCTCCATGTGTCTTAATCCCCGATTATCTTAATCACCAAGAGTCTTTATCCCCAAGAGTCTTAAATCTCCATGTGTCTTAATCCCCGATTATCTTAATCACCAAGAGTCTTTATCCCCAAGGGTCTTAAATCTCCATGTGTCTTAATCCCCGATTATCTTAATCACCAAGAGTCTTTATCCCCAAGAGTCTTAAATCTCCATGTGTCTTAATCCCCGATTATCTTAATCACCAAGAGTCTTTATCCCCAAGAGTCTTAAATCTCCATGTGTCTTAGTCCCCGATTATCTTAATCACCAAGAGTCTTTATCCCCAAGAGTCTTAAATCTCCATGTGTCTTAATCCCCGATTATCTTAATCACCAAGAGTCTTTATCCCCAAGATTCTTAAATCTCCATGTGTCTTAATCCCCGATTATCTTAATCACCAAGAGTCTTTATCCCCAAGAGTCTTAAATCTCCATGTGTCTTAATCCCCGATTATCTTAATCACCAAGAGTCTTTATCCCCAAGAGTCTTAAATCTCCATGTGTCTTAATCCCTGATTATCTTAATCACCAAGAGTCTTTATCCCCAAGAGTCTTAAATCTCCATGTGTTTTAATCCCCGATTATCTAATCACCAAGAGTCTTTATCCCCAAGAGTCTTAAATCTCCATGTGTCTTAATCCCCGATTATCTTAATCACCAAGAGTCTTTATCCCCAAGAGTCTTAAATCTCCATGTGTCTTAATCCCCGATTATCTTAATCACCAAGAGTCTTTATCCCCAAGAGTCTTAAATCTCCATGTGTCTTAATCCCCGATTATATTAATCACCAAGAGTCTTAATCCCCAAGAGTCTTAAATCTCCATGCGTCTTAATCCCCGAGTGCCTCACTAAGAGTCTGATATCTTCGCATGTCTTGATTTCCGAGTGTCTTAATCACCAAGATTCTTAATCCCCGAGTGGCTTAACCCCAAGCGGCCTTATTACAGAACATGGACTAAATCTGAATTTAGTCCAGGCGTACTAGTCTAGGATTAAATATCGACATTAGGCATATGCGACTTTAAATACGAAAGCAGATGGTTTGTTTTCCGAAATAAATTCTCGCGCTACTTCTCAAATTTCCAAAGTATCAAACTGACGGATTGTGTCACATAATAATTGAGATGTCCAAATTCTTACCTCTAACAAGCAATCAACTGTCAATTTATAGACCATTTGCTAAACTAGGGGGCTGCCTGGTTTTAGATAAACCAGAGATAGTCCAAGCTTATGTCATTTTTGGCATATCTAGCTCGAAAGTTGCTTCTGGAAAACAAACCATCTGCTTTTGTATTACAGTTGTATATACCCTAGGTCGATATTTAAGCCTAGACTGGTAGTCCTGGTTTAAACCCAGACTAAGGGCATTTTTTATAATAACACCCCAATAGTCTTTATCCCAGTGTTATAATCCCCAACAGTACTTATTCCTGAGTGTCTTTAATCCCCAAGATTCTTAATCCCCGAGTGGCTTAACCCCAGATAGTTTAATCCCCAAGAGTGTGAATCCTCGAGTATTTTAACCCCCACCAAGTGTCATGTTGTGTTGGTGGCACATTACTCGACGTATTTTCGTAAATGTTTGCATAATTTTGCCAAGGAAAGCAACATTGTGTTCTGATGGTTTCGTGGTTGATTTTTGCCTTTGATAAATAACGCATACATTTTCGAATATTACACCAAGTGAAGTTGCACCTTAACATACCTCGCACAAGAAATGTTTGACGGTGGGAAAGTCACCATATCCAACCACACTTGCAGGCGGATCGGTGCCCGTAGCGGCCGGACGTTTGTAAAAGCCATGAGTGGTTTTGTGCGTTGTGCATCTGTCAACGTAATGCCAAGTCAAAATGGCTGTTGTAATAGGTTGTAATGGAAAGTTTTCTGACAGCTGAAAGAAAATAGTCCTAAATCCATGCATAGATGGCGCAGTACAGATATGGTTGTCTAAATTTTGTCGGTCAGCCACCAACTGTCAGGTCACTGACTTCCCTCGCTCATGCTGTTCGTTGGTGAAGTAAAGTAAGTACGTAAAGTTTTTGTTGAAATTCTGATATATTTGTTAGTGTTACGTTTTTGTTATGTTTTTTGTTATTTTTGAAGCCGGACCAAGTAGACCGGTCTATTGTAGACTTGAAAAACGAGCTTCGGAATCGCAACGCGAAACTTGGAGGAAAAAAGAGAAAACAAAGTGAATTTGTTGTCTGTGGTGCTTTTGCAAAAATCTTCAGAAAACTCAACCATGTCGAGTCACCGCCATCTACCGGAATTTTAAGAACTAGTTTTTCTTTTTAATTGCCTCCCTGAAAACTCCCCATTCCCAACCGCAGATACCGAGACAGAGCGGTGCGAGGATGTGTAGCGGGCTCTTTCCAAATGCGAGCGAACGGGTGAGATGCACCGTCCATCCTTTGCGCACATCCCTCGCGCACATCCCTCGCACACATCCCTCGCTTGTTTTGTACGTATAAAAACCTCGCTTTTCAAGCCATTTCCACCAAAGCCGCGCTGAGCGAGACTAGGTAAATAAAATTGATTCTATTGGTTCTTAACAAACACATACGCTACGCGTCCTCGCTTATCTCTGGTGGAAACGCAGCCTTTACTTACCTAGAATAAGTAGCGAAGCTGACTTTACAGATGTGACACGTGAAAGGGTTTTTGACACCCTTGTGTATGGCACGGTGGCTGTTTAATCCTTCTTCTATATAGAAAACACTGAAAACAACAAATACTATCAAAGATTTTTTTGTTATAATTATTTACAGAAAGTTTTTTTTTTTTTTTTTTTAAATCCGTTGCAAGCGATCTACAGATAAATAAATAAATAATGCTGGGACATTTCACACAACATTATCTAGCCCCAAGCTAAGCAGAGCTTGTGTTATGGCAACTGGATAACTGATATACGTAGTATAATAACATTACATAGATAGATATTTTTATTATACATAGAAAATACCCAGAACACCCGGAACAATTATCTGCAGATCGCACAAATATTTGTTCCGAGGCGGGGATCGAACCCGCAACCTCCTGCGTCGCAGGCGAACCTTCGCCCGCCGCGCCACAGTGGTCGTCCAGTGGTTTGAGATAGCTCAAATGATCCAATTGACATAACACCCAACAGTCACGTACATAGACCAGCCTCCCGTTTTTTTTTTATGCTACTTGGCAAGCAAACAAGCATACAGCCCACCTGATGGAAAGCAGTTACCGTAGCCTATGGACGCCTGCAACACCAAAGGCATCACACGCGCGCTGCCGACCCTGAGACATAAAGATGAAAAGTCTCATGTGCCTGTAATTTCACCGGCACCCGTACCCTTCAAACCGAAACACAGCAATGCGAGCACTACTGCTTGGCGGCAGAAATAGGTACGGTGGTAGTATTTCCCCGGACGAACTCTTTCACAAGAAGTTCTACTACTAAGAACTAGTTTAGTAAGTACATTTTTAGTAAGTACCTACCCTTATTTACAGAAAGTATACAACAACTAACACAAGTATAAATACAACTTAAAAATTACAAATTATACAGTTAAGCTATCGAAAGACCGTTTCAAATGATCTAAAGATAACTCAAATGATCTAATTAACATAACCTAAAACGTAACATCCAACAGTCACATACATGATAGTCCTGCCACCGTATTCTTTATCTCGGGACAGGTTTGCGAAAGGCGTAAATTGTGCAATCAAGGCTGTCAAACGTCGCTTTTCTCATACAGAAGGTACCATTTGACAGCCCTGATTGCATTTACGCCTGTTGCAAACCTGTCTCGAGATAGAGAATAGCCCTGCGGATCCCAGACTAGGATTCCCAGTGTCGTGGGTATCAGGAGCTATGAGTACCGTGGTGTCGACCTCCGTGGCGCGGTGGGCGAATAGCCGGCTAAGATGCAAGAGATTGCGGATTCTATTCTCAATGCGGGACAAATATCTGCAAATATTTGTTCCGGGTCTGGGTGTTCTGGTACCATAGTACTCGTAGTTCCTGATACCCACGACACAGGGAATCCTAGTGTGGGATCAAGAATACGTATGTGACTGTTGTGTGTTATGTTATCCTATAAGGGTTCAGTTTTTTCCTGTCGAGGTACGGATCCCTAAAAACAACTTACTCTTCACAATATTCGCAACGAAAAGCCTTTTCAATCTCCACAACTCTAATGAGAGGCAATGCTGCATCAGTAAGAGTAGAGAGTAGCGGTGCCGCGACAGGTGACGCTACCTGACGGGAGACACGCTCCTTCGGAGAAGGGCATTCTGGAATCAGAGGTCAAAGGTCATCAAAAGGTCAAAGGTCAGAGCGTAGCGGTGACGCGACCTGAAGGGCCACACACTACTTAGGAGAAGGGCACTCTGGAATCAGAGGTCAAAGGTCATATCCAGTCTGAATTTACCAAATGGTCAACGGTCATGAGCAAACAATATCTAAGATAAATGTCACAACAAAGGTCAACAGCAAAGGGACATAAACAAAGCTAAGGTCAAAGGTCAATGTTATAGTAAATGCAAGAGCAAGGTAGAAAGATTACTTTATAAAATGTTAAAATGCGAGAGAGCGTCAGTATTTTGAGCGCCTAAACTTAATTTTACAAGACCCTGAATAGTGATACTATGACAGTTGACAGAACATCTAACCTCTTTCAGGAGTAAAAAGTTAATTTCGTAAAGTCAAAGGTCGACTTCTTGCTTCAGAAGTCAATCATCATCATCATCATCAGGTTGTGGATGTCCACTGCTGGACAAAAGCCTCCCCCTTAAGTATACAACAATAGATAAAAGTCCCAAGCAAAGGTCAAAGGTCAGATATAAACAAATATTTTAAGTTCAATTATTAGGGTTAAATGTTTCGACATTTGAACTTTGGTGCATAATACTTTTCGGTTTAAAGAAGTTTATTTTCACTCTTATAGAACTTTACAGTTCACTTAAAATGAGCTTAATAAAATAAATAAATAAATGCTGGACATTTCACACAACATTATATAGCTCCAAGCTAAGCAGAGCTTGTGTTATGGGTACTAGATAACTGATATAAGTACTTAATACAATACATTACATAGATTGATATTTTTTTATTATACATAGAAAACACTCAGATCACCCTGAACAAATATCTTTGATTGATTGTACGAATATTTGTTCCGAGGCGGGAATCGAACCTGCAACCTCCTGCGTCGCAGGTGAACCTTCGCCCGCCGCGCCACAGAGGTCGTCAAATTTACTATATTTTTTTTAGTTCAAATTTATATAGTAATAATTTGATTAGCAGTTTTTAACCGACTTCACAAAAAAGGAGGAGGTTCTCAATTCGGTTGTATTTTTTTTGTTTTTTATTTTTGTTATCAGCATTGCCATATGTCCGGCGTTAATGAACCGATTTGGAAAATTATTTTTTTATTTGAATATATATATTTCCAGATTGGTCCCATTTTTCAGAATCTAGTTCTGATGATGGAATCCATGAGGAATTGAGGGAACTCCTCAAATATTGTAGGCATACATACATATGGCTATTTTGATATTTTCAGCAACAAACCAAGCATTTGCATTCAGAAAGTATCATAATCCTTTCACCACTATGGTTCTTTCATCATTTTTTTTTCATCCAAATATTTAGTCGAATACAATGGCGGAAGTCGGTTTTTTAAGTGAAAAGTTATATTCTAGCTGTTTTGTTTAAAAGTAGACGTTTTAGTAGTAGTAGATGTTTTAGTTAAGTACAGTGTACCACCTACCAAGTTACTGACTTTTTAAAACTTCACTGTCAGAACTTACCTATAACTTGTATGGTCTGGCGCACAATCCCACTAGTGGGCGAGAGTTGGACAGCCGTCTCTTCTTCTGTCTTCAATTCACTTGCGACAGCGTCAATGCACTCTGTGGATTTCGCTGCGTGTTCCTGTAAGCACACCAAATTTATTTTCAATCACTTTGTTACTGTGTGGTCTCTCTGCCTGAGGTGGCTTTAAAAAGGGTATGATTTTCATCGTTAGTAGCAAGAACCAAGCGGAAAAAATATTAAGAACAATTCATGAGGCTAGCAGCGGTTAGTCAGAGGCAAGTCCAAGTGATATGACCATTTTATAATCAAGTGTAAATAGTGCATAATCATCAGTGTCAGTGATGACTTACGGCACTGAGACGTGGTCGCTAACCATTGGCTTCATACACAAGTTCAAAGTCTCGCAGTGGGCTATGGAGGGAGCTTTGCTCGGAGTTTGACTACGTGATAGAAATCAAAACGAAGAGATCCGTCGAAGAACCAAGATCACCCCATACAAGTAAGCACATGGTGCCATGCGGCTTCATACACAAGTTCAAAGTCTAGCAGCAGGCTATGGAGGAGCTATGCTTGGAGTTTGACTACGTGATAGAAATCGAAACGAAGAGACCCGTGGAAGAACCAAGATTACCCCATGCAAGTAAGCACATGTGCCTGCTGTCCGTCTCTGATTTAGTTCATCAGCCTCTAACTCTCGTCAGCCCTCCGCTTGCTCGTCAGCTGCTTCAAGCAGATGTATCATTGACCAGTCCTACGCTCTCTCATCAGCCCTCCGCTTGCTCGTCAGCTGCTTAAAGCAGATGTATCATTGACCAGTCCTACGCTCTCTCGTCAGCCCTCCGCTTGCTCGTCAGCTGCTTCAAGCAAATGTATCACTGGCCAGTCCTGCATTCTCTCGTCAGCCCTTCGCTCTCTTATCAACCCCTAGCTCTCGTCAGCCCTTCACTATCTCGTCAACTCTACTCACCTGTGCGTCATGTCCGTCTCTGAATGCCCTGAAGCATATCTTGCAGACCAGCAATAACGTTGGTGCTAATTCCTCCTCATGAGCCCTCACGTGCATGCGGAGACGAGAAACGCGAGTCAGCTGCTTCAAGCAATGTACCATTGGTAATTCCTACACTCTCTCGTCAGCCCTTCGATCCACATAAGTAATTGCTCGGCCGTTAGCCTTTCTCTTGCTCGTCAGTCCTTCGCTCTCTCATCAGCCACTACCTCTCGTCAGCCCTTCACTCTTTCATCAGCCACTAACTCTAGTCAGCTCCACTCACCTGTGCGTCATGTCCGTCTCTGAATGCCCTGAAGCATATCTTGCAGACCAGCAGTAGCGTTGGTGCTAATTCCTCCTCATGAGCCCTCACGTGCATGCGGAGACGAGAAACGCGAGTCAGCTGCTTCAGGCAGATGTGGCATTGATAGGGTTTTATCTGGAAAGAAAAGTTTTTTTAGTTAGTTATGTCAAATAGCTGCTATTTCAAAAAACAGATTTTTAATGTATTTGTTGAACTCCACTGCTGGATATAGGCCTCCCCATAGAATGCCACGACGAACGGCCTGGAGCTGCCTCCATCCACCAACTTCCTGCGATGTTTATAATGTTTTTAGTATATCGAGTGGAGGGCCTAGCGCGACGTCTGGTACGGATTTCCTCGTTTCGGATTCTATCACGTAGTAAAACTTCTAGCAAAGCTCTCTCCATAGTCCGCTGTGCGACTTTGAGCTTATCTATACGGCCAATAGTCAGCGACTGGGACGTGTCCCAGTGCCGTACCGTAAGTCATCACTGGCAACACGCACAGAGGCCCAATTCTCTAATTTAAAAACATTCAATTCGCAGTATAATCTTGTCTCAGTCGCACTGTCAGCTGTCACCTATAACATGCGAAGATTAAGTAATACTAGTTACTATACGAGACAGTGCGACTGACACGAGATTATATTGTGACTGGAATGTTTTAAAATTAGAGAATTGGGCCTCTGATTATAGACTTTCGTCTTGAGGCTCTGCGGTATCTGTGACGAGAAAGACTATGTAAGTATATAATGCCGAAATGGGAACACCCTGTACTGTATGGGAACACCATATACAGCGCTTCAAGTCGGTCTATATATCAGAATAATCAATATATTGGTAAATAAAACATTTACAGGTTAATCGAACAGATAAAGTATCTGTAAGTACATTGTCACATCCCTTCATACAACTTAAGTACCTTCTTAAGACCTAATATAAATTAAGTCAGAAATTCAAATTGTAAAAAGAAATAAATCAGATACAAATTGTAGACAGTCATATTAAGACGATTAAGACAGAACTATCGTTAGAACTATACCTGTAGATGAGTAACTCCATGTTCGTCCAATGTCTGCTTATCTAGGAACCGCTTGCCGCACGTAACACAGACATACCGCCGCGTGTCTGTGTGCGAGCGACTGTGTTTTGTCAGTGTTGCCCTGTAAAAGACGACTGGTCAGTGTTGCCATATAAAAGATGACTGGTCAGTGTTGCCATATAAAAGACGACTGGTCAGTGTTGCTCTGTAAGAGACGACTGGTCAGTGTTGCCATATAAAAGACGACTGGTCAGTGTTGCCATATAAAAGATGACTAGTCAGTGTTGCCATATACTTAAAAGACGACTGGTCAGTGTTGCTCTGTAAAAGAGGACTGGTCAGTGTTGCCCTGTAAAAGTGGACTGGTCAGTGTTGCCCTGTAAAAGTCGACTGGTCAGTGAACTCTGTGAGGATTGGTCAGTGTTACTCTGTTTAAGATGACTAATAGTCAGTGTTGCCTTGTACAATACGACTGGTAAGTGTGACATCGGAGCCACATACAGCCCACTCTGCAGGGGGTGTCTGACCGAAGAAGAATTGGCTGCCCACGTAGTCCTGGAATGCGTGGAAGTAGCAGCGCAACGTGAACAAATCTTCAACAACCAGAGGTCACTCCGCGAAGCTTGCAAAGACCCCAGGAAACTTCTGTGCTTCTGGACGGAGTTAGGCTACCTAGACCTGACTACCTAGCCAGAAAACTCTCACGCACAATGGACTACCCAGAGTTCGAATGGGGAAAAGGGAGATCTCAAACATTAACTTACGGTATCGTGTCGTGTTTTTAACGTCCAATCAAACAGCTGTCTTAGATAAATTATTTTTGTTTCATTTTATTTCTTTCTTCATCTTGAGAGAAGCGATGGTCTGAACTTACCTCAGATAGAAGGTCTTTCCGCAGTCCTGAACCGGACACTGCCATCTCCTTGTTTTCTCGTGTGTGAAATGAACGTGGTCAAATAGCTGAGTTTCCGTGGTAAAAGTGCCATCGCACTGTGTACATTTGTACTGTCCGTCCGACATCATGGAGGTTTTTTCGTGAAATTGCCTTAAAACATAACACCCAACAGTCACATACGTAAGTCTTGATCCCACACTAGGATTCCCTGTGTCGTGGATATCAGGAACTAAGAGTACCATGGTACCATAACACCCAGACCCAGAACAAATATTTGCAGATCATGCAAACATTTGTCCCGCAGCGGGAATTGAACCCGCACCTCATGCGTGCCAGCCGACTCGCCTGCACCACGAAGGAGAATGAAGTAATAAATGGAAGAATACTAGAATCAGAATGTTAGTAGTAGAACATTAGTGCTCGCATTGCTGTGTTTCGGTTTGAAGGGTACGGGTGCCGGTGAAATTACAGGCACATGAGACTTTTCATCTTTATATCTCAGGATCGGCATTCTGCGTGTGATGCCTCTAATGTTGCAGGCGTCTATAGGCTACGATAACTACTTTCTATCAGATGGGCCCAATGCTTGAATGCTTGCCTAGTAGTATAAAAAACTTATAACTTCGGGCGTCGTCGCTGCGTTGAGCCGGCGGGGCGGGGCGCTGCGACGACAGTCCGTATAGTCCTACATACAAATGTGAACGACACACGTGCGTTGCCGGTACGTTGCGTCGTCGCGACGCGGGCGCAATAGAGAAGGGGCTGGGGAGACGAGGTGGGGAAGGGAGCTGCGTTGAAACGACGGAGCGGCAGCGCAGTTTATAATAGCATATCGAAGCAAAGTATAGCTGCGTTGACGCAGTGCTCGTGTGGCATTCACTGCGTTGAAATCATTGCGTTGAAACGAGACGCAGCGCGGCCGCAACGCTCATGTGACAGCACCCTAAGTCTATGAAGGACTCACATATGGAATTTCAGGCGCACTTTAGACGTGAAAGATTGGTTGCAGTTATGACATGTGACAATCAGTGGTTCAGACGGGTTTTTGGACTTCTTGCGTTGTCTCTGAAAGAGATTCTTTAAATGAAACAGGAATAGGTACTTCCGACAGCAATTTAATTATAAATAAGAAAATGAGACCATCAAAATCGACGAGTTCCGTTGTGCACGTTTCCTCTACATCATCAGATCAGCTCGCCCGCACCATAATATTTTATTGTCATCGGAACAACTTTACTACAAGTAAAAGCGTGTTCCTACAAATTCGATTATTAAGAAGATTCTATTGTTAGTAATACTGAAATCGGCAGACCCAGAATGAAATGAAATCGGCGATCGGAGAATAACACAAGCAGTTACTTAGCATACAAATAACACTAACTGTTATCATTAAAATAACAACAAATCAAATCAAAAGAATTTTATTCATTGAAATCACAAGGATCATTTTGAATCGTCTTGTTGGAACAGGAGTAATTTTTGATTATAAATTTATGATTGTTTGTTTTATTTGTATGTTAAGTGTTTGTGTTATTTGTAGGCTTATTCTTGTTGTTATATGTATGTTCAATGGTAAGACGGACCATTTATGTAAGCCAAGCCGTGTTTGTTGCCTGATTCTTCTAGGCTTGGTCGCGTTGGAACAGGAGTAATTTTTGTTTATACTAAAATTACTCCTGTTAATAACACAAAGAATAAGCCTACAAATAACAAAAACACTTATCATACAAATAAAACAAACACTAAGCATACAAACCGGACGACGCGGTAGAGGAAGGCCCTCCACTCGTTGGACAAAAGACATCATAAACGTCGCATTCCTGCGTCGGTGAATGGAGGCGGCTCAAGACCGTGCGTCGCGGCATTCTAAGAGAGAGGCCTATGCCCAGCAGTGGACTTCTACAAGCTGATGATCATGATGATGAAGCATACAAATAAAAAAACACTACAAATGCCACAAATAATGTAGGTACCTGCACTAGCTGAGCGGCCTTTGCTGAAGATATAACGGGACGTGGCCTTCCTTGCGCTCTCTGGGCAATAAAAATAAGCAACATTTTTCATTTATAGTCTAATAGATTTTACCGTAGAAAAACCGATAATTTTTTTGGAAGTTTCCACCGAGATCCACTTACAAGGCAACAGTATAGAAATGGCGTGGGGTATTGAACCAACGCTGCTGTGTGTATATATGTACCGAATGTCAACTTTTTTCGTCCAAAAGATTCAAAGGTGAACCGTTGGTAAGTACCTTTTTTTAATGATGAGCATAACACCGACTCATTTTACAAAACCTTTTGAACGATACTCACATGAGGGGCTATAAACACCCACACATTATTACACATTATTTATTTGCATGCCTAGTTATAAGGTAGAACATATTGGACTTTTTCTAGTTTAAGACCTTATTGTATTTACAATGTTCTGGCAAATAAACTTATCTTATCTTATCTTAGGAGGGGGAGGGGGGCCTTAGCAAATACCACGGGTGGTCACCGAGGAGGGGTTAAAATATTGAAAAAAATGGGTCACGTAGTATGGGTACGAACCCTTAAGCTGGGTACTCACTTAGCAGTGTAGCACGTAACGTATCAGATACGGTATCAACCACGCGCGAGCGGCTCGCAGCGGGCTCGTGCCTACGTACTCACTTGATACCGTATTTGATACGTTACGTGCTACACTGCTAAGTGAGTACCCAGCTTTACATACAAGGAGGTATTTACCCTAGCCTAGAATAATTTAAATAAGTCATACCCTGATGAAATCCTCCTCTGTAGGTATAAATATGGTGTCACCATCAGATTTACGCTTCTTGGCGCGACATTTGTGGGCAGCGAGAGCTTCTGCCGATGGAAAGGTATTGCTGGAATGCAGAAACATTAGCAGAAAATCTGGGAACATTTATATGGAAGAACCCTAGCCTAATTAGGGTGTGTTTAGCCTAAAGCCGGGTCCGATGCGCTAAATTTTCTAACAAAACATGTTAGTAAGATAGCCAGTAAATAATAAATAAAATAAATAAATTAATTTCAACATTATCTAGTGCCAAGCTAAGCAGAGCTTGTGTTATGGGTACTAGATAACTGATATACTTAATTCAATACATTACATAGATAGATATTTTTTTTGATTATACATAGAAAAATACCCAGAACACCCTGAACAATTATCTGCAGATCGTACAAATATTTGTTCAGAGGCGGGAATCGAACCCGAAATCTCCTGCGTCGCAGGCGAACCTTCACCCGCTGCGCCACAGAGGTCGCCAGTCCGTTGCGACTTTTGAGTTGACAGTGTTTTGTTTGAAAATCTCTTTTCAAAGTCTTCCTCTAGAGAGCACTGACACGAAATTAATGACTTCACCCCCCCCCCCCCCGCAGGCTAACGCGGGGGATTTTTTCATTCGTCGAGGCAAACATGTATGTATGCCTTTAACATAACATAACACCCAACAGTCACATAATGTAGTCTTGATCCCACCTAGGATTCCCTGTGTCGTGAGTATCAGGAACTACTAGTACCATGGTACCATAACACCCAGATCCGGAACTATGTATGATCTGCAGATCATACAAAAATTTGTCCCGCAGCGGGAATCGAACCCGCAACCTCTTGCATCTCAGCATATAAGGTATATAAACCATGCTTATAGATCTGAATATGTTATGTAGGTTAGGTAAGTCATAACTATACCT
This sequence comes from Epirrita christyi, assembly GCA_951392215.1. NCBI lineage: Eukaryota > Metazoa > Arthropoda > Insecta > Lepidoptera > Geometridae > Epirrita > Epirrita christyi. The sequence continues at coordinate 3,039,118 of OX595862.1, forward strand.
GCAGCTGTGACATTTCTTGTTTCTATCTTCATTACTCTCCACCTAAAACACAGTAAAGTAACACTTAAGTGTATAAGCATTGCTTAAAATTACTCATTCATCATTACCAACATCGAGGCCTCCCCATAGAATAAATAAATAAATGCTGGACATTTCACACAACATTATCTGGCCCCAAGCTAAGCAGAGCTTGTGTTATGAGTACTAGATAACTGATATACTTAATACAATACATTACATAGATAGATATTATTTATTATACCTACATAGAAAATACCCAGAAAACACCCTGAAGAAATATCTGCAGATCGCGCAAATATTTGTTCCGAAGCGGGAATTGAATCCGCAACCTCCTGCGTCGCAGGCGAACCTTCACCCGCCGCGCCACAGACGTCGTCATAAATGCAATGGGGGTATCTGCCATAATCACCACGCTTGGCAGGCGGCTTGGTGATCGTAGTATTTGGTGTTGAGTACTCAGTTGGATGGTGCCCATGCCCTGGTGCAATACCTTAGTCGGCTTTTACGAAATCCACGGGAGATGGAAGAGTCTATTCTCAGGCCGGACACACCGCACTACTTTACTTTGGCAGCTTCTAGTATGTTCTTCAAGTTTCCGGTAGACTCATCGTCAGCCGTCTGCACCATCTATATCTCATCGTCACTACTTATAGCCTCTTGTTTCACTACATGAGCAGTGGAAACACTTACTTTGGCAGCTTCCAGTATGTTCTTCAGGTTTCCGGTAGACTCATCGTCAGCCGACTGCACTATCTTTATCTCATCGTCACTACTTATAGCCTCTTGTTTCACTACATGAGCGGTGGAAACACTTCCTTTGGCAGCTTCCAGTATGTTCTTCAGGTTTCCGGTAGACTCATCGTCAGCCGACTGCACTATCCATATTTCTTCGTCACTACTTATAGTCTCTTGTTTCACTACATGAGCAGTGGAAACACTTACTTTGGCAGTTTCCAGTATGTTCTTCAGGTTTCCGGTAGACTCATGGTCAGCCGTCTGCACTATATATGTCTCATAATCACTACTTATAGCCTCTTGTTTCACTACATGAGCAGTGGAAGCACTGACTTTGCCAGCTTTCAGTATGTTCTTCAGGTTTCCGGTAGACTCATCGTCAGCCGACTGCACTATCTTTATCTCATCGTCACTACTTATAGCCTCTTGTTTCACTACATGAGCAGTGGAAACACTTACTTTGGCAGCTTCCAGTATGTTCTTCAGGTTTCCGGTAGACTCATCGTCAGCCGACTGCACTATCCATATCTCTTCGTCACTACTTATAGTCTCTTGTTTCACTACATGAGCAGTGGAAACACTTACTTTGGCAGTTTCCAGTATGTTCTTCAAGTTTCCGGTAGACTCATCGTCAGCCGTCTGCACTTCCATATCTCATCGTCACTACTTATAGCCCCTTGTTTCACTACACGAGTCCCAGCAGTGGAAACACTTACTTTAGCAGCTTCCAGTATGTTCTTCAGGTTTCCGGTAGACTCATCGTCAGCCGACTGCACTATCCATATCTCTTCGTCACTACTTATAGCCTCTTGTTTCACTTCAGTTTTTATTATAATAACGGGAGTATTCTGAAATACAAAATAAACTTTTGGGTTTGATTTTAATAACTCATGTCAAAACAGACCGGTCGGTGGTCAGTCATGCATGACCCATTGTTTCGTCACTACAGGTGATTTTTTGTCTCGAGCAAATCATGCATATATGGTCTAATTCTAATTCAAAATGGGGAAGATAAGATCTCCCCCATTTCTACTCTGAACTGTGTGTGATCTGCACTGACTTCCCGCACTGGGGTGTATTGTGCATTGTCCCCCTGCTAACACTAGCCCAGCCAGCCCAACTCCTTAAAATAACGGAGTAGGACTCTGGGTTGATGGCAGCAGTGTTCCAGTGTCCCCGAGTGAGAAATGGAAGAAGTCAAATAGGACTCTATCAGCTCCTGGAGTCCGGTTTTTTTCCTGGCTTCATTAGTACATACATCATACATGGTCTAAGAAACTAATTACAAGGACGATTTTGGAAAATATAAAATACGAAATCCCAAGGCGGGCCCAGTACAAGAAAGAGTAGGAGAGCGCATGAGGTGTACAAAATACCTGCATGCAAAACTACGTTTGCGCATTGGTTTTGCGTATTTTCAGGGACCTTTTTCATATAATCGTATTAGTTTTGAGCAGGTATATATTGACGACCACTGTTGGCGCGGCGGGCGAGTATCCGGCTGAGATCCCAGAGGTTGCGGTTTCGATTCCCGCTGCGTGACAAATGTTTGTATGATCTGCAAATATTTGTTCCGGGACTGGGTGTTATGGTACCATTGCTACTCGTAGTTCCTGATAGCCACGACACAGGGAATCCTAGTGTGGGATCATGACTACGTATGTGACAGTTGGGTGTTATGTTATATGTGAAAAATCTCTAAGTTCTAGTCAACGATTAAAATAATCTACAAAAATGTAATGAATTAACAAACCGATTCGTTGGAATCTAAATTCTTTGCTTCCCCGGAAATGTTCTCTGTGCCTATAAAATCAAGATAACAGGTCAAGAATACTGGATTTGGATAAACGGAAGGATCTAATTAGGACAAAGATCATACAATATAAAATAGACGAACAAATGTATAGTAACAATTCCGCTCCTTTCCAACGAAAACTCGAAAGAATTCCTTCAGCTTCGTTGGAGAGGAGCGGAATTGTTACTATACGTTTGTTCGTCTATTTTATATTGTAGAATGGATTTCCGCAAAGTCACGCTTGAATCAATTAATGACAACGATCATGATCATCATCAGCCTGTAGAAGCCCACTGCTGGACATAGGCTTCCCCACAGAGCGCCACGACGAACAGTCTATAGCCTCCTCCATCCATTGACTTCCTGCGGCCATGAGAACCTTTATTCCCCAACGGTTGTCAGTTCTGCCAGCTACATGACCTGCCCATTGCCACTTCAACTTGCTTATTCTGAGAGCTATGTCGGTGGTCGTGGTTATTTTACTGATTTCCTCATTTCTGATTTCATCACGTAGTTATAACATAAATAACAATAAACAAAAACCAGAATTAGGCGTGTTCGGCGAAGTGTACGCCGAATCAGATGGTTTGAGTATCTATTTCCTAAAAATAACAAAATATAAATTTTAGATAAGATAAGATAAACAGGGTTTTTTTAAATAAACTAACCTTTTTTCTCGATACAACTTGAACTTCTAATTTGAGTAGTTATGGAAGAGGACATCTGAATTGTAGATACGCTATCTGTAAAAAAATTGCGAATTTTCTATGGCAATCAATTGACCGATTTGTTTTTCCAAAAATTTAATTTCTCATACAATAATTTGTAAATTTTCTTTTAGAAAATTCTGGAGACGAAAACACAATGCCCATCCCCTGATGTGAACCTTTAATACTTAAGGCTTTAACTACATCCACGGTAGGAGTAGGAGGGGTATATTCATAGGCCGGACACACCACGGCATAATCTTCCAACTAAAATATAAATCCAAAAGTTTGATGGTTATTTGTAACTTAGCAGCACGTTGTATGACTGAACTGATTTCGATAAAATCTGGTACACAGAGATATTACAAAATTTGGTACACAGAGATTATTATAACCCGACAAAGACCCACGCATCATAAAACCCTGAATTTCGCGAACATCTCGTCTCTATAGATCTTTTCTTTCCCATACGTACAAGCTGTGGAATGAGATACCATCTGAGGTTTTCTCGCTTAGTTACGACATGGGCCGCTTCAAGAAGTATGTCAGCGCATCGTAAATGTCCCCGGTGCCGGCCGGTCTCTATAATCGTCGGTGACCAATTTGCATCAGGTGAGCCATAACCTTCTGTTTCGTAAAATAATACCTGCAGCGCAAGTACGTAGGACTCGATTCGATAAATTTGACATTAAAATTCGACAAAACTATTTATCGAATCGAGTCCTACGTACTTGCACTGCTGGATTGAGATATAGACTATTTTTGACCCTGGTTTAACGCGAGCGAAGCCACGAACGGACACTAGATACAAGTTTTTTTTACAGATGAAAAGAATCATGTGCTTATAATTTTCACCTGCATTTGAATCCGAGGGCTTGACTGTTTTCTTATCATGAGCTGCTATCAGATGACCCCTCAGCCATTTGAAGGTTGCGTAACCTGAAAAATTATTAGGGCTATACAATACAGGGTGTCCTAAATCCTTATACATAGTGTCAACAGGTAGAACACATTAGGGTACTTAGATACCTACCTAACTCACCCATATGCGAACAGCGTTTTTTTTTTAATTTAAATTTGAAAAAATAAAAAAAATATACTGAAAGTGCTTTTCTTAAGCTCACTTTTACCAACCATTTATACAATACACACGCTTACGAAACACTTATCGAATGTCAAGTTTATCAGTTTTTAATAGAAAATAATAGAACAAGAATTGGTTGGTGAAAATAGACATTAGAATAAAGTTATTTTGATAAACCCAAATCACAGCCTCCAAAACCAGATCTTAAAAAATATCTTAGCGTGTCAATAAAGCTGTTTTTTTTAAATTGTTTTATGTTATTGAGTAGTTGTAAAGGATTTTTGCGAAGTAAATACATATTTAATCGACATAATACAACTTCAAATTGAACAGCCTTGTAAAATCTGGCTTAATTTATATGTAAATCAAATTAATTACTCACCATAGTCACATAATGGACAAGGAAATACAACATCGTCGTCTATTTCGTGTTTATGAGTCTCACCGTGTTCAATTACTTCTGATACAGTCGAAAATATGTGATTGCAAAATCTAAAACATTAACAAAATGGTTCTTGATTTTTTTGCACATTTTTAATGAAACGCGTATGCCAACATGGCATTTTTACCCAATTTCAATGTAAAAAAAAAAACAAATCTTAAGAGGAGTCCCAGTATAAGAGTTCTCCAACTAAGGAATAAAACAAATGGCGCGTTCTAATCTACTAGTGGTGACATCTAGTCTTGAGTGTAGTAAACTTCAGAACCCTAAATTATGCGTGGTTCACGAGGAGGTTGTATGTGTGTATATGTGTGTATGTGTGTGGGTGTGTGTGTGTATGTGGGGTGTGTGTGTATGTGGGGTGTGTGTGGTATGTGTGCGTGTGTGTGGTGGGTGTGTACGTGTGTGGGGTGTGTGTACATCTTCATAATTTAAAGACACTAAGCGTGGTTCGAGAGGAGATCTACCTAAGTCTTGTTTTTTTCTATAATTATTACGTAATTTAATGATCAGTAGTAGTATTGATGTATTTTACCTGCACTTCAGCTCATTAACTTCATCACATTCATATTTTCCCAAGAAAACTTTGACTTCCTCATCAGCTTCCTCCAAATTGTCTATGATCTTATCAACTTCCGTTTCCGCTTCTATGATCTCTACGTCACTAGAACTATCCTTTCTTCCATCATGTACTAAAATAACATCATCGTCAATGGGCCTTGTGACGATTTCACCATCAGAACCAATATCGAATTTGACAAACTCATTTTTTTGAATTTTCGTTTTGTTTTCTATTGTTTCCGTTAGAAATTTGAAGTTCTTCGTCTTTTGAAATATGTATTGCTGATTGTTCCTAATTACTAGATACTCGTCTGAATTCAAAAATTGGTTCGGCCCTTTCATTCTTGACGGTTTAAAATTATCATCCAAGCAACTCTCGCATATGATTTTTAGTTGCGTGGACATTTTCTTCTGCGGCGAACATTTGTGTTTTTTCTGATCTTCTTTATCAAACAGATATATTTTATCATTGCTGACGTTTTTGCCACAAATAAAACAATTCGTATTCCCTCCATCGCCTATGACTAATCCTTCTATATCAATTGCTTTAGTGCTAGTTTTTTGCACCATTTTAGTCGGATCCGTCTTCCTTACATGCTTTTTCTCATTATTCTCATAAGGGATGCCAGTCACTGGCGAATCTTTCAACATATTCAAGATCTCCTCGCGTGTGTATCTAAACTCTTCTTTATCATTAAAGTTATCCCTTATTAAACTCCTTGGGGACTTGTTTTTTTTCGTTACATTGTTAAGCGTAGCATAAGTTTTATTACTAGCTTCAAGATACTTTGTAAACTGAGCTTCGAAGCCAGTAGTATTGTTACATACAAGTTTGAATGGTACGTGGTATATAAACCCATGTTTTGGGCTAGAATCTGTTATAGGAACAGGACTAGCTATTATTTTGTGTATTATATCTTGAAATATATCACCTTTAACATCGTCTTTTTCATCATTCACTTTGATAAACGGTAGTTGTTCTAACGACAGATCTAAAGGAGCGTCTTCGTTATCAAAATGTATTTGCGAAGCTCTGATTTGTGTTCCATCATCGAGCACGTACAGTTGGTTGTCATCGAGCTCCAATGGTTGATCGTTGGGGTCTATCGGTTGGACATAGCTTTGGACCATATCGGGGTCATTCAGTTCTAAATTGATGAGGAATCGGTAAACGTTTTCGTGCATTTCAACAGGCTGATTTTTAGTAAGTGATGTTATATCAATATCGTATCCAAGTACTGATCTGTGAACAAAAGGTATTTTGAGTTATAAGTTAAATGGTAGCGCAGTGCCTCAAGACGAAAGTCTATATTCAGTGCGTGTTGCCAGTGTTGAAGTGATAACCGTTGGGGAATAAAGGTTCTCGAGTGACGACCACAAACCGGACGACGTGGTAGAGGAAGGCCCCTCCACTCGATGGACTAAAGACATTATAAACGTCGCAGAAAGTCGGTGGATGGAGGCGGCTTCAAGACCGTTCGTCGTGGTATTCTAAGGTGGAGGCCTATGACCAGCAGTTGACTTCTACAGGCTGATAATGAAATTAAATAGTAGTGTTTTATTTCAGTAGGTAAGGTAATTACCACGTCAAAACGATACATAGGACATTATAAGTTAATACTATAACTATTAGCCCGTGCTGTCCCATTCTTGGGCAAAATGCCTCCCCCCACATCCACCAGTAAGTAGGTATCTAATATTAGATTTTTTGATTGTGGTAGGAGCATGCAAGCTTTGCAAAGCGGGGATTACACCAGGGGATGGGCAGCAGCATCCACCTGAGAACCCAACACCATTACTGCGATCACCAATCTGCCTGACAAGCGTGGTGATTATGGCAATTCCCCCCCATTATATTTATAGGGGAGGCCTCGTCCAGCAGTGGACGTCTAAATATTGGTGATGATGATGATGTTGGTGATGATTACGATGATGATGAATAAGTAATGAGCAAGCTAACAATATGAACAAAAGGTTTGGCGCTTATCCTGTGTTAGAACAGAAACACACAAGCGCACGCGCAGTCTGGGAGCGCTGCGCGCGTCACTTTCGACTTAGGTAAGTAGGTATATGCATTTATAATGAGATGGGGTTACCGCATCAAATCACGTGGACCAAATACTGGTTCCTCATTTATTCGAATAAAAAATGAAACAAAATGACAGCTCTGATAAAATGGTTTTATTACCAATAACAGCAAATTTTTACTTTTTAACAGACTTAAAAAAAAGGAGATTGTTCTCAGTTCGCCGGTATGTTTTTTTTTGTATGTTTGTTTTGCTATTAATATTTTTTTTGATGATTCTTTTTTGTTTGGTTTTGAAGGAAGGCGGTTTTTGTTTTTTTTTCTATAAATAAACTTTATATTATTAGGGTTCGGTTCCTCAAAAGGTACAACGAAACCATTACAGGATCACTCTTTTGTCGTGCGTCTCTCTATTTTCTCCAAATCTACTTGGAGCAAGAAAGTTGAAGTTTGGTACCTACATATAATAACATTTTTGACGACCTCTGTGGCGCGGCGGGGCAAAGGTTCGCCTGCGACGCAGGAGGTTGCGAGTTCGATTCCCGCCGCGGAACAAATATTTGTACGATCTGCAGATATTTGTTCAGGGTGGTAATTTCTATGTATAATAGAAAAATATCTATCAATGTAATGTATTGTATTAAGTATATCAGTTATCTAGTACCCATAACACAAGCTCTGCTTAGCTTGGGGCTAGATAATGTTGTGTGAAATATCCAGTAAGTATTGTTATTATATATGTACCAAACTTCAACTTTTTGGTCGATTTTTTTTGTATATTATACAGAGTTAGGTGGCCCAATTACGACCATAAAGCGTAAATAAAGGAAAATTGCCAATTCCCACGAGAAACGGAAAATATACGTAGGTATAGAGAAAATGCGTGTAAATTTGGATGAAACTAAACCAGACGAAAGAGACTCGAATCTTTTAAATGCAATGAGTTAGAAACTTGATTTTTGTACACTATAAGATCAAAATACGACTATTCCAGATAAGCAAGAATAATAATGAATAAGATACTGAATATTATGAAGATAAATGGAGAAGATAGATTTTAAATTTAAATTGGGTCAAACATTTACTAAAACAAGGTAAAACAAAAAAAAAACATACAATCGAATTGAGAACCTCCTCCTTTTTTTGAAATCAATAAAAAAATCACAAAGGAAAAGAAATTCAAGTGACATTCAGAGCAATCTTGCGTAGGTGACAACATACCAATGGTGGGCAAGCGGCATTAAAAAGTTGTTGACCGCCAAAATGACCTCATGGCTCATAGGTTACTTGCATAGACAACGCCCTCAGGCGATTAAAAAAAAACACGTCAAAAATTGGCGCGTTTCCTGCACCCTTCGCGCCCTTGAAGTGGCCACTTTTTAACGTTCCATTTCACACGAGTATAAATAGGTCGGTCAACGAAATGAGATCATTCAGTAGCTTACGGTTAGTCTACCAGTCATCACAAGACGCAAGTAGAAGTACACCATGAGATTCCTGGTTAGTTGTGATCTAGTGATTTATTCAATTAATTAATTTAATTAAAAATTAGAATAAGTATTGCAAGTGTTCAATTAAGGTGCCTCGGAAAATCTGTTAAAAAATTTGTGATCTTTTAAAAAATGTCAGTGATCTTAATTTTATTTATAATACAAAATAAAAATGTGCCTCGGTAAATCAGTTAAAAAAATTGTTGAATTAAAATATAATAGTGATCTGAATAATATTGGAAAATATATAAACAAAAATACTTCTCATCAAACAAATCGAAACACTAGGAAGATTTTCTTTCTGGTGACAAATAACCAAATAAGAGGATTATTGCTTTAAGAAAAGCAAAAAAAAACCGTTTTTCTGGGTATTTTCTATGTATAATAAAAAAATATCTATCTATGTAATGTATTGTATTGAGTATATCAGTTATCTAGTACCCATAACACAAGCTCTGCTTAGCTTGGGGCTAGATAATGTTGTGTGAACTGTCCAGCATTATTTATTTATTTTTATTTATAATAGCGAATTTATAAAATTTAAAAGATACAAATTTACTAAATTAAATTTAAATAATGATAGGAATAATAATCAATCCACAAAAAAAACTAGACAAAGTTTTGTTTATAACTTTTGATTTAAAAAACCGACTGCCGCCATTGTATTCGACTAAATATTTGGATGAAAAAAAAATGATCAAAGAACCATAGTGGTGAAAGGATTATACTTATATGATTATGATTATATTACTTTTCGAATGTAAATGCTTGGTTTGTTGCTGAAAATATCAAAATCGCCATATGTATGCCTACAATATTTGAGGAGCTCCCTCAATTCCTCATGGATCCCATCATCAGAACTGGATTTTGAAATGGGACCAATCTGGAATTATATCTATTCAAATAAAAAAAGAATTTTCCAAATCGGTTCATAAACGCCGGAGATAAGCGGTAACAAACATAAAAAAAATTAAAAAAAAATACAACCGAATTGAGAACCTCCTCCTTTTTTGGGAAGTCGGTTAAAAATTAATAACATTTTTAAAAAATTACCTATCTGTTTCTATCTTTATTGTTTTTTCTGCGAATAAACATTTTTCATTATGACATTTTAATTGGAGAAACAAAAAAAAATGCCAAAACTAAATTATAAATTCAAAAACACCCAACCTAATTACCTAGCCGTTAGAGAATTCCAAATATTCACATCCTATTGACATTTGACATTATTCATACACTAATATTATTAAGACCGTAAAAACCGCCATTAATAAGTCAAAGCACTTTTCGATATTCATAAATTAATAAATCAAGCATACATTTTTTAAAAAGTTTGATCAAATATTTGAAAGACTAATCTAAATAAACAATAAATTGTACGTAATTAATCGAATAAGAAATGAGCTTCCTGCAAGGTAAATCCTTTCACCACATTGGTTGTTCTACTATAGTCTCAATCAGGGCCACTATACTTCAAGCTGGTCGTGACCTAGCGTGACCATGAAAAAACCAGTAGCACTGATAAACTGACGCAACGTATTTAAGGCGAAGAAATGGGGGCAAATCGAAGTACATTTTTTTTTCTTCAAAATAACAAAACCCTCTTAAACGAAACGACCACTCAGGGCGTCTTACTCTACTGCGTCATTCGGTTTGTATAGGCACTACTCGAGAACCTTTATTCCCAAACGGTTGTCAGTTCTGCGAGCATTAATAACCTGCCTATCGCTATAAAATCAATTCGCGACGTAGGTATCGGACGTAACGGGAACCAATCGCTACTTGCAAATTGGTAATAGTTCTAAGAACTATATGTCTGTGTATATGAACTATGTCGGTGATCTTAGTTCTAATGAATCTCCACGTTTTGCATTTTATCACGAAGTAAAACTCCGAGCAAGGTCGCTCCATATTAATGTTACAATTTGTCGGCCGCATCTAATTAATTCTAATTCTAAGTAGGGGTGTTAAGACCTGCACTGACGTCCCGCTGTGGAGTGTAATGTGCATTGCCCCCCTGTGCTAACACTACCCCAGCCAGCCCAGCCCCTTAAAGTAACGAAGCAGGACTTTGGGTTATATTATTTGGGGCCGCATTTTGCCTAATGAGGGGTTTTCACAGCCGTTTCAAATCATGCTTTCAGCGTTGAAAATAGGTGGCACTGCTCTGTAGGTACTTAGCGGTCAAGTGTCAAAATAAAGTGAAATGTCAACATCAACAACGTACATATAATTTTTGTTACGTTCTTAGTATGCGTGCACCACAGATAACACATTTGACAATCTTGACAGCTACAGTTGAATCAGCGCCATCTATCGAACCAATTTGAACTACTTTCTTTTTTTAATCGAAGATGAAAAGCCCTCATTAATTATTTTATTTCACAGATTGTTGCCTCCGTCCTCGCCTGCGCCGCCGCCGTGCCCTCCGGCCTGCTGGCAGCACCCTACTCACCCCTGGCAGTAGCCCCGGTAGCCCATCTCGCCCCAGCACTACCCACCATCTCTGCCGGAGACATCAATGGAGCCGCCATCGACGCCCATGTCGAGGCTTCCGACTATGTCCGCGCCTCATACGACGCCACCCGTCAACTGAACGACAAGGTCAACGAACTCCACGGACAAGCTATTAACAACGCTGAGGAGCACGCGTGGAGAGCCGTTGATAACGTAAAGACTGTTGAGGCTCAGTTGGACGGTGCTGCTGCCGGCGCTGCCCCCATTCTGGCTAAACAGTTGGTTGGACGTGTAGCCCCCGTTGTTGCCGCCGCCCCCGTTGTTGCCGCCGCTTCTTACGCTGCGCCTGTGGTTGCTGCTCCTTACGCTGCCCCTGTGGTTGCTGCTCCTTACGCTGCCGCCCCCATCGTCGCCGCTCCTTACTCCGGGTACCCAGCCCTGGCCGCTCCTTACTCCGCGTACCCAGCCCTGCCCGCCAGCAACGTTGTCTCCCCCTACTACGGTTCCCCGTTGGAATACTCCCAATGGTAAACCGATCTGACCATTAGCAAGATTTACCTGACATGTTTTGAAAAATAAAAAAGCCAAAAAAGAGGCGAGGACTGTAGTTATGTTGTTTTCATTACCTACTTCCGTCTAGGCCAGAGGTTCCCAAACTTTTTTTTCTCGTGGACCACTTTCAAAGTTTTACTATTTTCGGTAGACCCCCTGCTGCTACATTTCTACTGTATTCCCAAAACTCCTAAAAAATATCACCCTAAATTGGAGGTGTTAAGAAAAAAAAAGTACCACATTTTCTTGTGTCCTATTTATTAAAATAATACTTGTGGTTATAAAAAATGATTGAAGTCATCATGCAGGGTATTTCAATGTTGAGCGTAGGTCTGAATATCCTCAGCAAGACATTCTATCTGTGACAAGTGCGGAAACTGGGAGAATTTGCGCCGACTAATATTTTGCTTCATTCATTTCAATTTACCTTGTTTTGTGAATGATGCTACCTCTGCCTACGTTGATAGGTAAATTTTTGTTCTTTATTATGAAAACCAGTTTTTTTTTGTGGACCCCCACATACAACTTTGAACCCCTGTTTTCTTTTCACGTCTACGTGGACCCCCGTGTGGTCTCCTATGGACCCCTGGGTGTCCACCTGGACCACTTTGGGAACCTCTGGTCTAGGCCATCAAAACTTCCGTCTTAAGTTGTCCTTTGATTAATGGCTGATTAAGTTTATTTGAATTCATTGCTAAATAATTTAAATTACTAATCAATTTGTGTGGTATAATTGGCGACGGAGTATTTATAGCACAATGACGCGAACTAAATCACTCATAATTATTCACGACATTTAAGGTCCGTTGTGCTAGCGCGGAGATTTCAGTAGCAAGCAACACACAACAGCCGTAGGCGCCAAATCAAAATGTTTTTGACGTGAATACGTCATTGAATTTGCTTCCATAGTGGGTGGCAATCCAGAAAACTAATAACAAAATCGGGGGATACAATTAGGTGTTGCAGCTACATATCTATCATCTAATCTACACCCAAAATGTAATTACACCACTAGATAGCTAAGGTATCAAAGAACCCGTTACGTTTGAGGCGCAGCTATTTTGAGGTCGTTTCGCTGCGTAAGATAATTTCGTATTCACGTAAAACACACGGCCGTGTCCACGACACAGCCACACCTAGTTTTTTTTAATAAAACGTTATAGCTAATGGTTCGCCCCGAACTTGGAACTCGCGAATACACGCGATGTAGGAAACCAACTTTCTTTGCTACCATACGACTTCAAAAAACATTCAGATAACATTTTCACGGGACCTCTTTAACCAGTGGATGTTTGTTACTCTTTCATGCAAAAACAAGTGAACGGATTTTGATGAAACTTTAATACAGTATTTATAGCTTAAAAATTATAGTCAGAATAACATTTAAGCTATAATTTTTAACAGAGGTTCCACGCGGACGGAGCCGAGAGCAAATGCTAGTTAAAAATCCATTCGTTTCATCGATACGTGTCAAGTTAAAAATATATTACATCAGCGAAATAATGTCGTCTTACCTTGGAATGCCATTGGAACTAGGAATTCTAGCCGTACGAGTTTCGGGTAAGGTCAAATCCGAAATCGATTATGCATTCAATTATTATCGATTATGCCCAAGCCACACATGCAGGAGCTTCGCGTGGCGCTTAGAGCTGTGTTGCATGCTAAGTGACATGTCCGGAAACGACCCTGGCGAACCTATTTTCTACCGCAATGGGCACACTGTAGGGCATGTAAACCGGTTAACCGATTAACCGATTAACCGACTGATTTTAGGTCGGTTTTTCACCGGTTTTTTTCTTAGAAAATGACCGGGTTTTCGTTTTTTTTTTAATGAGTAATAAATCACAATTTCATTTCAAACCACGCCTTGCAAATTTTTTTTTGGAACGACCATAATAATCCATCTAATTATATTACAACATAATACGTTAAAATTGCAAAAATACAGAAACACTTTTCAGAAAACTGTATCATTAGACCGCATAAAACGTCGTTAGTGAATATCGTAATGTAAATAAGCTATTACTATTAAACAAGCAGAGCAAGAAAGCGAAGGCAGCGTTGCATGAGCGCACTGGGCGCCACCGTCGTCGCTGCGGTCAGCGGTCGAACTGGCAAATTGTTCATTATACCAAAAAAAAGTGAATTTAGACTTAGTAACTTTTAGGACTGATTAATGATAATATTTTAGACTAACTACTTATCTTGTTGATTATAACTACTCTGTTTGAGTATGAGTGAGTTGAATATTACTGAATGGTTTAAACTTTACTTGAGTAAGAGAGAGAGTTTTAATATAAGACTAAATTATTTTAATGTTTAAAGATACCTATCCCTAAACGTGAGAAAGTCGAGTGGGCCTGACAGTATCCCGGCTATAGTGCTCAAACAATTTGCTCCCGAGCAAAAAAGGGGATCGTACCGAACCGTCCAATTACAGGCCTATAGCGATAACCTCCCTACTCTGCAAGGTGATGGAGCGAGTGATCAACACTCGGCTTCTTGGTTATCTGGTTGGGCAGAAGCCATTGAGTAGAGGAGAGGCTTTGGCAGTAAGTTTGGACATCGCAAAGGCATTCGATCGTGTGTGGCACAGGGCGCTTCTATCGAAGCTTCCATCATATATGGCCTTCCCGAGGGCTTATGTAATTGGGTCGCCGGTTTTCTTTCCGGGCGGAGCATTAAATCCGTAGTTGATGGATCCTGCTCGGACTCCATGCCCATCAACGCTGGTGTTCCCCAAGGGTCAGTGTTATCACCCACGCTTTTCATCACTCACATCAATGATATGCTACAAATTAGCGGTCTCCATTGTTATGCGGATGACAGCACTGGTGATACCCTCTACTCTGGCCGTGCAAACGCCTCTCGTGACGAACTGGATGAAAATAGGTCAGCGCTTGTGTCTGAAGTGGAAAGCTCCTTAGAGCTCGTATCAGATTGGGGTATCCAAAATCTGGTTACTTTCAATGCCACTAAGACACAAGTGTGTGCATTTACCGCAAAAAAAGCCCCATTTACAATCGCGCGCAGTTTCAGGGCATTCCTCTTTCCACCTCCGCGAGCATTGGGATTCTGGGAATTGAAATTTCTAACGCGGTCTAATATGTGAGTCACTTAGAATTAAAGGCAAAACTAACTTCTAGAAACCTTGGAGTGCTTAATCGTGCAAAACAGTATTTCACGCCAACTCAGCGCTCTACTATACAAAGCACAAGTTCGGCCACACATGGAATACTGCTCTCACCTATGGCACGGGGCCCCCAAGTACCAGCTGCTTCGCTTTGACTCCCTACAAAGAAGAGCCGTTAGAATCGTCAACGACACCAAGCTCACCAGTACACTAGAGCCGCTGAGCCTGCGCCGAGATATCGGCTCGCTCTGTGTATTCTATCGACTCTATAATGGGGAGTGCTCTTTGATCTTATACCCGCTTCCAGGTTCTATCATCGCACCTCTCGACATCGGTTGGGAGCTCATCCACATATCATCGATGTGTGGGTATCTCGTACAGCTCGCTTTACAAGATCATTTCTCCCACATACGTGCACAGCTTCAAAAAATATGTAAAAAGGGTCCTCCAAGGCGGGCAACGCATTGGCAATGCCTCGGGTGTTGCAGATGTCAATAGGCGACGGTAACCGCTTACCATCAGGTAGGCCGTATGCCAGCCCCCGTATTGTCTATCAAACTGGTACTCGCTTTCGAATACGATTTTACAGTTCATTGCGCTTTATGTTTTAAATATTTCTGCTCTACGAAAAGAAGCTAAAACACGCGGCGCAATGAACTTTAAAATTGTAATCCAAAGCGATTACCAGTTTGATAGGCAATGACCCCCCAGTTTGTCGAGCCATAAAATAAAAAAAATAAAATATACTATTTTGTTGATTTTTATAGTTTTCAAATGAAGTGAAATTTAATGTCTTTTAAATATATATAAAGAACATATTTAATATAATAAATATTCTATAACCTGAAGAGAGACAGTTTTAATACTACCAAATAAATAAGTAAATTACACTTAGTAACTAACTATTAGGACTGATTTATCATGTTGTTGAATTTTATTACTTTATTCGAGTAAGAGTGAGTTCTGCACATTACAATACTTTAAAACTGTACAAGCTAATTTAATTGGTGCTTCCTTATTCAAATAATAAGTTCATTTTTATTAAAATTTACGGTTTTATCTTATCCTAAGACACCTATATAAAAAAACTCTAAAAATAACCGATTAACCGGTTTAACCGGTTATTGAAACATAAAAACCGAGAAAACCGTTTTTTTTAAACAACCCGGTTTTTACATGCCCTAGCACACTGACGCTTGGAGCATCGCTTCATCTTATACTAGTAAGAGGAGGTCACCGGTAGGACGCTTAGCGCCCTTTTGCACGCAAACGATTTTTTTTCCTGAAGGACTAAATGCAGTTAGCCTCAGATGGCCGATGCTGCGTTACCGGACTTTACGCGAACGAAATTTGCTTCTAATTTGACTATTATTTCATCAAACTCCATGAAATTTTGTACACATGATCAGAGGCCCAATTCTCTAAGTTATTTTAAAACTGAAATTTAACCGAATCGAGACTGAATTGTAAATTGACAGAAATAAATAACAATTTAGTCTACTTTCAATTCATGACCACCATTAGAGTAGGATAGTTATAAATATAATTGGAAAGAGTAAAGAGAGACTCCATCTAAGTAGATGACAATGTTAATTTTAGCATAAGTATGCTAAAATTAACGAAAAAACTTTGAATCGTTCAAGTTCGATCACATTTCGATATAATCACATTACAGTGTTGTATTTTAAGTCAGGAGAATACCATTTCTGACATTTAAGACATCGACATAAGATCGAAACATGATCCGAACTCTATTTTAACTATTTTTTAGTTAGTGAATTGGGCCTCTGTACACTAATATCAACTAATCTGTGAGCGCGCTATGATCATCATCATCATCATCATCAGCCTGTAGAAGTCTACTGCTGGACATAGACCTCCCCCTTAGAATGCCACGACGAACGATCTTGAGCTGCCTCCATCCACCGACTTCATGCGGCGTTCCGACGTTCCAGACGACGCGGTAGAGGAAGGCCCTCCACTCGATGGACTGAAGACATAGTTATCATAACTGCTATTGCTGCGATTGCTGCTAAATCCAGATTATGGTGTCGGGTGTTCGCAGTTTATCCCTGGCATGAGTCATAGTGAAGTCTCCGAGAATGTCTTATGTCCGAGTGAACAGAAGCTTTGGCATGACAACAAGATGGATTGCCATATTGCGATTCAAGCCGCGTGGCACCAATCGAAGCTCCTGCTAGTGTGGCTTGGGCCTTATATAACTAATCAGTGATAACAACCTCCGTAGCGCGAAAAGCGAGTAGTCGGCTTGAGAAGCAAGAGGTTGAGAGGCCCTAGTCTGGGTTTTGCAGCATCGTCCGTGTACTACGAGTTGCCGCGCCTAAGACTTGGAAGTGAGGGGGCGATCCGATCCCGTTTTTAAATATATTTTTTTTAACCACCTTTGTGCATAGCAATCAATATTGTACACGCACATCAGCAGCCTTTAGAAGTCCACTGTTGAACGAGGCCTCCCCCATAGAATGCAATGGGGGGATTTGCCATAATCATTACGCATGGCAGGCGGATTGGAGAACGCAGTATTGGTGTCGAGTACTCACACTCAGGTGGATGCTGCGTTATACTCCCAGCGTCCCCCACCTGTCTGGCCCCACTGGGGGACGTTGGGAGAAAAAAGTGCCAACGTCCCCCACTCGTGACAACGTGCAGAAATTTAATATTTAACAGTAGGAGTTTTTTTTTCTGTTTTTAAGTGTCGTTTATGATGATCACTGAACACGATTCTGCTGTCAGAATTGAAAATAGTTGCCGCAATTTTGAACTTTTTTGATTCTTTGTTGTTCGATTGCTTTCAAAATCGATATCTGAGGATCCCTGTGATCACTGAACAATAATCTGCTGTCAGAAATTAAAAAAAGTGGCCGCCAATTTGAATTTTTTTGTTACCGGGCCGATTGCTTTCAAAATCGATATCTGAGGTTCCCTGTGATCACTGAACAAGAACTCAGTCAACCTCAGATATCGATTTTGAAAGCAATCGAACAACAAAGAAACAACAAAAAACAAAAAAGTTCAAAATCGCGGCAACTATTTTCAATTCTGACAGCAGAATCGTGTTCAGTGATCATCATAATGGACACTTAAAAACAGAAAAAAAGTTCTCCTACTGTTAAATATTAAATTTCTGCACGTTGTCACGAGTGGGGGACGTTGGCACTTTTTTCTCGCAACGTCCCCCAGTGGGGCCAGACAGGTGGGGGACGCTGGGAGTAAACGGATGCTGCTGCCTATCCCCTGGTGTAATCCCTTAGGCAGCTTTTACGGCATCCACGGGAGGAGACAGAGCGGTATCTTATGTCGGACACACAGCACAAATAACGCTCACCTGGCCTTATCTCGAAACGTCTGGAAGTCATCTTCAGGTTCGATCCTCAGCACCACCTCTTCGCCTTCCGCATTGTCCATACACAGGAGTAATGGTTGAGGATCCTCCATAATATCTTAGACAAAAAAAAACTATTTTCATCTTCTCTATTTATTGAAAATAAAAAACCGGCCAAATGCGAGACGGACTCGCGCACGAAGCCATTATCTATAAAAACGGCAAAAAAATCATGTTTAATGTATGGGAGCCCCTTGAATATTTATTTTATTCTTTTTTTTATTATTTTTTGTTATAGCGGCAATAGAAATACATCATCTGTGAAAATTTCAACTGTCTAACTATCACGGTTCATGACTTCATGAGATACAGCCTGGTGACAGGCGGACGGACGGACGGACGGACGGACGGACAGCGCAGAGCCTTAGTAATAGGGTCCGTTTTACCCTTTGGGTGCGGAACCCTAAAAACGGACAAGTGCAAAAGTCGCACTCGTGAGGGTTCCGCAATGCTATTTATTCTCTGCGACAGGTTTACAACGGGCGTAAATATGTGCAATCAGGGCTGTCAAACGTCGTTTTTCTCATACAAAAGGTACCGTTTGACAACCCTGATTGCACAATTTACGCCCGTTGCAAAACAGTCGCGAGATAGAGAATAGCCCAAAAAAAACCGTAAATTATTTCGAGAATTAATTTCTCATTAATTTTAAAACTACATGACAGATATTTATAAAATTGTATACTTATCAAGGTACCTATGCAGTATTCTAGATTTTTGAAAGAATTAAGTAAGTAAGTAATCAGAAAATAATTAGATTAAGTTGAATCGTTATTCAGTCCAAAAATGACAAAAAGGTGTGGGAACCAGCAATTGTTCTGCGAGGGTAGTACTTGATGGGTGATCGACGGGTTTGACCAATTTTAGCAAAAATTGTTTGGTTCTGGCACTCACCCAGCCGCTACCGCAGCATATACTCGCGGCACGCTTTGCTCGGGTCGTGCCTTGTTGTTCGAATAACCTATGCTATAATATTATATAGCTTACAGTAGGTACCTACCTATAAGCTACACAAACCTAATCTAATACTGAAAAGTTTCAGTAGTTTTTGCTTGAAAGAGTAAGTATAACGTCCTTCCTCACAAATTTTTACATTGATTATAATTTATTAGGATATTGTAGGATAGATAACAAAATACGACCTCAATTAACCTTTACCCAGCATAGGAACACACATACAAGTAGCGGCACGAAACTAGCGCTGACCCTTATCGCGCAGAAGTCAAAAAGTAAGGTATCTTAGGGGATCTCTTTTCTATCTTATAATAATTGTATTGCGTGCGCGACAGTACCTACCCATCCGCAAACTATCCCCTCCACGTTTCGTTCAGCGCTAGACTTACGTGCAGCTACAAATAAAAGAGTAACCTATTGAACAAAAAAAATTATAGGTAGGTAGGTAACAATAAGTTACCAACAAAGAGTTTAGATAAGATAAAAATCGAACACCCAGACATGCTGGATATTTTAGGAGTACTTAACCTACTGCTACAAGATATTTTTAGTAAAAGTTCACTAAGGTTAGATGATCAAAATAAAATGTACGGCGGCGGCGCGCAGCTTCGTACGTAGGTACCTACTTACCTACCAAATGAGATAGTTAGAACGAAAATAAAATATTACTCGACTATGTGTATTTGACTGTCCTTATTTAGGAATCAATGTTATTATAATGCTGGCACATAGGAACATGAGATAGGTATTGAGACTGGCCACCAAATAAAATTGAAAAGCAAAATGCTGGCTGGTAACAATTTTACAGACAGTATTTTGAACACAATACTTGAAATCTTGATAAACATGCTTTGAAAGAAATATTTTTTCGTCTAAAGTAGGTATTAGAAACTCACCGTTAGAGATATCCAGTGAAAAATAATTGTTTTTCTTGACCAACTGGCACAATAACATTGAAAAACAAACGAATTAATTTGATTTAAAATGTCACCTTCGATCAACCAATCAGAAGTCAAATAAATAATTAAACAGAATTGGAAAAACGGAAGGAAGTTACTGAAAATACTATCATAGAGTATGAAAGTAACCATAGACTTATCAAATATCAATATGCGAAACGGCGAAACAAAGATGTGAGTTTTTATTTAAAAATAGATTATTTTGTGATGTATTTTTGATTTATCTGTTTGTTATTTGGGTTTGTCGGATTTGATGGCTTGACTTGAGTTGGCTCTCGTCTCGGCTTGATACTTTCCGCTTCCGGTCTTTCTAGCTATCTATTATACGCCTTGAGCATTTGCATATTTTGATCTAGGTACGAAAGTGGCTTCGTAAACTTGGCTCACTCGTGATCGTGAGTAATGTTGGTTGTTATTTATATTATACACTTGGCTGACTTGATTGGTGGCGGTTGACGAAAGAAAAACTTTCGGAAAAGAAAAAAGCTTTTAGGTTTTGTTTGGTTTGTGTGCTTGTAAAAATAAAGTTATGTTTGATTTACACATTACAAGACATCATTGCAAGCCATAAATGTGATCATTTAATAACTTTGTATTCCGAAATAAAACCTATGAGCGAAATTCAATCAAATTTTACCGCTATCCTGAATGAAATTATATGGGCCGAAACATTATTGACGAACGACGACGACCGACGGTGGACGTTTAGGTAAGCCAGCATATTTTTCGCCAGATAAAAATTATTCGATTCGGTTGGGGGTCCGTGAATTATATTGCCATAATTGCTCATTTTGCGTTCTTCTTTAATTTTTGTTGTTTTTTTTTTCAATTGTACTGAGATTATTTTAGTTACTGTCACTGTCATTTTCATTTGGTTTTTCTCAATTGTTACCAACTTAGCTATTAGAGCGCTAGATCTAGTAACTTTTCGAAGCAGCTATGCTATGTGGTAGAGTTATGCGCTAGGAATACTGCAAACACCCGACCCTAGAACACGTCTGAACAAATTTTCTAAAGTATTGAGTTGCGGAGGCGTGTATACTGCAAACATCCGCTGAAGCCGAATTCACACGATGTTACGTGCTCGTATATTTGAATAAGGCATAACACGTCGGGATCATCAGCACAACACAATTTTGTGTGATGTATAATGAAAACTAAATGGGACAAGACTTTTTAAATTGAGGATATATTTGAAAACTAACAGAAACAATTTTCATGAGTACCTAACATTGAATGAATATTATTATTATAATCAAGGTAATGTAGAAATTTAATTTGAATATTTTTTTAATATAAGTTTCTTTGTGGATATGTAACCTGCTTCATTATTTGAATAAAATTACATAGTATTATCTTCTTAGGCTCGTTTTTGTAGGTACCTACATGTCCTTTCACTTTTACTAGTGGTTTATTAATGTATAATAGGAGGTCCGTGTGTATAATAAATAACAAAACAAAATGAGATAGAAATATGTGGTTTAAAATAAAAAAACGGACCGTGCTCCCCAGCGCAACGCTCCTAGGCTGCGACTCCTCCTCAGGTTCGGGGACTTTTATATACCTCATTTATAATTACTAAACAAAAACTTATTACTCCAAATGCAACCAAAAAAATCTGTTTCAAACATATCCATCCAGAACCTTCTGGGGTCGAATTTATCTACCAATCTCTTATTTATTTTCTAAGGCAAATCTGGTGTCTATCTACTTCAGCAAGAGCTCAGTCAGTGATGCCAATTTAGCACTTTTGGTGCTAAATTTGGCATATTTTATACCAGTTTAGCACATTTATTTCTCGTTTAGCATATAGCACATTTTTTAGCACATTTTTCGACTAAACCAGTAACGCTTATGTCAATATTCGAATGACATATATTCGAATGATTAGTGGTTCACTACATTTTAATAATCGAATAACCATTACTAATAATTAGTAATCACTAATCTGAATGAAGGGCAAAATAGACTTTTAATTCGAGCAGTTACAGTTTAATTTGGCTTGATATATGTTTATCGCAAATCGCTATCCCTTTCCAACGTACAACAAAAGTGTATCTATCACTGTCAAGTTGAAAAAGACTAAAGCCTCTCCCCCATAGGCTTGTTTTTATCGGTCAATAATATCGCATGCGTTATTGCGATAAATGTTTTCAGTGTTTTATGTATTAGGACGCATATCATTTTACGCTGCGATATTATCGCCGCATTAGGAGTATAGGAATCGGGACGCATTATCGCAATGACGCATAACGATATTATCGAGCGATAAAAATGCACCTGTGGGGAAAAGGTTTAAAGATTTGTGCCTACTTATACCCAAGCATCTAGTGGGGGACTCCCCCAGACAGTAAAAACCAGATGACAAAGCCTATGCGACCAAATTATGAAGAAGGTAATTTATACTATTACAAGTTCACCATAGGTGTACTGCATTTAGACAGCTTATCGCAACCAGTTGGGAATTTCGAATACTTTTTCACTCCTCTTGCTCAAAAAGACCGTCATGGTAGCGTACCAGAGCAAAGAAAAAATAGCATTTCTTCCTCTAGGGACAAAAGTTTTAGGGTAAGGTTTATGAATATTATTAAATCTTAAACTAGGTATCTAGTAGGTACCTAGAAATAAGATTACCTCCCCATTAGTATGTGTTATGTTTATCTTAACTACCTTTTACTTTGTTCATTGGGATATAAATTAAAGTTTAACTACATTTGGCATTTTTTATTCATATTTAGCACAATTTTAGAACATTTTTAGCATATTTTTTACAACAACTTAGCACTTTTTACGAGTACCCAGTTGGCAACACTGAGCTCAGTTGGAAACATCTTCTTTCTACGCAAACAAAATGGCCGCCAGTTTACCTAAATAAATACAGATCGAACATAGTGTTTGTGTGCGATTAGTGAGTTTATAAATAAACAGAACTGTTGAATCTAATGACGTATTAGGCCTAGTGTAGCGGAATGTTTCCTTTAACTCCACCGATCGTAAAAAAGCTGCTTGGATGGAAAAAAGGCCCAGAGGGATCCTCACTCGCTGAAGACAAGTGGTCAGAAAAAGCTGTGAAAAGTTTAGTCAAGAAACTAAAGAAAAATGGAGCTATCGATGAGCTAGAAAGAGCTTTATCTAGTCAAAATTGTCATACTAGATGTGTTACTATACCCAGGTCAGTAAAATAAAAGATAAGTCCAAAATTTGCTATTTATCACAAAGTGACGTTTCCTGTCGTTTTGATACGTTTGCCCAATTATTGCCATTGTTTTCGACTTTATTCTCTTCGGGTTAGCGTTCAAACTCCACTAGCTCACAGTTGTAGCTGTGTAATTTTAAAGGATGCTCGTAATTTGGGTTCAAAATTTAAAGTAGAAGTTGGTTGGTTTTGTATTGATTGTTCTTTGTATGTAGCGCACGCAATAAAGCCGAATATCAGAAAATGCAATTTGAGTCAGCTGACTTTTGTATATTCGTTCGGAAATTAGCAATCTATTTTTCACCGCTTATAACCCGAACGAATTGAAACGATGTAATCATCTGTGGCGCACCCCTCAATATCAAATCTTCGTAATTCCGCCGTATAGTGCGGTCAGGACGCAAAATCAGAAAGGTCAAAACACCGTCAAAAACAAATCGAACTCGCGAAGTGAAAAAAAAGCCTTTGTCAATATGGCGGCGTACATGTTTTGGACCCTGCCAATTTCTTAATCGCTATTTTCAAAGCTTTTAACGGAGACACGTGGAATCTCTCGTGTTTTTTTGTATTTATCTCATCGTTTCAATACTACTCGTGAATCCTTACGACCGCGAAGGTAATTAAATTTAGTTCATTTTTGGTGTGGTTATTTTTGTCCAATTCGCTCATAATTTATGCCTAATTACGGTATTTATGACATAAATTATGAGTTTTTACTCAACTAAAAGGATTATAAACGCCTATCCCGTTATTGGCTGCATCTATTTCTCACAAAAAGGCTTCTAAATGTACTTTGGAGAATACCTGGCTCAATTCATTGAACTATTGCTACTTAGAACTTACTGTAACTTCTATAGAATTAATAAAATAATATTATATAAGTAGCTCACATTCATTACATAGACAATGGTAGTGAATAGGTATTGCAATGACAAATTAAATTGTTGATAAATTCAATAGGCTTGCCCTTCCCCATGTCTAGGGGATCAGTCGCTAATTCAATCCCCATGTGCCCCCCTATTGTAGTAGCATTATGGCAATGGCAAATGTCTTCTCACATGTCCATAACACAAAACTCGAAGAGGAGAAACTCTAAATCTTGACAGAAACATCCCCTTTTTAGACTGCCAGAGCACTTTTTTAGACTGCTGTTAGCGGTCACCAATCCTCCTGCCATGCGTGGTGATTATTTATTTATAGACTAGCAGCTTTTGCTGATATGTCTACATCAACACAGTGAGGAATGTCTAATTTTTGGTCACTATTTTAAGTGCTGAATTCCTTGATTCCTTCCTGATTTCTTTGATTCCTTTTTGTTGTCCTTTCGTAGCCGGTTGTCGAGCTTGTTTTTAAAGGCATTTATAGATGTGGCAGAAACAACATTGCCTGGTAGTATGTTCCAATTGCTAGTTTAAGTTGCGGCCATGTGATGATTATGTTGATTGGATCCATTGCATTTTGTGGGGGAAGCCTCGTCCAGCAGTGGACATCATGAGGATGATGTAGTTTTTTAACCAACTTCCCAAAAAGGAGCAGGTTCTCAATTTGGTAGATGTTTGTCACCTCATATCTCTGTCGTTTATAAACCGATTAGAAAATCCTTTCTTTTTTTTATAGATATACTTCCAGATTGGTCATTGGTCCCATTTTTTTCAGAATCCAGTTCTGATGATGGAATCCATGAGGAATTGAGGGAACTCCTCAAATATTGTAGGCATACATATAGCGATTTTGATATTTTCAGCAACAAATCAAGCATTTGCATTGAGTATCATAACCCTTTCACCATTATGGTTTTTTCATCCAGATATTTAGTGGCGCTAGTAACAAAAATGGCGGAAGCCAGTTTTTTAAATGAAAAGTTATATAATATTTTGTTGTTATTTTCAGAGTGAAACCGAACGACAACGGTATAAACGGACAGTACCGCAAGGGGCTGCCGCATGTCGTGTACTGTCGGCTGTGGCGCTGGCCTCAGCTCCAGGTGAGACATTAACATCATCATCATCAACATACATCAATACTTTTGCACAATGGATCTTTGCCACTGCAGATATTTTTGTAACAATTGGAATTCATAAAATAGTTATTTGGTATGCAAGGCTGTTGTAGTACTTGTATTGAACATAATTTTTCACCTCACTACAGCGAGGAAAAGGTTTTGTTAATTATACGAAATCTGCGTGCAAAATTCTAATTCTAATTTAATTCGCTAGCAATTGAAAAGTACTTTTGCACGCAGATTTTGAATGATATGCAAAACCTTTTTAAATAAATTAAATTTTAAATTTCTTTAATATACAGTGGTGGTCACATAATTAAAGACACTGGAAGCATATTGAAATAACTAAGCTATTCCTCCTGTATACATTTTATCAGACTGCCATTGTAACTTGCTGCACAATTAATTTTTATTTGTGTTGGGTTTGTGTATTGTTAAAACGAAACATTTATAACAAAACTTGCCTTTTATTTGGTAAAACTTAAATGTAAGCAGTGTAAATAAAAAATAAGGTTAGTAAGATCTGGCCATATAATTAAAGACACTTCATTTAGTAACAAGAAATTAAAAAAAAATGACTTCATTGAAATTATCTTAGTATGTAAGATTTATAACACATTTTTATAGAGCATTCCGATGCGTATCAATACTTGGTCGCATGTACTTTTGCAGCAATAACAGCACGACATCTCTTAGCCATGGAAGCGATCAATTTTGTACAAACTTGTACCGGACTTTGTTCCCACGCTTCTGTAAAAGCTGTGTAAAGTTGATCGACGTTTGATGTACGCTTTGCCGCCACTGTCTTCTTCACCTGGTACCACAAGTTTTAAATTGGATTTAAATCCAGACTGGACGGGGGCCAATCCAAAACTGTCACAAACTGGTTCCTTAAGAAATCTTTAACTACTTTTGGGGTGTGTTTCGGATCATTATCCTGTTGAAAAGTCCAAATGACTGGTAAATTTTGCTCAGCATAGGGCAGCATGGTTTCTTCAAAAATATTTTTGTACTGGTATTTATCCATATTATTCCTTCTATATTGCCTTCTATCTTCCTGACAGGTCCAACAACAAGTCCTGAAAAACAGCCACACACTTTGATATTTCCCCCTCCATGTTTCACTACTTTCTTGGTGTACTTCGGATCCATTTCTTTGTTTGGGGGGCGTCTAACATATTGTTTTCCGTCAGAATTAATCATATTAATTGTTGTTTCATCCGAAAAAAGCACATTTTTCCACTTTCGTTCAGTCCAGTGTTCATATTTTTTAGCAAACGCTAACCTTGCCTTAACATTTTGCTTTTTCAAAAGTGGCACCTTCCGAGACACTCTTCCGTACAAGTTTGCCCCACATAGTCTCCGTCTAATTGTCCTTGCAGACATACCCGTCGACCCTCCTGCCCCATATATTTCCGAGCGTATCAGTTCTGATCCTTTGAACAGTTACTTTTTTGCCAACAACACCATCCTAGAGCCTTCCCGCGGAGTAGTTTTCCTAGGTCTCGGTTTTCTGGGTACGTTTTCGGTCGTGTTGAACTTCTTGAAATGCTTTTTAGCATTCATAACCATGTCCTTAGAACAGCTCAAATGGTTTGCGATTTTTCTGTATGACCAACCTTTGCTATGAAAGTTCAAGATTATCTTTCTAGTGGACGAATCGCAACTCTTGGTTTTTCCCATATCGATTGGTATAAAACGTATTAATTTGAATACAAAAAGTAAAATGTTATAATTAATGTCGACGTTTCATGCAAATACGCGGCAAAACAATGAAAACCCGAATGTAGTTCTTTTTATTTTTTTTTAATTCAGAACTCAGCGTTCACTGTCTTTAATTAGCTGGCCAGCTACGTTAAAAAAGTGTGTATTAAATTCGGATATAGTGAGCAGTGTCTAAATACCAAGCAACACAACTTTTTAGTCCCCCATTTTTAAGAATACAACGTCATGTATGATTTAGTAACAATTACATTAAATTGAATACCTACTTTGGCTAATAGTAGTGCCAAAATCATGTTTATTGTGATCAATTAGGGGGTGTCTCTAATTATGTGTCCACCACTGTATATTATTTAACTATATTATACTATGTCACTGAATGCTCACATACGTACTGCGTAGACACTGTACAGCTTGCAGAACTGACAACCGCTCGGGGATAAAACTACGAGTACCATGGTACTGCAACCCCCAGACCCGGAACAAATATTTGCAGATCATGCAAACATTTGTCCCGCAGCGGTAATCGAACCCGCACCTCTTGCGTCTCAGCCCGCTACTCGCTCACTGCACCACGGAGGTTGTCAAAAAGAACAAGGCTTGGCAGTTTGAAGTATCCAAACTTACTATACAACACAATGTAACTGTTGCAGGAACTCGGTAGACGTAGACAGCTTAAGACTAATGTGGCATTCTAAGGGGGAGCCCAATGTCCAGCAGTGGGCGTAAACTGGCTGATAATCTCCACTTGATTACATATTTATTTATGTATGTTTTGTGTTGTCCTGGAATTTTTGGGCAATAATTCCTACGACTGTACAAACAATGGCGTAGAGACCCAGTGAGGTGTCTACTGCTTCTAAGAAACATACTATGTATGTTTTATATTTTTTTTTATACTACTTGGCAAGCACAAAAGCACACGGCCCACCTGAATCAAATCAAATCAAATCAAAATGTTTTATTGCGTTCATGTTGTACAAATTAAGATCTTATGGTTAAGTTACAGCTTCAACATGAGCCCGGGTTGGGCACTGCAATATGGAACATGAACTCCAGGTGGTAACAATAAATTTGCTACAATATTATACCTAAAAATAAAAGTACTACAGTCTTAAATTAAGATAACATAAATAGAAGTTTTTTTCAAAAAATTGCTCCAAGTTATAAAAACTTTTTTTTATTAGGTTTTGCTTTTAAATATTTTTGAATTTTAAAAAGCTGGATTCATTCTTAATGTCTTGGGGAATAGTATTATAAGTTTTTATCGACGTAGCATCTGTTCCGGAATGAAAGCAGCGTTCGTAGCCTATGGACGCCTGCAACACCAGAAGCATCACACGCGCGCTGCCGACCCTGTGACATAAAGATGAAAAGTCTCATGTGCCTGCAATTTCACCGGCACTCGTACCCTTCAAACCGAAACACAGCAATGCGAGCACTACTGCTTGGCGGCAGAAATGGTAGGATGATTTAGGAATGGTGGTAGTACTTCCCCGGACGAACGCTTTCACAATGAGTTCTACTACTAACAACCCTTTACCTACTTTTTATTTTCAGAGCCATAATGAACTAAAGCCCGTAGACCACTGCGAGTATGCGTACCAGTTGAAGAAAGACGAAGTTTGCATCAACCCATACCATTATAATAGGATTGATACACCAGGTAAGCTATAAAATCCTGAGCAATACAACCTGCCAGAATTGGGCCCCAGACATTCAACTTAAATATATAAAAATAAAAATGCTGGACATTCCACACAACATTACCTAGCCCCAGGCTAAGCAGAGCTTGTGTTATGGGTACTATAGATAACTGATATACCTAATACAATACATTACATACATAGATATTTTTTATTATACATAGAAAATACCCAGAACACCCGGAACAATTATCTGCAGATCGTACAAATATTTGCTCCGAGGCGGGAATCGAACCCGCAACCTCCTGCGTCGCAGGCGACCCTTCGCCCGCCGCGCCACAGAGGTCGTCAAGAGATATCTATAAGGAGAGATAGACTTAGCCACCAATTAGTAAGATATCCTGCCATCCCTTCTGTTGCACATAACTTATCAGTAACGGACTGGTCCACAATTGGAACATACAACCAGACAATGTTCTTTCTGCCACTTCTGTCAATGCGTTAAAAAACAAGCTCAACAACTGGCTATGAAAGAACATAACACCCAACAGTCTTATAAATAGTCCTGATCCCACACTATGTTGTGGGTATCAAGAACTACGAGTACTATGGAACCACAACACCCAGATCCGGAACAAATATTTTCAGATCATGCAGACATTTATCCAGCAGCAAGAATCGTAACAGCACCTTTTGTATCTCAGCTGGTTACTCGTCCGGTGCACCACGGAGATCATAAACTTTCGCATTTATAATATTAGTGAGATTATCGTCTCGCTATCGTTAGTAACGTCGGTCTACCTGTGCTAGCCGTACGGGTCGTATTTTTCAATGAATCTTGACGAAACTTGATATACAGGTTTTGTTAGTAGTAGAACTTCTTGTGAAAGAGTTCGTCTGGGGAAGTACTACCGACGTACCTATTTCTGCCGCCAAGCAGTAGTGTTCGCATTGCTGTGTTTCGGTTTGAAGGGTACGGGTGCCGGTGAAATTACAGGCACATGAGACTTTTCATCTTTGTCTCAGGGTCGGTAGCGCGCGTGTGATGCCTCTGGTGTTACAGGCGTTCATAGGCTACGGTAACTGCTTTCCATCTGGTGGGCCGTAAGCTTGTCTGCTTGCTAAGTAGCATAAAAACAAACAGGTTCTACGAAGTTATAATATTGTTTTGGCCTTCGGCGATTTTTGATTGGAAGGTGTATTTCCCTCAAAAAGGAAGGAAGTTTGCTGCGGCGCCATTTACCGTCCAGTGGGGTAACTTAAGAAAGGGCTGACATACCAAAACTATTTTAATTCTAGGATATATAGTTTTTAATAGAAAAAATAAGAAAAATTTAAAAAACAATTTAATGTGATCTCTTATTTGTTAGAGCAACAAATCTCAATGATTATCAAATCAACCAACCTGCCCCTTTATTGGCTAACAAACTGATAATCGCTTTCAATTCCGATTTTATAGTACATTGCGCTTTATGTTTTGAATATTTCTGCTTGTGACAATAAGCTGAAGCATGCGGCGCAATGTACTGTGAAATCGTAATTGAAAGTGATTAACAGTTTGTTAGACAATACTGGGGCTAATAAAAAAAAGTACTGTATGCAGAACTACTAGTTGTAGGTATCTTGGTAAAATGAATACCTAATTTCACGTACATAATTTTCAGCATTGCCACCGATTCTGGTGCCCCGCTGCAACGACTTGGAGGTCCGTGCCCCACCACCGTACACCGGTTACCACCAGCCAATTCACGAACACGACGCGTAAGTATTCACCGGTTTAGATTCAAAATTCATTTATTTCAGAATTTATAACCTAACAGTTTTGCTACCAAAGCGTTATAAATAGTGTCACATTAAAAATTAAATTATGCACATCGTATTATTATTACAGTACTACCTAGGTAGTACCTCCGAATCCTATCGAATTATTCTGTCAATTTAATATGTCATTTAAAAACATCAAGGATTACATTTGTCATAAGTCAGATGAAACTAATCATAAAAATAATTGGGTATAGATGACTTTTTCTGCTCATACCGTCGAGGCCTGAAATCAAGCAATTTACGGCCGACTAGTATTGGACGAGAGTCCTTTTTAACTTACAGGGCCCGTTAGTTGCTGTTTCAGTCGATGCTTGAATAGTACTCTTCTCTTAATTATAATAATAAATAAATGCTGTATATTTCACACAAAATTATCTAGCCCCAAGCTAAGCAGAGCTTGTGTTATGGATACTAGATAACGGATATAATTAATACAATAGATTACATAGATAGATATTTTTTATTATACATAGAAAAATACCCAGAACACCCTGAACAAATATCTGCAGATTGTACAAATATTTGTTCTGAGGTGGGAATCGAACCCGCAACCTCCTGAGTCGCAGGCGAACCTTCGCCCGCCGCGCCACAGAGGTCGTCGCGAATTGCGAGGAAATAATTATCAAATGATTTAAGAAATTCTTTTCCACCTGGGTAAATTGAAAGTAGGTAGGTACATTATTTTTTCAAATTTCTGAAATTATAGTGCAGCCAGGGAAAATTAACAATCTATGCTGGCACGCCAAGAATATCTGAAACCCCAGCAATTTCCATTCTTGGTGCTCCTAGCACACCAGCAATTCATATTCTTGGCTTATTCTGTACGCTGGCTAGTACCTTCAGTTTTCCGTAGCTGTCTTTTAAACCCTATATAGTTGTCATTAGTTAGATTTTACTCGTGCTGCTGCCTGGTCTGCTCGTATTGAGTCGAAGTACTTGCAAAGATATTTTGTACACTAAAAACTACCGCGGTAAATCTGCCCCCCCACGACGGACAAACACAGAGTAAATATAGAGTTATTTATGCCCACAGTGTGATGCAGACAGTTGGCGTGGGCGGACACAGCGCCATGTACCTTGAGGCCACATTAGCTCAGCAAGTCCCGGGAAACACCACACTGTAAGTACATTTTACATTACAATGGTACCTCAGAGGTAAGCCCAAATGCCTCCCAAAGTAAAGTTAAAATATCTCCAAAAGGTAGATTCAAATATCTCCTAGAGGTAAGTCCAAATGTCTCCCAAAGGTTAGCCCAATTGTTTCCCAAAGGTAGGTTCAAATGTCTCGTACGGGTGCATATCGAGAGCACAAGAGAGCACGGGTGCATAAGAGTTCGTCCGGGGAAGTACTGCCACCGTACCTATTTCTGCCGCTAAGCAGTAGTGTTCGCATTGCTGTGTTTCGGTTTGAAGGGTACGGGTGCCGGTGTAATTACAGGCACATGAGACTGATGAGATGATGTCTCAGGGTCGGCAGCGCGCTTGTGATGCCTTTGGTGTTGCAGGCGTCCATAGGCTACAGTAACTGCTTTCCATCAGATGGGCCGTATGCTTGTCTGCTTGCCAAGTAGTTAAGGTACAGAAGACCCGCCTAATACCGACAATGACAAAGTAAAAGGAGTGTTATGATTTTAGCAGTATATGTAACTTTGTTCTTCTGTTCACTCATAGCTACAAGCTGGATTTTGACAAATGAGGTATAATAATATGAAGCAGAGGCTTTTCGGAAAAAAAAAACGTTGATTTGGCCTCCGACTACATTTATTAGTTTAGTTGAAGGCCTATGATATAGAATCGTAGATATGGCCTTCATTATGATACCTGTTTTCAGCTTTTAACATAGCCGGGTTTTAGTATTTGAACTTATATTTTTTGCAATAACATAACATACACCCAATAGTCACATACGTAATCATGATCCCACACTAGGATTCAATGTGTCGTGGTTATCAGGAACTACGAGTACCATGGAACCATAACACTCAGACCCGGAACAAATATTTGCAGATCATACAAACATTGAAATAAATAAATGCTGGATATTTGACACAACATTAGCTAGCCCCATGCTAAGCAGAGCTTGTGTTATGGGTACTAGATAACTGATATACTTAATACAATAACATTACATAGATATTTTTATTATACATAGATAAATACCAAGAACACCCTGAACAAATATCTGCAGATTGTCCCGATTGTTGTGATTTGTCCCGCAGCGGGAATCGATCCCGCAACCTCTTGCATCTTAGCCGGCTACTCTCCCGCCGCGCCACTGAGGTCGTCAATTCAATGTCTCCTAGGCCCAAATTTGTCCCAAATTTAGGTTTAAATGTCTTCCAGGGATAAGCCCCAATGTCTAATATATTCTAATAATGTATATCTATATATAATAATATAATATACACAGATTATATTGCCAAGCGTGGTGATTGTAGCAATTCCCTCCCATTGTATTTTATGGGGGAGGCCTCGTCCAGCAGTGGATGCCCAAAGGCTGTTGATGATAAAATATTATATATCTCTCTATAATCCTTCCTACTAATATTATAATAATAATAGTCATTTATTTCAGGCTATATGGGAATAAGCCTGAAATAAATTAAAATATACATTAAATTATACCTAAACAATAAGCCCATAGAAATATATATACTTTAAAATAATAATAGGTTATAATAATATTTACTAAAACACATAAGTAACACAAGATAAGTATTTACATTAAAAAAATATTAAATAAAATACCTAGGTATTATTTTTGGTTCTCGCGCTGGTGCACAGAGATCCAAAACCTGTACATAGGGCTATTTAGGCCTTCAGACATACATTGCAAAATGCCGTTTTTGGAATTCCTGAGCCCACCCCAAAAAGACGCTATTCGTGCTCTTATGATCGAGAAGAAATCCGGAACCCGTGCATCAGCGAACATGCCCGACGCGCTACAGAATCGTGGCTTTTTCATGAGAATGCGATATGCGTCATTGTATTGCACCCTTATGGTACTATACGATTTTCTCTTGTATTTGAACCAGAGCTGACAGGTATACATGCATAAGCAATACGCTTTAAACAAGGTAATTTTTACCTCGTCACTACATCTGGCAAATCTCCTTGCGAGCATGTTGCACCTGATGGACAGGTTCCGTCTTTCACGTTCAATATCCAGATCATCCCTCAGATCTTCCGTGATAATATGTCCTAGATATTTGAATTGCTTCACAACCCTCGCATTATAAACGCGAAAGTTTGTAAGTATGGATGGATGGATGGATGTTTGTTACTCTTTCACGTAAAAACTACTGAATGGATTTTAATGAAACTTTACAATAATATAGCTTATACATCAGAATAACACATAGGCTACAATTTATAAAGATATTGCGTGAATTGTCCATAATATGACGATAAGTGTCAAGTAAGTAGGAAAAAATCTACCATCTGCGAGCTATATATAAGAGTTACACATACGTAATGTATGATGGAAATGTTTATCTTAAATAGTCTTACATTGAAACCCCCCACCGTATATATATAGGTTATATTCTTTTCTACGCCACGCTAATAAAAGCTACTCGAAATACTAATCCTGCGCAGACGAAGTCGCGGGCACCAGCTAGTGTAACATAATCTCGTGTTCTTGACATAAGTGGTTATTTTTTCCAGGAACTCCTCTTCAGTGTCGACCCCCCCACCAGGGTACATAAGTGAGGATGGAGATCCGATGGACCACAATGACAATATGAGTGAGTTTGTACTCGATTTTATCACATTATTATATAGTTGTAAGAAATATAACTGTGTTACTAATAAACGCGGATTATCCTTGCAATAGTTACAGAACTACGTTGACGGTCACTTGACTCTGCAATATCTGGCTTATGTGATTAGTGATTTATTCTTTGGTATCAATTTGACAGTAATTCCCCGATAGCTCTCAAATTTTAAACGCATGCCTCAAGTGTCTCTGATGCAATTTATGCCCCGTAGTTGAATGGTGAAAAAAACTTTTTTTTTGTGTCTTTTTCTAATTGATTTTGTATGCAGTTAACTTCACATGGTCTATGTTGCGTTACCGAGCTTTTGGCGAGCGCAGATGGCGCTCAACCGGTTAAAAGTTAGGTTGGGGCAACGAGCGCAAGGGTACCACTTAGGTATGGACCTGGGCTTGGGCCGTAGCAAGATTGGGAGGGATAGGAGAAATCGCCCCGGAACATTCTTGTACCAGTTGTTAAGGCGTGAGGTCCTGAAGGTATTGAAGCGGCTTGACAACCCCGCCGGCGGGGTTGGTGTATCGTTAGAGTGTTTGCTCTGTCGCTATTGGATGACATCACCACCGCATTAGCGGCAGTGATTACGTCATCAGGATCACCAAGAGAACATGTCTTGGTTTACAAAGAGACTGTTAATGAAAATAAGCATCTGTCATACAGGTATTGTATGACAGGTTTTTATGTCAGGTATTGCTTACGTATATTATTGAAAACTAATACTTATTTTTTTTTGCCCACAGACTTGACCCGTTTAACCCCTTCCCCGCCGGGCCTAGGGACCGAAGCGGCCCCGGTGTTATACTGCGAGCCAGCATTTTGGTGCTCCATCAGTTATTACGAGCTCAACACACGGGTCGGAGAGACCTTCCACGCGTCACAGCCTTCCATAACCGTAGACGGATTCACTGACCCCAGCAACAGTGAGAGGTGATTATTTCCCCCTCTAAAAAGCATTTCGCCTCGTCTCAAAGGTTATTTCCTCCATTTCATTTGAGAGGGATTTCCGTCTCAAAGATTTCCGCGTGCTGAAAATTATTTTCCTCTCCCAAAGTGTATTTCCAATTGGGAGGGCAAAAGAGCATTTCTTGGCACAAAGATTAGTTCCTCCTTCATAAATAGGTACTAATACTTTTTTGTTATTCTACTTGGCAAGCAAACATGCATACTGCCCACCTGATGGAAAGTAGCTACCGTAGCCTATGGACGCCTGCAACACCAGAGGCATCACACGCGCGCTGTCGACCCTGAGACATAAAGATGAAAAGTCTTATGTGCCTGTAATTTCACCGGCACCTTCAAATTGAAACAGCAATGGGAGCGCTACTCTCAACTACCTCTTAAAAAGTATTTCCTTCCGAAAATTATTTCCCTCCCAGAGAGCATTCTCCCGTTCAAATAGTATTTTCCCCCTCATTTTAACACTGAATCAATATTAAATTTTATGTCTTAGGTTTTGTCTGGGTCTTCTATCAAACGTAAACAGGAACGAGGTTGTTGAACAAACGCGTCGACACATCGGGCGGGGCGTGCGGCTTTATTATATTGGAGGTAAGAAAACGTATTACACTATTGATGACTATATAAATGATAAAGCCGCGTGGCCTGATGTCGCTCTGCCCCTCGACTGCTAAAATGGAAATTTGCAATATCTGTACTTACCTATTTACATATTTCTATTAGATTATTATTTATAAGTATAACAAGCGTAGCGTGTGCTGTCTTGCATATTTTTTTTTTGCTGATGTTTATTTAATTTTGACTACCTTCCTAAGGTTTTAAGTTCTCATTTACTATGTATCAGCAACTCCTTGCTCCGAGGCACCACACAGGCGCTTCTCACCTAGTGGTAAGACGGACCATTTTTGTAAGCCAAGCCGTGTTTGTTGCCTGATTCTTCTAGGCTTGGTCGCGTTGGAACAGGAGTAATTTTAGTTTATAAGACGATTCAAAATGATCCTTGTGATTTCAATGAATAAAATTCTTTGTGACTTTGACTTTGACTTCTAGAGAGATTTTGTTATCCATTTATTTATTTATTTTCCATACACATACGTGCGGCTATGTTACCCGCAGAACTATTCTCTATCTCGCGACAGGTTTGAAACAGGCGTAAATTGTGCGATCATTGCTGTCAAACGTAGCTATTCTCATACAAAAGTTATCGTTGATGGCGTAGGATAGCTCCCACTCGATAAACCTATGGCGTTGTAACAGTCGCTGTCGGTGGATGGTGGCGGCTCAAGACTGTTCGTCGTGGCATTCCATGGAGTAGGTCTAGTTCCAGCTGTGGACGTCCATCAGTTTAGCCGTCTGAAGACTTCTTCATCAGTCTGTAGACTGGGGGTATTTGCCATAATCACCACATTTGGCAGGCGGATTGGCGATAGCAGTTTAATGTTATAGTAGATTGTATCATAAGGGAGCAAAATAATATTTTTACGGCGAGGGCGCTTTTTTGAATCCAGAGCGAAGTGAGGGATGATTCTTTAGTAGAATCCCGAACGTAGCGAGGGATTCAAAGTACGTCGCCCGAGCCAAAAATATATTTTGCGCCCGAGTGTTACACTCTACTTTTCATCACCCACTATGAGAAAATAAAAGGCACCTCATATTTTATTGAACGAGCGAAGCGAGTTCTCTGAGTCAAGTTGGAAGAATCGGCGTTTGTATGTATGTATGTATGTATGTATGTTTGTCCGATGAAAACTTCCTAACCGTTAATTCGATCTTCATGAAATTTAGTATTGGGGTAGATAGTATTGGTACAATTTGTAGGTAAGGTTATGAGCTATATCGGTTGGGGTAAAAAAATAAAAGTGAGACAGTCAGATCAAGTGGGATGTCTAATGAAAGCGCTTTAGTTGGACATTTCAAAACTGTTTTTAATAAGTATTTAGACAATATAGTTTTTGAGATAGTAGGGAAAAACAAAAACGTAAAAATCGAAAATTCTAGGGTACTTCCAGCAATCCCACAATGCTGAAATTTGGTATGCTGGTAGCTTTTGTGACACAAATACAGAAAAAAGTCTGAAATTGAAGAAATTAGAAACTTGTACTCCATAAAACAATATAAAATCCATTGTTGACCTCCCATTTCTAGGAATTTGAATGATGTTGGAGTTCTATGTTTCGTCAAAAGGATGTTATCAATTGATTCGTCAGGTATATAGTATTACGCTCTTTGCTTAGTCCTATTTAAAGGTTATTTCGATGATGTGTAGGAAATTACATCGAGGTGATTTAAAAAAATAATAATAATGGAAAATATGTTATGACTTAGTAGGTACTTAAATAGTCGGGCTGATTATGGTGTCATCGCGAGGTCTCAGTTCGGGACGAACCACTAGTTTCAAAACAAAACGATGAATTTCTAACAATCCGTGAAATTTTATGAAAACGCGTTTTTCATTTGTTTTTTTTTATTCAGCCGGCGCGGTGCGCGACTATGGGCGGTCGTATACCAGCCAGTATTTATATTAAACAATATTTATACAAAATTCATTGCGGCGCACTTATTTGGGTTCTATGTGTTCCAAATTCAAAAAGTGCGCGGCAAAGATAATTGCGGCACACTTATAGAAGTTTCATACAGAAAACACCACCTTTGGGTACACGTAAAGGCGAACCAAGTCGTCCTTTTCGAATAGATGGGATGAAAAGTACTCTGGTGGATGCTGCTGCCCATCCTCCGGCTTAATCAGTACAGGAACAGTAGTAATTTTAGCTTATATGTCGATTCGAAATGATCCTTGTGATTTCAATTAATAAAGTTCTTTTGACTTTGACTTTGAATCCTTTAGTCGCCTTTTACGACATCCACAGGAGTTAGACGAGTCCTATTCTTAAGCCGAGACTATCACGGCTCGTGGGAAAGCAATGGCGACGATAAGCTCCCCACTGGTCACGTCTATATTCCTACGACTGTGCAACCCACGGTGAAAAGAGGCAGTTTGAGATTCTGCCTACCCCATCGGTGGAAAAGGCTTGTCTGTTATTATTTATTTTCTCTTTATATTTATAATTTTTACTGTTTAATTATTTTCGTGCGTCACCCTGATGAGCCTTGTGCTGAAAATCAGCGTTGTGAATTAGTTCACAGCACACCTGCCTGCGACGCAGGAGGTTGCGGGTTCGATTCCCGCCTCGGAAAAAATATTTGTACGATTTGCAGATATTTGTTCAGGGTGTTCTGGGTATTTTACTATGCATAATAAAAAATATCTATCTATGTATTGTATTGTATTAATTATATCAGTTATCTAGTACCCATAACACAAGCTCTGCTTAGCTTGGGGCTAGATAATGTTGTGTGATATGTCCAGCATTTATTTATATATTTTATTTTTTACATGCTGAGCTCAGGGCTTTTCGTACAAACATGTACATGGCAGCGTTCCTCCTCTCATACATTTGTTTTACAGTTTGTGCAAATAAATGTTTTCTTTCTTTCTTTCTTTATTTATCTATGTATTTATTGATTTTGTTTGTGTTTCAGGGGAGGTGTTTGCAGAGTGTCTGAGTGACTCCTCAATATTTGTTCAGAGTCCTAACTGCAACCAGCGTTACGGCTGGCACCCAGCCACCGTCTGTAAAATACCACCAGGTAGGTAAATACTGTCAGATAGGTAAATACTACCAAGTAGGTAAATACCACCATGTAGGGAAATACTACCAGATAGGTAAATACTACCAAGTAGGTAAATACCGCCATGTAGGGAAATACCACCAGATAAGTAAATACTACCAAGTAGGTGAATACCACCATGTAGGTAAATACCACCAGATAAGTAAATACTACCAAGTAAGTGAATACCACCATGTAGGTAAATACCACCAGATAAGTAAATACTACTAAGTAGGTGAATACCACCATGTAGGTAAATACCACCAGATAAGTAAATACTACCAAGTAGGTGAATACCACCATGTAGGTAAATACCACCAGATAAGTAAATACTACCAAGTAGGTGAATACCACCAGGTAGGTAAATATTAGCAGATAGGTAAATACTACCAAGTAGGTAAATACCGCCATGTAGGGAAATACCACCAGATAAGTAAATACTACCAAGTAGGTGAATACCACCATGTAGGTAAATACCACCAGATAAGTAAATACTACCAAGTAAGTGAATACCACCATGTAGGTAAATACCACCAGATAAGTAAATACTACTAAGTAGGTGAATACCACCATGTAGGTAAATACCACCAGATAAGTAAATACTACCAAGTAGGTGAATACCACCATGTAGGTAAATACCACCAGATAAGTAAATACTACCAAGTAGGTGAATACCACCAGGTAGGTAAATACCACCAGATAAGTAAATACTACCAAGTAAGTGAATACCACCATGTAGGTAAATACCACCAGATAAGTAAATACTACTAAGTAGGTAAATACCGCCATGTAGGGAAATACCACCAGATAAGTAAATACTACCAAGTAGGTGAATACCACCATGTAGGTAAATACCACCAGATAAGTAAATACTACCAAGTAGGTGAATACCACCATGTAGGTAAATACCACCAGATAAGTAAATACTACCAAGTAGGTGAATACCACCAGGTAGGTAAAATAAATAAATGCTGGACATTTCACACAACATTATCTAGCCCCAAGCTAAGCAGAGCTTGTGTTATGGGTACTAGATAACTGATATACTTAATACAATACATTACATAGATAGATATTTTTTATTATACATAGAAAAATACCCAGAACACCCTGAACAATTATCTGCAGATCGTACAAATATTTGTTCCGAGGCGGGAATCGAATCCGCAACCACCTGCGTCGCAGGCGAACCTTCGCCCGCCGCGCCACAGAGGTCGTCAATACCACCAGAGGCCTTACTGTTAGCTTTTATAGCGATTCAGTTCAAAAACTATTCAGTACAAAATATCGGTTCGTCGTTGACATCCGTCATCATTAAATAACAATCGCAGAAGTCTATAGACCTTCTGCTACTGTGTCTTTAACTATAGATACGGACATCACTGAACCGATATTTTGTACTGAATAGTTTTTGAACTGAATTGCTATAAGAGCTCATGATAAGGCCTCTGATAGGTAAATACTACCAAGTAGGTAAATACCACCAGATAAATACTACCAAGAAGTTAAAAACCTAGTACCTGATGACAACCTCCGTGGCGCAGTGGGCGAGTAGCCAGCTGAGACGCAAGAGGTGCGGGATCGATTCCCCCATGCCGGACAAATGTTTGCATGATCAGCAAATATTTGTTCCGGGTCTGGGTGTTGCGGTACCATGGTACTCGTAGTTCCTGATACCCACGATACAGGGCATCCTATTGTTTAATCAGGAGGTCTAAAAAAGCCACATTATATGAATCAATACGATTCATAAAAAGGAATTGCTAAGGATCTGCTGAGAATTCGGAAAATGAATTGCTACCAGATGAATTGCTCAATGTGGCAAATTCATTTCGTAAAAAATCCTTTTCCGAATTCTCAGCAGATCCTTAGCAATTCCTTTATATGAATAAAAGTCAAAGTCAAAAAGAACTTTATTCATTGAAATCACAAGGATCATTTTGAATCGTCTTATAAACTAAAATTACTCCTGTTCCAACGCGACCAAGCCTAGAAGAATCAGGCAACAAACACGGCTTGGCTTACAAAAATGGTCCGTCTTACCACTAGGTGAGAAGCGCCTGTGTGGTGCCTCGGATCAAGGAGTTGCTGATACATAGTAAATAAGAACTTAAAAACCTTAGGAAGGTAGTCAAAAGTAAATAAACATCAGCAAAAATATGCAAGACAGCACACGCTACGCTAATCTAATACAAACATGTAAATAGGTAAGTACAGATATTGCAAATTTCCATTTTAGCAGTCGAGGGGCAGAACGACATCAGGCCACGCGGCTTTATCATTAATATAGTCATCAAGAGTGTAATACGCTTTCTTAATTGGATTCATCTTTATGTAGGATTTAAATCTTCGAATAGGAAGTTTAGATGCACCTTCTGGAAGTTTATTATAGAACCGTACAGAATTCCCCATAAAAGACCCACTTACTTTCTTTAATCGAAATTTTGGTATATTTAGTTTGTGTTTATTTCTCGTGTTAATACCATGCACGTCACTTTTTATCATAAAACTATCCAAGTGTTTATGTGTATGTAATAATATTTCATAGATATATTGCGATATTACTGTAAGAATATTGATTTCTTTGAAACGCTCCCTCAAGGAGTCACGCGACTTCATTTTATAAATGGCACGTATTGCCCGTTTTTGTAAAACAAAAATAGCTTGGATAAGCGTATTAAGATTCATATAATGTGGTCTTTTTAGACATGCATGACTAAAGTAACCGTTGGGTGTATGTTATAAAGGTTATGTATGTATATGAGTGTTTATAATCAGCGAATTTTGTATAGGTTGCAACTTGAAAATCTTCAATAACCAAGAGTTCGCCGCTCTACTCTCGCAGTCCGTCTCGCAGGGCTTTGAGGCGGTGTTCCAACTTACGAGAATGTGTACAATTCGGATGAGCTTCGTCAAAGGGTGGGGCGCGGAATACAGGTATGTGACACTATTACCCCCGTTGTTTATAAACACTATTTAGATCTAATCTGAGATGATTATAAATTATCTAAATCCATATCCACTCGATGGACTAAAGACATTATAGACGTCGCAGAAAGTCGGTTGATATCGCCCACTTGTGGGCGCTGCAGGCCTAAAGGGGGGCAGTAAGAGACCCAGTTTTTTTTTTAACTTGAGATCTAAGCACCGTTTTGTACTACTTACTGCGCTCAGGTCTCGAGTTAACTCTTGCTAACTTTAATAGTAAAAGTCTCGTTTAGAATGAATGTTTAACTCTCCGCTAATATAGCTCACAATAATTAATTTTATTTGAAGTTATAGTGATTTTTCAGTAGGTGAAAAAATGGGGGCGCTAAAAAATAATTTATTCTCAAAGAGGGCAGTAGACAAAATGAGTTTCGGAACCCCTGGTCTACGGGGAGGCCTTTGTCCAGCAGTGAACTTGTATAGACTGATGATGATGATGATGAGTTTTTAGGGTTTCGTTCCTCAAAAGAACCAAAGGAACCATTATAATAATAATAATAATTAATTTATT
Organism: Epirrita christyi; assembly: GCA_951392215.1. Classification (NCBI taxonomy): domain Eukaryota; kingdom Metazoa; phylum Arthropoda; class Insecta; order Lepidoptera; family Geometridae; genus Epirrita; species Epirrita christyi. The sequence goes on from OX595862.1 coordinate 3,081,725, forward strand.
GAATCAGATACTTAAAATCCATTTTTTGTTAGTAGGTACACTTAAATTATATGTTAAAAAAAACATAATAGCCGTCAGACAGTAACTGGAAGTAGCTAATTAAAAACTTTTATCCGAATCCCGACCAAACACACTCCAGCGAGAAGCCTACCTGATCGGGACTCGAACAAAAGCCTTCATTACTGGCAGGTCATATTGATCAGGAATGACCTGCAGGATGCTGTTGGAACTGCTCCGCACTCTGCTGAGCAATGAGGCAGTTTTCTTAAGAATGACGGCGTGATAACCATCAACCGTAGCCTCCGCAAACATTGTAGATGCACTGCAGAAGCGAGGCAGTCCCATCAGCATCCTAAAACCATTATTATACTGGACGCGCAGGGCATTAAGCGATCATAGGATCACTCAGTTGTCTGTCTATCTGTCACAGCCTATTTTCTGATCTAGTGATTACTTTGGTAGCCCACTTGTACAGATAGTTGTCTGTCTATCTGTCACAGCCTATTTTCTGATCTAGTGATTACTTTGGTAGCCCACTTGTACAGATAGTTGTCTGTCTATCTGTCACAGCCTATTTTCTGATCTAGTGATTACTTTGGTAGCCCACTTGTACAGATCTATACATCTATTTTATATCTAGTAAAATGGTTCGAACCCTCTCCACGCAAATTCGACTCACACTTGACCGTTTATTTGAATGATCGTTTCAGACGGCAAACGGTGACCTCAACGCCGTGTTGGATAGAGCTGCACCTGAACGGCCCCCTGCAGTGGTTGGACCGTGTGCTGACACAGATGGGCTCCCCGCGCCTGCCTTGCTCCTCCATGTCGTAGGCGTGATGGTATGTTTATTCATTTTAGTGTTGAAACAAGTCGAAGGGCCACCTGCCCCCCTATTCCCTAACTTAACCTAACTTTTTGTTAGTAGTAGAACTTCTTGTGAAAGAGTTCGTCCGGGGAAGTACTACCACCGTACCTATTTCTGACGCCAAGCGGCAGTGCTCGCATTGCTGTGTTTCGGTACGGATGCCGGTAAAATTACAGGCACATGAGACTTTTCATCTTTATGTCTCAGGGTCGCGTGTGATGCCTTTGGTGTTGCAGGCGTCCATAGGCTACGGTAACTGCTTTCCATCAGGTGGGCCGTTGCTTGTATGCTCGCCAAGTAGCATAAAAAAAACGAACACGCAAAACTGAATGTCACTAGCGTTTGACAAGTTAAATGACTATCAATTGACAATTCTTAATGATAATTTTAAATTAATGATCATTTTACTTGTCAAACGTTAGTCACCGAGTGACTTTCAGTTAGGGAATAGGAGGGGCTGGTGTTAACACGTTCAGAACACGTGTTTTTCGTTTACATTGAATTTTATTTCTGTTATTTTTTGCTTCGGGCGATTTTTTTCTTTCAACGTGGCGGCGATACCTAGGCATTTGTGTTTGACGCGATCCTACTACAGAGGCCGAAGTCAAAATCAAATCATTTATTTCTCTTGAATTAAATTATACATGCAATTAATTAATGAAATAAAATCATGTTAAATAAAAATTAAAATAAGTCGTGATTTTTAACAAGTAATTGACACGGACGTGTGGTGCAGTGTAACACTGGTTTTTGTATGGAAATTAAGATTCTCAGAGTGTACGCCGGGAGCGCTCATATAGGGCCATCGTCTATAATTTTAATCATTTATTCGCAGGAATGTACAGTAGTTGTTTGATAAAGTATAAAGTAAAAATATTCCATCCATTCTGCCACATCAAAGCGTGCAAAAATTAACCCTAATGTCTCTAAAGTAATCTAATAAAAAATAAGTTGTTTAGGCGTTTATTTTATAGACTACGGTAACTACTTTGCATCAGGTGGGGCCGTATGCTTGTTTGCTTGCCAAGTAGTATAAGAAAAGCCAGTTTAGAACCAGTTTAGCCAAATTAAGAGACACTGGCTCAAACGCTCGTAATTTCATCACAAAATATCACAGGTGTAATTGGTCGCTTACGGCCCAATATACTATTATTCTGTAGTTTTACTTTCCTTAATATTTTGTAGCTCAATTACACCGTTATTGTTATATCAGAACTTATTTTTATTCTTGTATATTTTATATACCTATGCGATGTGTGTTCTCTAATAAATAAAAATAAATAAAAGTTATTTTATTTTCAGATTTCACACAGAGTACTGGAATTATACTCACACAAGCATACACAACGCGTAATATAGATGTAGCCATAAGAATAAGTAATAACACTGTGTATAGAAATGACACTGGCGGTAGGTCGCACTCAAAGCGGCGCGCGGGGTTGTATGCCTCATTTCGGGGCTGCAAGTACGTAGGACTCGATTCGATAAATTTGTCATTAAAATTTGACAAAACGGGACTATTACCTCTACATAGTCCCGTTTTGTCGAATTTTAATGTTAAATTTATCGAATCGATTGCAGTGCAAGTAACTGCAGGTATAACAAGACAAATAGTCAGTGCGGCCAGTCAGAGTCACATCTATGTAATTTTTATCTTATGGTATAGCTCAAAATATTACCTCTACACGGTTCTAGAACCTACGTTTGCGTCAAACTTAAATACGTCTTGAGTGAAGTTGCTCAGAGGCGCACATAGTCGTTTTTGAGTTTGATGACGGCTATTGTAATGTAATCATTCGAATTAGATCCTATTTGTGTGTGGAGAAAGAGTTATATTTCCATGTAGAGTTGTCCAAAAATTACCTCATTTAGGTCTAAAAGTTTATCTAAATTTATTTATCTTCGTAAGGTTCCAATTGCTGGGACTCGGACGTATTCTCGACTAACGAGAGTGAACGGGCCGTAATTTCACTGCTGGTGGAAAATTGATCACATTTAACGCTTAAGATAGACTTCCGAGCAAAGCCATAGTGAGCGTCACTGACTTGAATTATCGCGTTGCTCGGAATTCTACCATTATATTCAAACACGAATTTGTATGTAGCTTTTTACACTCATTGTCCAAATGTAGTTTTTTTATTGTTGATATAAATATTACGGAAGTGTACTTCCCTTTCAAAATGGCTAGTCTTTAAATCACTATACTTAATACAAAACTATAAGCAATAGCTAACTTAATTAAACTAACTACCTAGCAACTAACTTAACGTAACCTAAGTTAGGTCTAGGACCGTTATCCAAGACTTATTGATTACCTATATAACTAAATCTAAACACAAGCTTAGGATTCAGTTATTAAATAAATCATATAATAATATAATTATTAAATAAATCAGTCAAAAAATCTATACCTGGGTTATAGTTGAGTTAATTTCTGAAATACACCAATGCCCTTCTCACCAACCAATTCATATTTTACGGGACACTTTCACTGCGGACCTTTTTCCGCGATTTCGCGTGTAAACACGTGTGTGACGAGTGCGTTAGCCGCTCTGAGGCCCAAGCACGAAAATCTAACGTTACCGTGACGCTAGCGAGACGATCGTATACGTCAAATATTAACCAATAAACTTGCAAAGATTTCGAGTTACCTCAAGGCCATTGGACAATATTTGTCATTTGCGATCGTCTCGCTAGCGTCTCGGTAACGTTAGTTGTAAATGCTGAAGGAAAAATTCGCCAAAAAAGAACCACCAAAAAAAACAGATGTCTTTTGTTTTCAGCTGTGTACGTGTTAACGCATTTCAAAATGATAGGTTTCTATTAAAAATGTATTATTATCGTAAACTTTGCGTGGTGCTTAAGTGGTTGGTGAAACTGAGCATTAGACTACAGTCTAGTATTCGGAGTGTATTTCTTAATTTTTCGTACCTACCTTTTTGTTACCTAAGAATTGGTTGGAGCAAATAAGCATAATGTTTTTACACTGTTAAGACTCACAGTTAATACACGCATAGTAACGAAGATGGTAAGTATACATACCGCGTATGACACGCCTATGTAACGAAAATGATACACATAAAATATATGTTTCGAGAATTGTATGTACACTTCAGTGACGAGAATGATGAGTATTATACGTAATCATTCTCGTCACTAAAGTGTATGTACGCAGCGTATATGTAACGAGAATGATACGCATATGTTACGAGAATGATACGCATATGAAATGCGTCAGATACGTATATGTTACGAGAATGATACGCATATGAAATGCGTCAGATACGTATATGTAACAATAATGATACGCATATGTTACGAGAATGATACGCATATGAAATGTGTCAGATACGTATATGTAACGAGAATGATACGCATATGTTACGAGAATGATACGCATATGAAATGCATCAGATACGTATATGTAACGAGAATGATACGCATATGTTACGAGAATGATACGAATATGAAATGCGTCAGATACGTATATGTAACGAGAATGATACGCATATGTTACGATAATGATACGCATATGAAATGCGTCAGATACGTATATGTAACGAGAATGATACGCATATGTTACGAGAATGATACGCATATGAAATGCGTCAGATACGTATATGTAACGCGTATGATACGCACTTGTAAAGAGTATGATCTGGATATGTAACGCGTACGCTATGCGTATTGGTGTGACAATATATAGGGTGTCGATCTGTACACGCGCTATATTTACATTGGTTACACCGCCCGAGATTCTGAACTAACTACTGAATAATCTGTGTTTAATACAATACAATATTCGATTATTGTATTATATTGTAATATGTTGTAATAAACACAGATTACTGTTTAGGTTATCGGGCGGAGTAACATCGTGAATATGGCGTTTGTAGGCTTAGTACGAGTTTTGATAGTTTTCGAAACTATATGAAGTTTCGTTTCCTTCCATTAATTTACTTGCAGCGTCCCTAACGAAAACGAAAAGAAAACTAAGGACGCTGTCAGTAAATGGAAGGAAACGAAACTTCATATAGTTTCGAAAACAATCAAAACTCTTACTAAGCCCCCTAGATCGATATCATGTATTAACAATGCAAGATATAGATTAAGTTGTATATTACAGTTTTTCACTTTTTATAACATTTTTTGCCATCGTTTATGCATTTATTTACGAAACTAATCATCAATACTAGACAATACGCGTCAAATAAGTTTGCAGGTGTGATGACAGAGGCGTGGCAGGTGTTCATTCAGCTAATAACACACACGTAAAGTTATTTTGCGCGTATCGTGCTTAATTTATAAGAATCTAATTATGTAAAATCATTTTATTAGGGTTTTGTTCCGTAAAGGGTAAAAAATAAACTGTTATGGTGAGACTTCATTGTATGTTTGTTTCTCCGCAGTGTTTCTCAGTGTTCAAATATAAAAGAAAAAACCAATAATAAATTTATATATAAAAAATAGGCGTTATCAGAAAACGTATCACTTTTATATATATTTGAAAGGATTAGTAACTATACTTTGATTTTTAATCTTAGACATTTTTTGTAAACAATGAAATGTCAAGATATGCCACTGTGTGTATAAGTGTCTTTACACATATATACATTGTATATATGTCATATGTGTATATACACATACATGACACTTATACACAGTGATATTTCTTTGTTTACAAAAAATGTCAAGATATGCCACTGTGTGTTTACATATGTGTATATACACATGATACACATACGTGACACTTATACACACAGTGACATTTCTTTGTTTACAAAATTTGTCTAAGATTTAAAATCAGAGTATAGATAGTACAATATTAAACCGATAACTTTTAATAAATAAATAAATTGGTGTCAAAGGTATCTGCGTAAGAGTGGTACGGAAGCCTCAGGGTGCGTATCTTACATGCACTTGTCACTATTATTTTGTTTACGGCACTCAGGGCCGGTTTCCACCAGGGCGGAGAGGAGACGAGAGCAAAGCTGGCAGGTTATTGGCAGGCAGGCTTGACATGTAAAAACGAAAAGGAAATAACGAAATCGGATTAGTTTGTTCAAACAAATCTCCTCTTGTCTCCTCTCCTCTCCACCCCGGTAGAAACCGGCACTCAGACCAGTCGGACACTGCGTAGTTGAGTACCATAAAATATGCATGCAAATAGTTTTGTACAGCTATACAATAGATGGCGTTTCTATAAAATTGTGAAGTTAGAATGTTAATCGATTTGAAAAATTGGTACGGATATTTGGTATAAGCAAAAGAGGTTATTTTTGGTATTGTATGAAGAAAAAAAAATGTATTATATGTAGTTGGTCTTAGAAAGATTGTAAAGTTGACGGCATATTTTTATTTATCAAATGTTGAAATAGTTATTGCACAATATTAATTATTATTATACAGGGTGTTTGTTGGTCCTTACCATGAGCTCTTATAGCGATTCAGTTCAAAAACTATTCAGTACAAAATATCGGTTATGTGATGTCCGCAGTTTATTAAAGACACAGTAGCAGAAGGTCTATAGACTTCTGCGATTAAAGTTATTCAATGATGACGGATGTCAACGACGAACCGATATTTTTCACTGAATAGTTTTTGAACTGAATCGCAATAAGAGCTCACGGTAAGGCTTCTCTCGCGCCATATACAGACGTTACTCTCTGGCCCGAGATGCTGAAAAAAAAACTGTACTAGTTGCGCCCCGCTGTTTCAACCGCGTGAATAATGATGAAAATTGATGATGATGATGATGAAAAGTAGCCTATGTGTTAATCCAGGGCGTAAAGTATCTCCATTCCAAATTTCACTCAAATCCATTCAGTAGTTTTTACGTGAAAGAGTAACAAACATCCATACTCACAAACTTTCGCGTTTATAATATTAGTAGGATTTATTTCTATACAATGGTTGAGTTGAAAATCCAGTGCGGTTTGTATGTAAAAGTGGATTTTTAACTTGAATATTGGAATTAAATACATAAATTTTGCAGAGTAGTTAAAACTAGTGTAATCAAGCCCTTTCATTTGATACCAAACTTAAACGGCCTTATTACAAAACGGTCTAAATCGGAGGTTAGACCAGCCGTACCAGTCTAGGCTTAAATATTGACATTAGGCATATACGACTGTAATACAAAAGCAGATGGTTTGTTTTCCTAAAGCAACTTTCCAGCTAGATAGTCCGAGCTTATGTCAAGAATGTCAAAACCTCACTCTCTGGTTTTTCTAAAACCAGGCAGCCCCCTAGCAATGGTCTACAAATTGACAGTTGATTGCTTGTTGGAGGTAAAAATTTTGACATCTCTTATTGTGATGTGACACAATCCGTCAGTTTGACACTTTGGATATTTGTGTGGTAGCGCGAGAACTGATTTCGGAAAACAAACCATCTGCTTTCGTATTTAAAGTCGTATATGCCTAATGTCGATATTTAAGCCTTGACTAGTACGCCTGGTCTAAATTCAGATTTAGACCATGTTCTGTAATAAGGCCGTATTAGTTTCGGAGCTACGAGGAACAGATAAACATACATAGACTGCTAAAATCATAACCCTCTTTTTGCTTTGTCATAGTCGGGTTATAAATAAAGATTACAGTTCTCGGAGAGAGGAACCTCCGTCAATGACAACCTCTGTGACGTGGCGGGCGTGTAGCCAGCTGAGATGCGAGAGGTTGCGGGTTCGATTCCCGCTGCGGGACAAACGTTTACATGATATGCACATATTTGTTTCGGGTCTGGGTGTTAACCATGGTACTCGTAGTTCCTAATATCCACGACGCAGGGTATCCTAGTGTGGGATCAGGACTACGTATGTGACTATTGGATGTTATGTTATGTTAAGCCGGGTATTCATTAGCCAATATTGGTTAATAAACTGTTTATGACGTGTTTATTAACAAGTTTACCATAAACATTGTTTCTGAAACTTGGCAGTCAACACTTGTCAGTTGCTTGTAGGATGTCGCCCGAGGAGGTAGTATGTTGGACCACACTACTGCCATGTTTATAAACTCTCGCAACACACGTCCACACCTGTTGACCCCTTATGATCGAATTACCTTAAACGCGAGATGCCAATGAGGGCATTATACCTAAACATGAGATTTGCCTAAAAATCTGTTTACCCTAAACGTAAGATGCCAAATGAAGCAGTATGCCTAAAATGTGAAATTGACAAGGAAACAGTTTGTCTAAATTTAAATTACCTGTAAAGCAGTTTGCCTGAAATACAAGATGACCAAGAAGCGGTAAGTTAAATAAGTCAGTTGACTGTTAGCAAAGCCTAAAATATCAAGAGAATTGGCAGCCGTTAGGTTGATTTCATAGTAAAATATTGTCTCATAATATTTGATAATCTCTATCGAAAATTTTTGTTATTGTGGTTATTTTTTTTTTATAAAGTAGGTCTCTAAATGATATTATACGAATTATATTGAAATGGAGACGGTCATCAGTTAAATAAGCCAGAATAGAAGGTGACCTGCATAATTATTACTTAAAAGCTAATAAAATAAAAACAATAAAAAACATATATTTAATTATTTTATATAAAACAAGTTACATCCAGGTACGAACTTAAAACGAACACGACCCTATTTTTCCTACTTAATAAAAAAAAAATATTTTTTTTAATAAATATTTAATTATATTTTATATAGAGAAGAGAACCACTATGTAAATAGACATTTACCTGAGTAGGCTTTTAACCACTTAGACATTCACCTTTGTAGGCATTTAACCACTTAGGCATTTTGTTCTGTAGGCATCCATTTTAGACAAACTGCTTCTTTGTCAATTTCACATTTTAGGCATACTGCTTCATTTGGCATCTCGCGTTTAAGGTAATTCGATCATAAGGGCTGTTGACTTTTGCTTATAAACTAGATGTTTCGTCTTGCTCTCCACTCGAAGTGGGGAACACGGCAACATGTTTAATAAACAATGTTTCATCACCTTTGTTTATAAACTGTTTACAGAGATGATGAAACATTGCGAAACACTGTTAAGTGTTTATTAACAATACCCGGCTTTAAATATGGCGCGCAATCAACACCCTCTTTTTAGCCAGTAACCCAATATTTAATTAAGTTTTAATATTTTACAAAACTGGAATTATTATCGGGATTGTTGTAAGAATTGTGATTTGCATTTTACAAAAAAAAAACATGTTTTTAAATGTATTTTAGCTACAGTTTGTTACCCAATTATTGTTTGCCAAAAAGTTTTTGTGTAAATAGAATTTTTATATGAATTATTAACACATTTTATCATAATCACTGTAGAAAATAGAAACTTTTTAGAATTTGTTAGAAATCTCTGTATAGAAATTTACATTGTTTTATGTATAAATAACTATGCCATATCGTTTTTTTTTTTAATAAAAATTAGCATTTAGGGCCTCACGTCCCTAATTAACCTAATATTTCGTTGAATTGTTCGATATTCAAAAATCCATACAAAATCTATAATACTTCCGTGGCGCGCGTAGCTGAGACGCGTGAGGTGCAGGTTCGATTCCCACTGCGGGACAAATGTTTGCATGAACTGCAAATATTTTTTCCGTGCGTTGTGGTACCAGAGTGCTCTTAGTTCCTGTTACCCACGACACAGGGGATCCTATTGTGGGATCAGGACTAAGTATGTGACTGGTGGCTGTTATATAAATATATATTATGTGTTGTTGTATTTTGTGTGTTTAAGAGAATCTACCGCACTTCCCAGCCAGGGTTGAAGTTATCCCTGGTCTGCTGGGAAGTTTAGTTTTTGAGGTGGCAACCCTGGTTCATCGTGTAGATAATACTTCTAGCTATCTTTAAAGATACCTATCATAAAAATAATAACAAAAAAAGTTTATTAAAAAAAACACATTTTTGATTTACAACCTTTGCCAAATTATATTTTTACTTTGGTTTTTTATCATGTCGAAAAAGCAATGAAAACCACATAAGAATTACTGGCGCTACGGGTCGATCAACTGACCGGGAGCGTTGAACTCGCGCGGTCGGGAATAAATGCGTACATTGCTGGCTGACAAATACGATACGAAACGAAGAAAAAAAGGTTTTCTCCGGTATGAATCTCCTCTCAGGCGAAAGCTATTTTATATATCTATGATATAGGTATTACCGGTACCTTCAGTATTCGGGAGCCGTCCTTTTTAACCGACTTCCCAAAAAAGGAGGAGGTTCTCAATTCGGTTGTATTTTGTTACCGCATATCTCCGGCGTTTATGAACCGATTTGGAAAATTCTTTTTTGATTTGAATAGATATACTTCCAGATTGGTCCCATTTTTTTCAGAATCCAGTTCTGATGATGGGATCCATGAGGAATTGAGGGAACTCCTCAAATATTGTAGGCATACATATGGCGATTTTGATATTTTCATTTGCATTCAAAAAGTATCATAATCCTTTCATCACTATGGTTCTTTCATCATTTTTTTTTTCATCCAAATATTTAATCGAATACTATGGCGGAAGTCGGTTTTTTAAATGAAAAGTTATTATACATGCTGTATACATAATTTTTCATTTTATCGATTCATGTTTTACATAATTTGTGAATTTGAAATTTTGTTTATTTAAAACTTTGAATTTAATTAGCGTTATGTTGACTTTTATTTAGTTTAATTATCACTATAGAAACGGGATATTTACCATGATTTTTAAGCTTTATTGATTAACGATACTTCGGCACAGTTGCATGCGCCATGATCACGTCACCATGCGCGGATATGTGGAGATTTAGTAATGTTCAAAAATCATGGAAATTATCCCGTTTCTAGTGATAATTATATCACTAGAAACGGGGAATAGTTTAAAAAGTTTTATTTAGTTGTTTATTGCGTCTGTTTTATCCTCTGGTTAACGCTAACCGCCAGATAAGTATGGCGTTGTTTGTTTTTCCTATTCTATGAAAGTCATCACTAAGGCCGAGTTAGATATTCGTACTAACATTGTGCGTCACTCTCTAACACGTATGTTTTTAACATTTGTTTGACAAAGACAGAGCTAAGGTCTATTACTCTGCCTTAAAACACTGCTTTAAGTTACGTTTAAGAATAGGTATAAGTTTTTATTGTAATTTTTATGTAGGTTTTGTAAGATTAATCTTTTCTTGGCTTCCATCTGCGAATGTTCTTTAACTGGCGGTTTTTACACGCTCTGTATCGCTACCCGTCACGTTTAGTTTATCATTAGGCCGAAAAACACCTTTGGTCCATTTTCATAACTGTTTTTCATAACTAGCTACGAAAAAGGCAATTTTCTTCACTGTTCCATAACTAGTTATTAAAATGGACCATTTGTTCCCTTTTAATAACTGTTTTCATAACTAGCTACGAAAAAGGCAATTTCCTTCACTGTTTCATAACTAGTTATTTAAATGGACCTTTTGTTCCCTTTTAATAACTGTTTTTCATAACTAGCTACGAAAAAGGCAATTTCCTTCACTGTTTCATAACTAGTTATTAAAATGGACCTTTTGTTCCCATTTAATAGCTCCATGCCCGTGGTACCAGTTTAGGGGGTCCAAAAAAAATGTTTTTTCGGTGTTCTATTCAACAGGACCACGGAAGAAATGGGTTATTCCCAGTCCTCCGATCGGAACTCCGATTGGTAGGAAGAGCGGGAAATATCTCTCGTAAGTCTACTAGCCAACAAACGTTAAAAGTAACATTAAATGTCAAAATTTAATGCTCTATATTCATGTAAGCCAAAGCAAAATCGTGTAGTTTCCATACCAGATGATGGCTGACATCAAAGTGACAATTTATGTCAGATAAAGACATCTACTTGTCACCATCCGTCAAATGTCAGAATTTAGAAAATGCCCTACTATAGTCATGTAAGCCTGTCAAAAATAAAAGGTGGTGATTATATGGTAAAAACGTCAGAAGAAATATCGAAATTAACGGCTAATGTCATAAATATGTACCTAAACGTCAAAAGTAAATAGAAATGTTTAGCCGTCAATTTTGACATAATTATGATCTTAACTTTTGAAATGCCTTTGGCAGAGTTATGACAACTTGACACAGCGAGCCCTAAAATAAGTGAAATACCTTAAAGTTATTCACACAAAATGAGTGGTCCAGTTAACTGTACCAGCGAAGATATTTTTGAACAGTGGTCCAGTGATCATGTCAACTGGACCACGGAATGAAAGAATCTTCGGTGGTTCAGTTAACTGGAACACCGAAAAAAAGATTTTCGGTAGTCCCGTCAACGGGACCCGCTAAACGGGAACCACGGGCAAGGAGCGATTAAAAGGGAACAAAAAGTCCATTTTAATAACAAGTTATGAAACAGGGAAGGAAATTGCCTTTTTCGTAGCTAGTTATGAAACAGGGAAGTAAATTGCCTTTTTCGTAGCTAGTTATGAAAACAGTTATTAAAAGGGAACAAAAGGTCCATTTTAATAACTAGTTATGAAACAGTGAAGGAAATTGCCTTTTTCGTAGCTAGTTATGAAAAACAGTTATTAAGAGGGAACAAAAGGTCCATTTTAATAACTAGTTATGAAACAGTGAAGAAAATTGCCTTTTGCGTAGCTAGTTATGAAAAACAGTTATGAAAATGGACCAAAGGGAAAAACAGCCTAGGGCTCTGCCTACCCCCACTGAGACGTGAAGTTGTCACAAGCATACATTTTGAAAAATTTCAAAAATAAATTTTCTTTCAAAAGTAATTTCGATCATTGTTCCTGTAACGTATTTTTTGACACCTGTCTTTTTTGATGACGGCACTGAATATGAGGGCTATAGGGCCTTAGCTATTAAGCTTGGTGACCCTATATTAGAGACCCTGCTTAGAGAACGCTTTGCTAAAGGGACTCAAAGTTAAGGACACAACACTAGGGACTTCCTACAGACACGCTTCTAACTCCTTTTTGAATGTTGTCTGGGATAGTTAATTTTCGCATATTTTCTTTAATAAGTATCTGTTAAACTAAGCCTTTTAAAATTATAAAAAAATGAATTTCTCTTAACGTTTTCTTTCGTTTGATATGTCACATGATATACATATTTGACATGCCTCAGTCATTATTCTGAGTATTTGACACAAGTTTTTTTTTTAATTTACTAGTTTGCCCCCCCAAAATTAAGCCCCGAAATCAGAATTAATTTATCATTTATCGCTATACGTCCGTGATTGGGTCACCAAATTCTATATATGTACCAAAACTTTATTTTCCAGTAGATTCGGAGAAAATTTGCTGTGAAGGTGGTACTTGACTTTGTGTATATTGGAAAATGTTTGAGTTATTTAGCCAAGGAAAACAACATTATGTACCGATAGACTCAGGGCCACGCCGACCCCCGGTAGCGCCTGTGTGCGAAACCCATGAAGCGCCTCTTATTTTTACGAATCTTCATGTTTCAACGTATTTTTTTTAACGAGCTTCGAGAATTTCGTATTTAAGGAGTGTGAACAGCCAACGTTTTTGTAATTGTAATAGCAAGATTAGCCGAAAAATAAGATGATTGAGGCAGAAAAACATAGTCGAAAATTTAGTATTTCAGAAGTGTAAACTGCCAAATTTCTTGTGATTTTAGTATCAAAACCAACGGTATCATCACTTTGTCACGATTTCTAATATCTGGCCGCCCTAGGCCCGGGCCTACTGGGCCTTGGGGCAAATCCGCCACTGGTGGCGGCGCCCTCATTGTCTTGGCGCCTGTATGCAGCGCACACTTCGCACACAGGGGCGGCGCGGCCCTGGATACTCCTTTGAAAAATAACACAAACATTTGCGAATATACACCAAGTGAAATGCCACTATAACAATTAATCACCATCACACACATCATGTGGGGACAGACAGATACCTGAGTGATTGTATAAAGTTCCTTCCTCGTTGTCAAACTTAATGGTCAAACAGCCCCCTTATTCGCTGACCAAACGTAACTTAACGCGGGCTCGTTACGGTATTTGCGTGGAATCATCGCTGAATCGTATGGGTGACGTCACACGTTATTGACAAGGAATCTCTTAGGTCATAGCTTCGAGCAACACGGACTTCCTGCCGCGGGCCGGAAGGGAGTAGCCTTAGCGATATATTACCATTAAAATAGTTCTGTAATTTTTTGCCAAATACAACACTGTAATGACGACACTCACTAACAAACCTTGCACACCTCAGAATAAGAACAAACTAGCAACTAGTTTTATTAAACGCATATGCCTACTTTGGCTTGTAGTTTGACAGAGGGGAACGCTGCGAATGGCTACTCCCTTCCGTGTTGCTCGAAGGGTCATAGCGAATAACCACCCTGATTTGACCACGAGGAATTCTGTTCCGGATAGTCCTTTTGAGGTACGGAACCCTAAAAAGGAGTTGTAAGCGTGTCATGTTTCCTACTACTTTTATTGAATCCAAAAACTAATTGAGTGTAAAACTTGCAAGCTAAAGATCGTTCGTGCGATCTCACTTAGTCAACGTGAGCACTTATGTTTATATAAACAAGTAAGTTTATAAAAAACTACAATAAAATTGTGTGGTTTGTACATAAGTGTTTGTTTTATTCAACGATCTTGGTTTTATTGGATGCATATTTCTTACACTCTCCGTTGAACATAACATACATAACACCCAACAGTCACATACTTAGTCATGATCCCACTCTAGGATTCCCTGTGTCATGAGTATCAGGAACTATGAGTACCATGGTACCGCACCCAGACCCGGACCGAATGTTTGCAGATCATACAAATATTTGTCCCGCAGTGGGAGGGGAATCGAACCCGCAACCTCTTGCATCTCAGCCGCCTATTCGCCCGCCGCGCCACAGAGGTCGATGAACCATTGTAACCGTCGCGGTATTTTTTGTAAACAAAGGGGGGAAAATATATATACGTTCAGGTAGTAGGTTACTAAAAAAATAGTTACGATTTTTCCTTTGTTCTCATATTATTACATTCGCAAAATATTATATTTTGTTGCTAGCCAAAACCCAATAAAATATAAAATCAGAATAGTTTTAACGTATAAATATATTATTGCGTAAATTGAGTTTATGACAAAGTTATATGAAAAATAAATATTTTCAGTAGTACATATTTTAAGATACTGGTAGCACATATATATACGCATACAAGACACATACACACAGTGGCACTTAGAATAAGGACTATAGCAGTGGCATTATCTTGACATTTATTTTTTTACAAAAAACGTCTAAGATTAAAAATCAGAGTATAGACATACGACGAAAACCAAATAAAAACAAAATATCCATTTTCAAAATAAGTAGGTACCAGAGGTATAATTTATAACATCACAAAAACGCATTCACAAAACATTAACTTAAAATTTCACAAATGACGAATGATGTGTTGTTCCCATACATCGGACATGATATCTGTAAGAATCCCTCTTTATACATGAATGATTTTGGTACCCGGCTCCCATCTATAATGCTTAATCTTCTTCACCAAAGAATCGACTGCTGTAGCTTTCTTCAAGGATTCCGTAGAAGTGCAGTACACTATGTTCGTAGATGGGTCACAGATCAAGCTTTGTTCGGACTTGCCTCGTCTCAACGTGCTATCAGAAGTGGGGATAGTGCTCAGAGAAGGGTTCACGCTGGAATAGGGGGTATGGTTGACCTGGAAGTAAAGTTCAATAAGTATTTTCAATGAGGGGTTTTCACGGCCGTTTCAAATCATGCTTTCAGAGTTGAAAATAGATGGCGCTGCTCTGTACTTATCTGTCAAAATAAATTAAAATGTCAACGTCACCAACGTAGATATATATGCAACACAAACAACGAATATACTAAGTACCTATTACCACAAACGAAGTAAGGCACTTTTGAGCATAATTACTACGAAGTAAGGTACGCGTACACCGGCACCGCACAGATAATACATTTGTCAAATTTGACAGCCAAAGTTGAGTCAGCGCCATCTATCGAGTCAATTCGAACGATTTTTTTGAAATCGAAGTTTAAAAGCCTTCATTCAAAATAACCGAAGCTACGATTGCTTTATGAAGGAGTTCCGGTGCCTACCTTCCAGTTCGATGGTACCACTTTCATCGGAATTATTTGTAAAAATAGTGTCGCTAAACTATCTTTCGAGATATCTTATCGCCATCCGTGAAATACTCATCATTGAGGAGTTCCGGTGGCCATTTGTGGTCTTCTTCATCAGTTCCACTTCACCAAATGATAGATACCTACTTTGAAAATACAAAAATCGCTATAATGAATGCCTATAACATTCGAGGAGTTCCCTCAACTCCTCATGGGTTCCAGCATCAGAATTGGATTATGATAAAAATGGCACCAATCCTTGCAAATAAAAAAATATTTTCCAAATCGGTTTATAAATGACGGAATATGAGGTAACAAACACAAAAAAAGAGATTTTAGTATTCGATTGTTATTTCCGCTTTCGACATGCTGAGATATACGAAAACAAATAAATAAATAAATGCTGGACTTTTTACACAACATTATCTAGCACCAAGCTAAGCAGAACTTGTGTTATGGGTACTAGACAACTGATATAGGTACTCAATACAATACATCACATCATTTTTATTATGCATAAAAAATACCCAGAACACCCTGAACAAATATCTGCAAATCGTACAAATATTTGTTCCGAGGCGGGAATCGAATCCGCAAGCTCCTGCGTCGCAGGCGAACCTTCGCTCGCCGCGCCAAAGAGGTCGCCGAAAAAAAAGGAAGTCAGATAACATCTAAATATAATCTAGCAAGTGTATCATAGCGTAACAATAGATTTTTATTCCGCGACGTAATGGTACCGGATGTAACGGTTACATACCGAAAGAAAGAACTTACTTTAGAAGCAATAGTAAGGACATTCAAACGTCCGTCTTCAGACACCAAGTTCACTCGTGGCTTGCGTCCGCATGGGCATTCTTCAAAAGAGCTTCGACGGGGTTGATCTTCAGACACAAGGTTGAGTCGTGGCTTGTGTCCGCATGGGCATTCTTCAAAAGTGCTTCGACAGGGTTGATTAAAAGCTTCCTGGTTACTCAGGATACCAGCAAACGAATGAGACTTTGAGAATTGGTTGTGGATCTTGTGTTCCAAGTCCATGTGCAAGCTAAGTAATCTTCTAGAATTTAAAAGTAGATGTTTGTTACGCTACTTCCCCACTGCTCAACTAGATTGCTCAACTAGTTGAGCAGTAGGACATAGTTTGTATTACCGAACATTTTATGCTCTGTAGCTCAACTATTTTTTGCTCACCTTAGTTGAAGAATAAAATTGTTTTTACTTTTAAAATTTCATAGTGACGTTTATGAAGGGTACCTAACTAAAGTTTTGTTTCTAAATTTGTAAGACGAAATAGTTTATTTATTTCATTTAAAGATTTCTTAGTAGTGGGGTAAAGTGTATTAATTATGAGATTTGGAGTTTTTATTTCTATCTATAAATATAGTTGTGCAGTTTTAGTTGATCAGAGGGTATTTACCCACTGCTCAGCTATAAATAGTTGAACAATTACCAGTTGAGCCATTGGCATTACCCACTGCTCAATTTGATGCAGTTGAGCAATCTAGTTGAGCAGTGGGGAAGTAGCGGTTTGTTAAACTACCTGCACATACCAAAACAAACAGTTATTTTCACACCACCTGCTCGACAATGCCCAATTACAAATCATGCAACCTCAACGTAAAGTAAAGCACTGTCTCTCTAGGGATATAAAGTTGTATGAAACTCCCTAGGGAATAAAGTGATTTGAATTTGGAACGTCAAATTCGTGTGGAGACTCGTGGAAAACTCTTAGTAAAAAATGCCCATATGGCATTGTAAAGAGGTTTGGTCGAAAATAGAACTGGCCACCATAAGCAGAACTCGAAAAAAAAAAGAAAAAGGTGCGTTTACAAAGAATGTGAACTGTGTGGTGCTGTGATTTTCTGTAAATTTTATTGCAATATTCATGTTGATAAAATATGACAAACGATAGTGATTCTACACCAGAGTTCATCAAAACAGACGCATTTGAGATTATTGATAATCTACTACCGCAAAAATCAAAACAAGCCCTGGCTTTTTATTGTCTCGCAGAAGGTGTGAAAAGTAGAGTATGCTCCTCTGGAATAAAGCCTGTCTTCGTCTTGGGCAGCTTGAACCTCTCGCTTCACTCAGGACTCTATATAACTCCCAAATAATATAATAATATGCCGCCCGCGACATAAGACACTGCTTTATTCCCTTAGTGCATAATCTACTATTATGCTTAGGTATATGTAGGTTCTGTGCCGTGGTGTGTCCGGCCTAAGAATAAACCCCTCCAACTCCTGCGGATGTCGTAAAAGGCGACTAAGGGATTACGCCAGGGGATGGACAGCAGCATCTACCTGAGTACTTAACACCAACACTGCGATCACCAATCAGCCTGCCATGATGATATATCTATGTGTGGTGGTATGTCTATAGTTTTATTTATATTTTGTACACATACTACCAACTACATTATAAAAGTAGCAGGAAGTCGTTGGATGGAGGCGCCTCATAGACCGTTCTAGGGGGGAGGCCCCATGTCCAGCAGAGGACTTCTACAGGCTGATGATGATGAGATTTAAGAGAAGGTTACCAGTGGGGCGCCTATGCCCTTTAGTACGCGAACGAAATTTACTTCTAATTTGGCTATTATTTCATTAAACTCCATGAAATTTTGTGCACATGATCAGTACACTAATATCTAGACCCGTGGTACGTCAGTTTTTTTTTTAGTGTACTGATCGTGTGTACACAATTTCATGAAGTTTGAAGAAATAATGAGCCTTTTTGTTAGTTACCCTTTTGTTAGTGTTTTTAGTTTTAAATTTTTAATGCTGTATCTTGAATTGTATGATTATTATTAAGATGTATATATGTATTTTTGACGTAACAATGTTATGTAATATAACGGAATGGTGAATAAATGAATATCTGAATATACCGGTGACCTCTTAAATGAACATGATATCTGCATGAAAGGTTTACTTACCTATTTTGAAAACACACGCCACAAAACTGGCAGATCACAGGCGAGCCATACAAATGTGACGTCAGTTCTGAACAGTTGAGAGATTCGCAATCGCACTTCCTGACATTAGAACCACACAATGTCCTCGTCTTAGAAGAATCTGCAAAATAAATACCATATACATTATTAGTATTTAGTTAATATTAGCGTAGTAATGCGTTACGTTTCACTTTGCCTTCGGTATTTACCCTGTGTTCCGTTTAACTTTCCCTTCGATATTTACCCTGTGTCCCGTTTAACTTTCCCTTCTATATTTACCCTGTGTTTTATTTAACTTTCCCTTCGATATTTACCCTGTGTCCCGTTTAACTTTCCCTTCTATATTTACCCTGTGTTCTTTCCCTTGCTTATTTACCCTGTGTTTCATTTAACTTTCCCTTCGATATTTACCCTGTGTCCCGTTTAACTTTCCCTTCGATATTTACCCTGTATCCCGTTTAACTTTCCCTTCTATATTTACCCTGTGTTTCATTTAACTTTCCCTTCAATATTTACCCTGTATCCCGTTTAACTTTCCCTTCGATATTTACCTTATGTTCCATTTCATTTTTCCTTCGATATTTACCCTGTGTCCCGTTTAACTTTCCCTTCTATATTTACCCTGTGTTCTTTCCCTTGCTTATTTACCCTGTGTTCCGTTTTATCTTCGATACTTACCATGTGACTCACCACAGCTATCAGTTTCAGCTGTTTCAGATATCTTCGTCACATTCATCCCAGAGCTTTGATTATTTCTGACATCCGTAATAACTTCTCCCTGATTCATTTTATCGAAGAAAGACACAATTTTCTTTAGTTTTTCTTCATGTATAGTGTGTTTTGTTACTTCCAAATCAGTTTGAGTATTATTGGTATATGCATGCTTTTGTTGTATTGGTATATTGGATAGACAGGATAGGTTAGGGCTAAGTTTGGTAAGGCCTATGTGTTCGTTTTCGTGTACAATTTTTTCATATTCCTTCTGAAATCCTTCGTGACAGTAATGACAGGTAAATTTCCTTTCTTTGAAGTGACAAAGATTGAGGTGGTCGTTATAGTTTATTATTCCTGAAACACAATTAAATTTGACATACTTGTAAAAAAGAAGATAATAATAATAAATAAATAAATAAATGCTGGACATTTCACACAACATTATCTAGCCCCAAGCTAAGTAGAGCTTGTGTTATGGGTATATACTAGATAACTGATATACTTTTCTTAATACAACACATTACATAGATAGATATTTTTTATTATGCATAGTAAAATACCCAGAACACCCTGAACAAATATCTGCAGATCATACAAATATTTGTTCCGAGGCGGGAATGGAACCCGCAACCTCCTGCGTCGCAGGCGCACCTTCGCCCACCGAGCCACAGAGGTCGTCAAATTATGTATTTATCATCAATATTATATTCCTGCGACTGTGAAACTCACGGTGAAAAGAGGCCCTTTGAGGCTCTGTCTACCCCTTTGGGGAAAAAAGCGTGGTTTCGGTTATATTTCGGTATAATTACATTACTGTGTTGTATTTTAAGTACGGAGAATAACATTTCTGACATTGACTTATTTTTATTTCAAGAATTGGGCCTCTAATCGGGAATTGGGGAGGACTATAGTTTTTTGATACTACTTGGCAAGCAAACAAGCATATACGGCCCACCAGATGGAAAGTAGTTACCGTAGCCTACGAACGCCTGCAACATCAGAGGCATAACACGCGCGCTGCCGACCCTGAGACATAAAGATGAAAAGCGTCATGTGCCTGTAATTTCACCGGCACCCGTACCCTTCAAACCGAAACAGCAATCCGAGCACTACTGCTTGACGGCAGAAATAGGTACAATGGTAGTACTTTCCCGGATGAACTCTTTCACAAGAAGTTCTTCTAGTAGCATTATGTGTGTAATATACCTACTATTATACACCATAATAACACAATATGTGTGTAACATAATATATGTGTTACAGTTGGGTGTTATGTTATGTTATAAAGAACATACCGTAAAAAATCATTTTGCAATCGGGTATAGGACACTGTCTGGGTGTTTTATCCCTGAGGCAGTTCTTCTGCACAGATTGAACGAAAGAAAGTATTACTGGGCTCTTCATATCCTTAATATCATTCTCAGATTTTATCTTCTTCGTTCTTTTCAACCTTTGAAAGTATAAAAGCACTGTTTTAAAACCAACTAGCTGTACAATATAAAATAGATGAACAAATATATAGTAACAATTCCGCTCCTCTCCAACGAAAACTCTGAAAGAATTCGACACGTGTTTCGCCTCTCAACGAAGCATCCTCAGGAAACAGCAGGCTCACTGCGTGCTAGAACAACGTGTTTCTGTTCGGCGTTCGGCGAGGCAACATGGGTGCGGAGTTTTTGCAGTAGTGTGTCTTTGTTGTTCTAGCACGCAGTGAGCCTACTCTTTCCTGAGGATGCTTCGTTGAGAGGCGAAACACGTGTCGAATTCTTTCAGAGTTTTCGTTGGAGAGGAGCGGAATTATTACTATATATTTGTTCATCTATTTTATATTGTAGAATGGATTTCCGCAAAGTCACGCTTGAACCAATAAATCAACTAGCTGTAAACCAATGGCGTTGCTAAACTAGGTCTCTTTCATAAAATACAACTGTGGAATTGCCAGGCGCCCAGGCGGATTGGTGTTTGTAGTATTCGTGTTGAGTACTCAGGTAGATGCTGCTGCCCATCTCCTGGTATCCATACATCTTCACGAACGAAGTTTGCTTCTATTCTTTAATTAATTAAGTATTTAATAAATAATAAATATATTATATTTATTTATTTATTGAAACTTGTATGTATGTATGGTTGTTTATTCGTTATTTGTAGGTTTTTGTATGCATTTATTAAGCTTAGTTAGCTTTTAAGTAGTATTATCATTATCTTTATATTATTAAGTAGTATGTCTATGGTTTTATTTATATTTTTAGATTTCACGTTGTTTTGCACACTTTTTACCAACTTTACCATCTTCTCTCTAGCCTCAAAGGTTTGCTGGAAGAAAACTCTTTTAAGGGTTAAGCTCGCCTTTGTACATGTCTTTCTTTATTACTTATTTGTATAATATTTTCTGTGTGCAATAAAGAATTATAAGAAATTTTGAACACATGATCACACTAATATTTAGAAACAGGGCGTGTCAGTTTTTTAATTTTTTTTTTTTTTACATTTTTGATTTGGTAACCATATAATTTTATAAGAAACTAACGCACCACGGGTCTAGATATTAATGTACTGATTATGTGTACAAAGTTTCATAGAGTCAAATAAGAAGCAAACTTCGTTCTCATGCAATAGGGCGCTTCATTCTCTTAAGTCTAACCTTCTACACCTCAGTCCCCTTAACTTCTGCTTCTCCCGTAGACTGTCACTGGCCGCATACGTATCATTTGGCAGAATGTAAGTACTATCTCTTGATAAACCAAACATTCTTTGTACAAATATTTGAAACCGCGTCAATTTTCTTCGTTCATTCACCAGCAAACACGGTATTGGATGTTGCGACAAATCATACGTTTGATTATGCGTGTATTCTTTTTCGCTCAAATACACTTTAGAATCAATCGTTTCAGCGTATTTCATAGAATCTAATTTAGATGCATTTGTATCTAAATTCGTTGTGTTCGTTTCTAATTTCGATGCTTTTAGATCATGTTTTGATTTTTCGAACTGCGTCGAGCGAGATTGCTTTATTTTTAAATCTTGAATCGAGGCGACGCCAGCGAAGTTAACTGTAGCCTCTTTGTTGCATTCAGAGCGTGTTGGTTCAGCTTCAGATAGTGAGATATCCCCGCTAGATGTCTCGCGTGGTGTATTACTTTCAGATTGTGTGATATCCCAGTAATGTTCTTCGGCAGTACCGGCGCAAGCGTCGGTTTTCGTTCTATGCGATCTTTTTATTCTTTTCTTTTTCGTGTCGTCTACATATACAATGGGTTCCGGAACACCTAAAAAAATTTAATAGAATATTCTTAATTGCACAAAAAACAAATCATGTACATAGGCGAACTTAATGCTAGGGAGCATTCTCTAGCAGCTAACTTTTTTTTTAAAAACTACTTTATGACCACGAAAAATCCTTAGGATTTATAATAACATATTTCTCCACAGGCCACAGGAGACGAAGCTTATGTTCATGTGTAAGATTTGCAAATATTTGTTCCGGGTCTGGATGTTATGTCGTGGTTCCCTGTGCCGTGGGTGGAATCTTAGTGTGGGATCATCGTGGGATCATGACTACGTATGGTATATTGGGTGTTATGTAATACAAACTTGAATACCAAGGTCATTCATACTGGCATCGTATATTTGAAACAGCTTCTTCAAGCACTTGTATTTCACTTTGAGCACTTCGTGTTTTTTCTTTGGCACCCATTTTACGCAAGGCTCCTCATCAATTTCACTCTGTTCTGGGATCATTGTCAAGTTACTCTGTCTGATCATATTGCTTGTATAACAGAAGAATTTGACACCAAAATAAAATATAATACTGGCGAAAATTTCCCAATTTTGATAGGATATCATTACTGTTGTGTGAATGGAAATTTTAGGTTTTTATAATGAAAATAAGGCTTTTTTCGGTTGAGTGCATAGTGCAGATATCTTCCAGGTAGTCTTATATAATGCACTGACATTTTTGATGGGTATTATTTGGATTAAGAATAAATCTGTCACTTATTTTGCGAGCAGCAAATAGGTACACCGTAGACAGAGAAACGTCTACGAGGTACACGGACTTTTTCTGCGTTTTGGAAAGGTGACGCCGTTCATTTTTATTTTATTTAAAATTCTAGTGTTTTTTTAAGATATCTCGTGTAATTTTGGTGGCATTTTAACCGGTGTAGCTTATAAAGAGTAGGTAGTAGTGAATTTAAAAATAAAAGTGCGTACGTGTGTTTTCAAATGGTCGGAAATTGTCCACGAACATTCTAGTAAAACTGCCATCGTTTGCAGGAAGTCCGTGGATACAGGCGGCTCAATACCATTCGTCGTGACGCGAAGGACTATGCCCCCCAGTGAACAACAACCGGCTGATGATCACCAAAGTCATTTTCTCGGGCTCGCTTCGCTCGTACATGTTTTATGTCAGAAACAAGATAACTTTCGGCTCTGATAAGAGCCTTGTTCAAAGTTTAATATAAAACACAAAAAATAACCCCATTATATATACACTAATATAATTTATACTTATCATAATTTATTTTGTCACTACGTTTTTCTATCAAAACGTGTCCTGATTATTTCGCTATTGCTGTTTTGTTTTGATTATAGTACATTGTAATCGCTTTGATGCCTTCCAAATTCGCATGCTTTGCCAGTTCACCTGGTATAAGTAGCTTTACAGCATACTGAATCTGTCTACTGCTCAAGGTGGTCTTCTTACCGTGCAGCAACAGTTTCGATGCCTCCGCCGTAATGGTCTCCAAAAAATCATTTACAAAAGTGTTCATAATCAGCATAGCTTTTTTTGATATCCCCAAATTTAATTCTGATAAACTTCTTAGTAACTTGTATAAATAAATTGAAAAACTTTCATAATTCTTCTTCTTCGCTTTCTTGACCTTCATAATAGGTTTCACAATGGGTTTCTCCATGGATTTGAGTGGCTTCTTAGGTTGTTTGGGTGGCGCCATAATTACTTCTATATTTTCGGGTTTGAACCTTCCCACAGTTCAGTTAAACTTTTGATGATTTTCGGGGTCTAGCAGCTAGCGGTACGTTGAACGAGCGCGTAAAATAAACCAGTAGTGGGTAAGCAAGTATAGATATCACAACATAGAGGTTAGTGAGGAGACCTAGGGCATATTTCTCGATGTTTTATTTGGTAGTTCGCTGTTAAAGCATTTACAAGCAATAACTGCTATGGGTGAAAATAAATGTGTGTGTAGGAAATTAAATGAAATGAAATACATTTATTCGACAACACACAGACCTATATAGCTACAATAAACAAAAGTGTTAACTAGCCCAGTAAAATTAACTAAAAGTGTGTTTTCACTTCACAAAATAACTATTACAGAAGTTGTTAACCATAGCAACACACTTGAAATTTGTTGCTTGTCAGATTTGAGAAATAGGCCCAGTGCATAAACTACATAATTAGACAAAAACTTTCTTGCAACTTATTAGTATTTTTTTAGGATTTTTGAGGAGCAATGGATTTCTAAAAGGTGATGATGATGAACTGCGTGTTTTTTTGTTAGTTACATACTAAACTAAAAGAAATTTATGATTTTGTTTATACGTAAACAATATAAAATTGTTATAAAACAATAAAACATACCAAGCAATTACAAAAAACATACAATAGCTCAGAAGCAATTAAGTAACTACAGTGTAGATACGGTTTTACAGTAAAAATCAAAGTGAAGGAAGAGAATTATATAGAACTAGTTGCGCCACGCGGTTTCACCCGCGTGTTTAATGATGAAAATTGATGATGATGATGATGAAAAGTAGCCTATGTGTTATTCTGATGTATAAGCTATATTATTGTAAAGTTTCATTAAAATCCATTCAGTACTTTTTACGTGAAAGAGTAACAAACATCCATCCATACTCACAAACTTTCGCATTTATAATATTGGTAGGATATTTCAATTAATTAGTAGCTTAGTAGGTAATTAGCAATAAACACAATTTTAACAAACAATCAAATGAGAAAAGTTAAAAAAAAATGTAGAATAAAACAGAAAAGGCGCAAAATCAAAGTTCAATTTTTAATAAGTAATGTTTTATCATCAACAAAATATTACAATCAGTTACTATTAATTATTACGATTAGTTATTACCGTTATGGAGATAAATAGTAGCACACAAACATAAACACAAACACCCACACACACTCATATACACACCCCCCATACACACCTTAATCCATTTTAATATCCCAAATCCATTCGTCGCGTGTAAAACTTAAAACAACAGCAAGCTAGCAAAACTATAAATAAAGTTCTTAGCTCACCGATCCAAGCATTCCACGTGAGACCACCAGCTAATAAACAACAAAAAATATAAAAAAATGACTGGCCGCGGAAAAGGCGGGAAAGGTCTTGGAAAGGGAGGTGCAAAACGTCACCGAAAAGTCCTACGTGATAACATCCAAGGTATAACAAAACCAGCTATCAGAAGACTTGCACGACGAGGAGGTGTGAAACGAATTTCTGGATTAATCTACGAAGAAACTAGAGGAGTTCTAAAAGTGTTTTTGGAAAATGTTATCAGAGACGCAGTTACTTATACAGAACATGCAAAAAGAAAGACAGTTACTGCTATGGATGTTGTATACGCGCTGAAAAGGCAAGGAAGGACGTTATATGGTTTTGGAGGATGAAATAACAGTTATTTCATATTATTTATGTTGATTCAATGATATTAATGGATGGTGGATGGTGACAAGGTCCTTTTTAGGGCCGAGATTATTTGTTTCTTGGCTAAAATTAATTTCAAATAGGTAAAACTACTGTATTTTATTAGCAATAGGTACTTGAGATTTGACGGTATATCTAGTTTTTTGTTTTGTATACTTCATTCATTAAAGTCCACCGAGCCGTTTGGGTTTCACGAAATTGACCGCTTATGTGTCAAAATATACGGTATTACAGATATTTTTGAGAAATAAACCACCATAATAACATGTTTGTAAACTTAGTTTTCTGGTTAGTAGTAGAACTTCTTGTGAAAGAGTTCGTCCGGGGAAGTACTACCACCGTACCTATTTCTGCCGCCAAGCAGTAGTGTTCGCATTGCTGTGTTTCGGTTTGAAGGGTACGGGTGCCGGTGAAATTACAGGCACATGAGACTTTTCATCTTTATGTCTCAGGGTCGGCAGCGCGCGTGTGATGCCTCTGGTATTACAGGCGTTCATAGGCTACGGTAACTGCTTTCCATCTGGCGGGCCGTAAGCTTGTCCGCTTGCCAAGTAGCATAAAAAAAAAAAAAGTATGTAGCCACTTTTGGTGTATGTTTACAAGCTGTATTTTGGTCAATTTCCTGAAAAGGGGTAGGTATCAACTCAATTTATACAAAATCTTGAATCAAATTTAAAAAGCCCACATTCAAGCTGAAGTGTTGTTTCTATTCTAAATATTGTTAAGAATAAACCAAAATTCGGAAATTCTTGATTTTTGAAAAGAAACCCAACTCGTTTCTCTGTAGACTCCGCGTAGTGCATTTGCGCGTAGCAAAGCGCGTAGCAGAGCGCGTAGCAGTGCGCAGATGTGCGTTGATGTCTTTTATAGGGAATCATTGAAATAACCTTTGAATAGAACTAAGCAACGGGGCGTTCATACTACATACCTGTTAGTATATCAAGTACCTGACGAATTAATCGGTAGCGTCTTTTTGACGAAATCATAGAACTTCCAACGTCATTCAAATTCCTAGAAATGGGAGGTCAACGACGGATGTTATATTGGTTATTATTTTATAGGGTACATGTCTCTAAATTATTCAATTTCAGACTTTTCCTTGTAGCTATGACACAAAAATTATGACGCATAATACCGAATCTCAGCATTGTGAGATTGCTAGAAGTACCCTAGAATTTTAGATTTTTACGTTTTTTATTTTCCCTAATATCTCAGAAACTACTTAAGTCTAAATACTTATTAAAAACAGTTATGAAATGTCCACCTAAAGCGCTTTCGTTAGACTCTCCATTTGATCTAACTGTCTCATTTTTTTTTTTTTTACCCCCTTTTGGACCCCAATATTTCATCAACTCCCCGACCGATATAGATCATAACCTTACCTATAAATTTTACCAATACTATCTACCCCTATACTAAATTTCATGAAGATCGGATTAACGGTTAGGAAGTTTTCATCGGACAAACACACATACATACATACATACATACAAACGCCGATTCTTCCAAGTTGACTCAGAGAACTCGCTTCGCACGTTCAATAATAGGATTTATTAAAATTAACAGTAAAATGGGTGGCCTTATCGCTGAGACTGATTTCTTCCAGGCAACCTTTGGATGGACAGTAACGAGCAAAGCAGTAACAAAACGGTGGTGCACATACATAGTAAAAATATACAATAATAATAAAATACACTTATAATTAAAATACTTTTACATAACTCGAATACATAATATATCTACTTTTTAACCGACTTCCCAAAAAAGGAGGTTCTCAATTCGGTTGTATTTTTTTTTTTTTATAAAATAGACTATTACATATTATAGAAAGAGAGGTACTACAAAAAAAAAATTACTATTCTACTTTTACACTCATAGGAAATTTTCACATTCCTATTCATAAGTTTTTGTATATAAATACTTTTTTTAAGAATAAGCTTTTATGAAGTAAGTTCCGGGTGATGATGAATGGGAACCGCGAGCTGATCAAAATGAGCCCAAACATCTTGCTATTATCCATCAAGGAGTATCGTTGTCCACCGTAACTCTAACATCAGAAGGTCAATCATGACATATTTATTGTACTGGCCCCTAACTACCTAGATATGCATATTTTCAGCTCAACAAACAAAGGGAATATCGTGTAGAAAATGTAACAAGGTAACCGATCGAGCAGTCTAAATTTTAAACCTACCTTCAAAGTCTACAAAATTGTGAGGGAAATTAGTATAAAAATACGTTGCTTCTCCAAAATGCATCACTAATATTTTGTGAACAGAAGACTTAAGTTGTTTACCACGGTTATAAAACATAATAAAATGGCACGTACAAAGCAAACGGCTCGTAAATCAACCGGTGGGAAAGCACCAAGGAAGCAATTAGCAACTAAAGCAGCCAGAAAAAGCGCTCCAGCTACTGGAGGAGTCAAGAAACCACACAGATACCGTCCCGGAACGGTAGCTTTGCGTGAAATTCGACGCTATCAGAAAAGCACTGAGTTACTCATTCGAAAACTACCTTTTCAAAGATTGGTTAGAGAAATAGCTCAGGATTTCAAGACTGATTTGAGGTTCCAGAGCTCCGCAGTCATGGCTCTTCAGGAAGCTAGTGAGGCCTATTTAGTGGGGCTATTTGAAGATACAAATCTGTGTGCTATTCATGCAAAGAGAGTCACAATAATGCCGAAGGATATACAATTAGCAAGACGAGTTAGAGGTGAACGCGCGTAAAATGATTTACGAAAGTACCTCTGTGTATCTGTTTTTTTATAAGTTATGATTACCTACTTCGATGGAATTTACTGCACTCCCAACTATAGATGAATAAGGAATATATTTATTTATTTATTTATTTAAACGTAAATTAGATACCTACCTGAACCAAATCATGGATTTTGACAAAGCCCTTCTCAGGGCTGCAATTTTATGTTTCTGGATAAAAATGCCAATTATTATTGGAGTAATATCTTAGAGAATGCTCTAAGAAAGAGTAATATGGGCCGGCACCTTACCCAACCAACGATGATAGAAGAGATATTTTGTGTATTACAGGATTCTTATATTTCTATTAGTTTTTTTGCCTACTTAAAATGATTCTGTAGGAACCTGTAGGAACCCAAGGCTTTCTTTGAGGCCGTAACTTTATTAGTTTCAATGAGACGGAGAGAGTAATTCTACGAAGTGTGAGCGAGACAAATAATAAATAAATAAATGCTGGACATTTCACAATATTATCTAGCCCCAAGCTAAGCAAAGCTTGTATTATGGGTGCTAGATAACTGATACTTAATAAAATACACTTATAAATATATAATGCATATTACACTTATACTTAATAATATAGTGACGCCACTTTTATTGACATGTGAAACGGATAGTTATTACACCATTAGACTAGAGCGAGCGAGGTAATAGTCGCTATTGTCCCCTACGAAAAGACACGCAATTTACTTTTATTGAAATTTACTATTATGAGCGCTTTAAATGCTACACCAATTAAATTAGAAAAAAAAACTTTATTTAGTTGATCAAATTGTTATTAATTATTTGATTGTGTGTTGTACCCTTTATAATTAGTGTAATTGGCAACTGTATGCCGTTCTAATTAAATAAAATGCCACCAAAATTAAACGATATAAACTCAAAAACATACAACCGAATTGAGAACCTCCTCCTGTTTTTGAAGTCGGATAAAAAATCAAAAACTGAATTCATATAGCTCGAAGAACTGATAACCGTTTGGGAATAAAGTTCTCGAGTGGCGACCACAAACCGGACGACGCGGTATAGGAAGGCCCTCCACTCGATGGACTAAAGACATTATAAACGTCGCAGGAAGTCGGTGGATGGAGGTGGCTCAAGGCCATTCGTCGTGGCACTCTAAGGGGGACGTCCAGCAGTAGACTTCTACAAGCTGATATAAATAAATAAATTAAGAGCAGAGCTTGTGTTATGGGTACTAGATAACTGATACACTTAATACAATACATTACATAGATAGATATTTTTTTATTATACATAGAAAAATACCCGGAACACCTGAACAAATATCTGCAGATCGTACAAATATATGTTCCAAGTTGTGAAGTTTGCGGGAATCGAGCCCGCAAACTCCTGCGTCGCAGGCGAACCTTCGCCCGCCGCGCCACAGAGGTCAACAATGAGAAGAATTGCCATAATCACCACTCTTGTCAGGCGGATTGGTGATCGCAGTATTGGTGTTGATTACTCAGGTGGATGCTGCTGCCCATCCCCTAGTGTAATCCCTCAGTCGGCTCTTACGATATCCACGGGAGGAGACGGAGGGGTCTATTCTTATAGGCCGGACATACAACGGCTCTCAAAGGCATACAATAGTTAAACTTAAACCCCCTTATTCATAATCATTTTTAACCGACTTCACAAGAAAGGAGGAGGTTCTCAATTCGTTTTTTTTTTAAACCTATTTTAGTTAAAATAGCTTTTGTTTTGTTCTCTCTGATGTAAATAGACAAAAGCTATTTATAGCTATTAAAAAATTGATTATAATTACGAGGGTTAAGCTATACGATCAAAAAACGTGAAACTACATTCGTATGGAAATAGCCACTGCAATTTCCATCAAAAAAAAATCCAATCCAATTCGGAATCGCTCAACCACGCGCTAACCGCAAGGCATAGTTTTTCTACTTATACGAAGCGCTGTGAGATTGGCTTGTAAATTATTCAAAACTATTTAGTAAACACTATTCTAAAGTATCTATGATGAATCCCAAAGTAGGAAAGAACCGATCACGTTCAACAAGAGCTGGTCTTCTGTTTCCAGTAGGAAGAATCCACAAGATTTTACGCAAAGGAAACTACGCACGCAGAATAGGTAGTGGCGCTCCCATCTTCCTAGCTGCAGTCCTACAATACTTAGCGGCAGAAATATTGGAACTGGCGTCTGACGCTGCCAGAGATAATGGCAAATCGAGGATTGTACCACGTCATTTACTCCTTGCGATCAAGAACGATGATGAGCTTAATCAGTTGCTGACTGGAGTTACCATCTCCCAAGGGGGTGTTCTGCCTTCTATACATCCACAGCTACTGCCTAAAAAGACGATGAAGCAACAAGAAACCAGTTAGGAGTATATAGGTAGGTAGGTAATTGACAAAGTCCCTCTTGGGGCTGCATTTATTGTTTCTTTGGTGAATAACATAACATCCAACAGTCACATACGGTCATGATCCCATACTAGGATTCCCTGTCGTGGGTATCATGAACTACGAGTACTATGGTACCATAACATCCAAATCCGGAACTATTAATATATATGCAGACCATACAAACATTTGTCCCACAACGGGATCGAACTCGCAAACTCTCACATCTCAGCCAGCTACACACCTAAAATAAGTTTATAGAACTTTTATTTCTCAAAAAAGCCAATAGGGCTGCGTTTCCACGAGAGATGAGCGAGGATGCGTTAGCGAGGGATGTGTTTGTTAAGAACCAATAGAATCACTTCATTTACCTAGCCTCGCTCGTTTAGAAAACGGCTTAGCGAGCGAGGTTTAATTATATGTTCAAAACAAGCGAGGTGCGTGCGAGGGATGAGTGCGAGGAATGTGTACGAGGAATGTGTTGCGAGGGATGTGTGCGAGAGATGTGCGCTGATGTGATGTTCATGAACCCTCATATTTATGGCTTGAATGAAGAAAAACCTTGTCTGTGAGTTTTTTTTATCAGCCTTCTGAAGTCCACTGCCGGGCATAGGCTTCCCACCTAGAATGCCACGACGAACGATCTTGAGCCGCCTCAATCCACCGACTTCCTGCGACATTTATAACGAGTGGAGGGCCCGCCTCTACCGCGTCATCCGGTTCGTGGTCGCCACTCGAGAACCTTTATTCCCTAGCGGTTGTCAGTTCAGTGAGCTACTTCAAAATGCTAATTCTGAGAGCTATGTCGGTAATAGATAGATAGATAGATAGAAAATTCTTTATTGCACAACTTAAAATTGCTGTACATATGCGTACTTAATGCTAGATAGCATTATCTTCTAGCTAGACCTTTGTGTATTTGGTGATCTTGGTTCTTTTACGGATTTCCTCATTTCGGATTATATCACGATGATGAACCTCCATATTTATAAAATAAATAAATAAATATAATTAATGCTGGACTTTTGACACAGCATTATCTAGCCCCGAGTTAAGCAGAGCTTGTGTTATGGGTACTAGATAACTTGATATACTTAATACATTACATTACATAAGTAGATAGATATTTTTTATTATACATAGAAAATACCCAGAACACCCTGAACAAATATCTGCAGATTGTACAAATATTTGTTCCGAGGCTGGAATCGAACTCGCAACCTCCTGTGTCGCAGGCGAACCTTCGCCCGCCAGACACAGAGGTCGTCAAATGTCGTCATTTATGGTTGTACGAAGAAAAGTATTTGCTGTGAGCTTTAAGAGAATAAAATAAAACAAAAGACTTGTTGAGGTATAATATGTACATATCTTTTCAACATTTTTATTAGTGCAATGTCAGTAAACACCTATATTGGTCAGCATATGCGTTAATATCATCTGATGCACGTCTCTGAACACTGTTCTCACGTTGTCAGTATCCGTGGCAGTTGTGAAGTGGAAGTAGCACTCCCTGGGTCTACTGGCTTCCAGGATCACAAACCGTTCAGCCGAAGCGGAGAGGTTCTTCCTCTCTCGTTTCTTCTTGGTAATGTCCTGGAAAAGATTCAAGATTCAATCGTTTATTTGTAGAATACACATAATTTTAAACGTTTAGTTCTTAAATCTTTGTTAGACAATGCATTCAGCCTACATGCAGGCGTACAAATATATAAATGTCATATTAATTAAGAATTTAGGTTTCAAAAGTTCTCGTAGACTATAAAAACAGTTTAATAGCCAATGAGTTAGCCTCTTCTTAAATATATTTCCATTTAATGCTTTCAGTTCTTCAGGTAACTTATTATATATATTTATAGGTATATTAAAAACATTTCTCTTATAAATATCTTTACCTATGGCATGTAGGTTGATGTAGCATATTCGTAAACTTAGCTCTTTTTTGTCGAGTTATATAACATCACTACGTTTTTTGAAGCCAGCAGAATTAGCAAATTGAAGCCATGGGCCGGCCTCGCAGGAACGACAACCGTTATCTGACCCTCTGACGTCCTCTGTGGCGCGTCGGGCGAATAGCCGGCTCAGATGCAAGAGGTTGCGGGTTCGATTCCCGCTGCGGGGCTAATGTCCGTATGATCTGCAAATATTTGTTCCAGGTCTGGGTGTTATGGTACCGTGGTACTCGTAGTTCCTGATACCCACGACACAGGGAATCCTAGTGTGGAGAATACGAAAGTGACTGTTGGGTGTTGTGTGTGTTATGTTATGTTATAGGTTCCTGAGTGGCGACCACGAACCGGACGACGCAGTTTAGGAAGGCCCATGGACCGACGACATTTTAAAGGTTTCAAGAAGTCGGGGGATGGAGGCTCAAGACCGCTGGTCAATTATTTAATATATACGTGTTATTACTTACAGTAAAGTAAAATTAACTAATAAAACAAATGTAACTTACATCTTGATGTCTATTAAAATGAATGTAACTTACAATTATTGTCTGATAAAATAAATAAATAAATGCTGGACATTTCACACAACATTATCTAGCCCCAAGCTAAGCAGAGCTTGTGTTATGGGTACTAGATAACTGAAATATTTAATACAATACATTACATAGATAGATATTTTTTATGATACATACAAAAATACCCAGAACACCCTGAACAAATATATGTAGATCGTAAAAATATTTGTTCAGAGGCGGGAATCGAACCCGCAACCTCCTGCGTCGCAGGCGTACCTTCGCCCGCCGCGCCACAGAGGTCGACAAAAATAAAATAAATAGATAAAATGAATGTAACTTACAAATAATGTATAATAAAATTAATGTAACATTCAACTGCTGTGTGGTACAATGAATGTAACTTACAGCAAAAAGCTTCCTAATAAACAGCTTAGTCCGCGTGTACTCGTCCGGTGCATCGTGAAACCCGTTGTATTCCGGGAAGTATGGCGCCACGCTGCGACCCTGCGCCAGTTTCCGTTCTAGGATATCCTGCTTGTTCAGGAACACGATCAGACCCGCTTCTAGCAAGAACCTGGAGGGAATAAAACGCGTCTATACA
This sequence comes from Epirrita christyi, assembly GCA_951392215.1. Classification (NCBI taxonomy): domain Eukaryota; kingdom Metazoa; phylum Arthropoda; class Insecta; order Lepidoptera; family Geometridae; genus Epirrita; species Epirrita christyi. The sequence goes on from OX595862.1 coordinate 3,116,182, forward strand.
AAATTTATGTCATTTCAACTGTAAATAACCGATTTCCGAATTTGTGTTATTTATTATATTTAATTTTATTCGGAAAACAAACCGTATAACCGTATGCATCAAATAAACCACTAATTACCATCTGTTATCTGTTTATTTGTCATACAAGCTTTAATTTGGTACATTAAATGTCATGGCATTGTCTCTCCCCAAACAAATCGACGATGAATCAAGCACATTCCAACCTGCTTTGCCAGACGTCTTCAAAGAGCAGCAGTGCCTCCTTCAGTCTGTTCTGCGAGGTATCTTCGCGCAGTTTCTGATCGAAGTCGCTGCACGCCACCACGAACCAGATGGCGTGGATTCCTTCGAAAACCTGAGAAGGTGAACGAGACATTGTTGTGACACGTACATTTTAATTTAGATTTCCATGATAGCGGCTTCCGTGATTCGACGTAAACCTACTTATCGTGCTAGGTTCTATTATATCTAACTAAGGTATCTTCTATTAATAATTATTCATCGTCACAGCGCTTAATGAGCACTAAGTTCGGTTTAAAGAAATGTATTCTCAAAAAGACAAAAAAAAGTATGTCACTTACATGAGAAAAACATATAACTTAAAGTATTTATAACAGTAGGTCGATCGAGTAAATAAGTAAGTAGGTAGTAAGTAGGTTCATTGCCTGTAGAAAACTAAGTTGTGACCCATTCAATTTTTTTTTTTATATTTTTTTTTTATTCATCAGATTTCACACAGAGTAATTCACATGTCATCCATTTTGTTATCAATGCATCTCTAAAATAATTAGGTATAAGTTAAACGTATTTAAATTTGAGGTGTCATCTCTTGTAAATCGGCCGAACTCTGACATTTAAAAGGTCACGAAAAAAAGAAAAAGAAAAAAAAAGGAAAGAAGAAGTGAAAGGTTACGAATGATAATTATTTTAGCCGAGTTGTTATGTTAGTGCCCAAAACTTTCGTCGGCGCCAGCATTCGGCGACTGAATTAGTCAAGACATAGCCGTTTAGAGACGAAGATGTGGGTTTAATTCCAGCTGGAACGGAAATTTTGGGTTACGCTCCATAAATGTAGTTATATGGAACGTTAACGCTGGTAATAAGGGCCCGGCGAAAGATATCATGGCTGGAAATTTTGCAGGCGTCCCTGGTGATAATCCGTGGTGAACAAGCTGTTCGAGCGCAGTACGCAATGGCTTTGGTGAGAGGCACAGTAGGCCAACCGTAGAAAAGTTGCAAGGCGGAATGTTAACAGGATCCATTAAAGTAGCACCAGTGTGTGAAAGAAGTGCTTGCAACTAAAGTCTGTCTTGAGTATTAAGAAACGGCTAGGAGACGATAGCCCAATCCGTAGAGCTTGAGCACCTTTGTATAAGTAGATACCTACCTGTATCCACTTCTTCCTTTCTCCTCGTTGGCCGCCGACATCAAACATCCAGAATTCTTGGGTTCCACCTTGCATTGATTTTGGCACCTACCAAACAATGAAAACCAGATGATACTAGAATAGGTAGGTAGGTATAGGTAAGTGCTCTAAAAAGTGATGACTTTACTAGCAATAGAGTGAATATTCGCTAAGCGAAAAACTTTTTTTTATTTTTTTAGCGGTTTAAAAATAGCGAGAAGGCTCTCAATGCAGTTGTATTTTTTAAAATATATACTTACCTAAATAAAAATACCGTAAAAGTATTTTCGGTAGATAGTAAATCTACTTATCTACATGTCTATAGCAATAACCGTGTGACTGAAAAATTATGTAGGTTTCTATCATACCTTTGTAACCTACCTTCACTTTGAATTCAATTTTCTGGATCCCGGTAGTTTTCTGTCGACACCTCAGTATGTCTGCATCCGATGGCATGTAATCTGGTTTTACTATGAGGTCTATTCTATCTAGAAAACTTAAAATATAACTAGTTACTCAAATTATACAACACAATAACACAATTATATAATTATACAGGTAAAAAAACCGTAAAATATTCCAAACTATTTTTATTCTAAATCGCGCGATCTATCGAAAGCCAAAGAAAACTTTCACACAAACTAAGTAATTATTCTACCGACGCTAGATGGCGCGATTTATGTTACGGTAAAGTTTAAATCCAGACGTTCCACACGTTCCTAGGACGTTCCACTACATATCACTAGATGGCGTTATTTGAAATTCAGCTATTTATTTGAATTCTTTGGAAATTAAAGTATTTGTACTCACTATTCTGCACTATCAATGAGTTGATATTCGTTAGATCTCTTGAAGCATTCTCTCACACCACCATCTCGCCAAAGAGTTCTTACATGGTCGAAATATTCCTGTTAACAATTTAGATTAATTAAATACTTGTTACAAAATAAAAATAACAAGTTTTCACTGCTTGGAATTAAATTAACTTACCGATATTATAAATCTTTGGAATCCATATCTAACTGGTTTTTAAAAGAAAACAGAAAACGGAAGATGCGTCAGGATCGCTGTTAGACACACACATGAGACGCTGTGGTCTCCGGCTGCTTTTTCCGCGGGAAATGTTTAATAAAATATTTAAGTTATAGGATTTCAGTACCTCCGAGTACTCGATTGGTCCTTCCGGGCCTAACTTCAGTATGAACTGCTGCGACTGCACGTTCTTGATGGTCTGCAGGGCAATGCTGAGCGACTTCATGCTATGCACAATGTCGTAGATCGACTCGTGCACATTGTGTCTTATATGTTTTATCTTTTCTAGTTTATCACTGAAATATAACAAAGATTTAAATTATACCTGAGTACACCAACATAGATATTAAATATTATAATGAGTAGTACTTAGAAACAGAGATATTTCATCTTTACGTCTTCGTACGGGCGCAGTGCTATAACGCCACGAAGGTCGTCAAATTTCAAAGGGTTTATTGACTTGAATAAATTAATAAAACAAAATGAAGAGCTAACTTTTTTTTTTTTTTTTTTTTTTATGCTGCTTGGCAAGCAGACAAGCTTACGGCCCACCAGATGGAAAGCAGTTACCGTAGCCTATGAACGCATGTAACACCAGAGGCATCACACGCGCGCTGCCGACCCTGAGACATAAAGATGCAAAGTCTCATGTGCCTGTAATTTCACCGGCACCCGTACCCTCCAAACGGAAACACAGCAATGCGAACACTACTGCTTGGCGGCGGAAATAGGTACGGTGGTAGTACTTCCCCGGACGAACTCTTTCACAAGAAGTTCTACTACTAACTTCTTTGTTTATGGAGCTAGCTTGCGGTACACTCTCTTAACAGCCGCAGGAAGTCGGTGGTTTGCCTTGACATTTTGTGGCTGACCAACTGATAATGATGACGTCAAAAAACTGAAGGGATCTAAACTTTAGAAGGTGAGCGAAATGATAAAGAAGCTATTTAGTTGCAGAACCGTTCCTGACCAGCCCCCTTGTCCAACGAACTGATAATCGCTTTCAATGAAGAGTTTAAAGTACATTGCGCTTTTTGTTTTGATTATATCTGATTTTAAAAAGACGCTAAGGCACGTGGCGCAATGTACTGCGAAAGCGTTTATCAGTTTGTTAGGGTAACTCACCTGGTTGAGAATCCCTGTACATGAAGAATCTTCATCTGTTTTATGATGGTCGTCTTTCCACTCTCGCCAGTCCCGAGCAAAAGCAATTTTATCGCCTGAAAAGTATCAATTTTCTTTTAACAACTCATATAGAAAACCTTTCCTAAACAAAAGACTAGGCCCAACGTAAGTACGGTAGGTACTTCTAAGCGAAAAGAAAACGTTTTTCGCGCTTGCGTTTAGGTGAATTGGCGAAGAGCGGAATTCTGAACGTTCAATAAAGAAGCTTGTAGATTCAGATTCTTTGTTCAGAAAACAATAAACGCTTCGTGAAATAGAATATCTGTACCAGCACCTATGTTTATTTATGATATTTTTAGTTCACCTAAAATAATTCCGTAGTGTACAAATGCTTTAAAATATCCAAAAATTCGAAATTTTTTATATTTAGTAAGTACATATTTCCTTTTATGTACCAGCGTCGATTGTATTCTGTTTTGTTTACTTTTGTGTACATATTAATAAAGAAATAACTATAATCTTGATATTGAGAAGGTATACCTATCTTTATCCATTCCATTTAATAAATAGTTTAATCAACATTTGGGGGTGGTTTGTAAACAACACCCCCCCCCCCTTCTTACCTCATTATATGATTTGATCCATTGTTTGATCTCCCTGTCTATTTGTTTAGAATTATCTTGATTTTCATCATAAGACTTCACACACGGTATTAATCGCATTTTCTACTACCTATTTTCCTGTAAGATAATAATTTACACGGTTAAAATTCATCACAATAATTCTTCGGTAAAATTAGCTTTAGATGACAATACACTAAGCACTCCCTCAGTCGAGGGTTTCAGAAGCGAAGCTGATGCCCGTCAACTTGAAATACTTAGTTCAAAGTATTCAAGCATGAGATGGTCTTATACTGCGTCGTCCGGTTCTTGATCGCCACTTGAGAACCGTTATTACCCTAGCGGGTGTAAGTTCTGCGAGCGAAATATACCCATTAGTTCAATTTGCTAATCCTCCCTCTAAATGGACTAAAGACAGTGCCATGGTGTGTCCGGCCTTTGTACCCTGACTCTAAGACCCCTCTATCTTCTGTGGACGTCGTAGAAGCCGCCTGAAGGATAACACCAGAGGATGGGCAGCATCCAACTGAGTACCTACTCATTTGTTGTGTATTGTTTTAGGCAGAGGAGAAGGTTACGGGTGGGGCTCTTAGCCCTTTTGTATGCGAACGAAATTTCTTTCTAATTTGGCTATTATTTCTTTAAACTACATGAAATTTTGTACACATGTTCAGTGCACTAATATCTAGACCCGTGCCATGTCAGTTTTATAAAAAATAGTTTTTTTTTATATTTATAATTTGGTTACCATATAGTTTTATAATATAAACTAACGCACCTACAAATCCTTGAATTTGAAGAAATAATAGCCAAATAAAAAGCAAATTTCGTTCGCCTCCTCTTAACATCCAGGCGAGATATCAGCTAGTTCCGACACAATAAAAATTTATAATTCTAACTCTATTTGTCATGATTTAATAATAATCTACAGTAAAGATATCTTCTTTCATATAAACACGTATCTCGCACCTGTTTCTCGTAGGGGTAGGCAGATATTAAAGATTTAATTCTTACCTTACTTTTGCAATGTTTTGAAACTTGTTCACTACTGAAATCACTGTACTGAATTGATAAATTTATCAATTTATTATCTTAAAACACAATATTATCTTTACTTCGTTTGATATACATAATATATTGTAAGAGATAGCGGCTGATTAAATGCTGAAGCATTTTTGATGTAGTTCGGATCGCCTTTATGTTTTTACTGCATCATTTAATGTATATATTAAATGCAGTTTTATCTATATTGACTTAAATTTTCAATGTATTTGCTGTTGGTTGTTGTGTTATAATTAGAGAATACAATCCCGAGCATGTTTTTCAATCCCGGGATTACGGGATTTTTGACGCGTAATCTCCGGGATCCCGGGCCTATCCCAGGATTAGACTATATGGTTTCTGTTTGGTTCTATGTGGTATTATGGACAAAATAATTATTTATTTCGTCTGTGTAATATGTGAATGTGCGCGTTGTTGCGAGTCGCCGAGTTAGTTTTGGTTATTTAACAATTATATTTGTGATAATTGTTCGGTTTTTTGTGATGAAAATAATGTAGTAGTATTTTAATACTCTTTTCACACCACCTGCTCGACAATGTCCAATTACAAATCATGCAACCTCGACGTAAAGTACAGCATTGTCTCTCTAGGGATATAAAGTTGTATGAAACTCCCTAGGGATTAAAGTGATTTGAATTTAGAACGTCAAATTCGTGTTGGAAACTCATGGAAAACTCTGAGTAAAAAAATGCCCATATGGCATTGTAAAGAGGTTTGTTCGAAAATCGAACTGGCCACTATAGCAAAACTCGAAAAAAAAAAAAATAGGCGCGATTTTAAACAATTTGAAACAAAAGAGATGTTTGGTGCTGTGATTTTCAGTGAATTTTATTGCAATATTTTTGTAATATAATATTATATCAGTGACAATATTAGTGTTAACAAAAAATGTCGAGCGATAATGATTCTACCCCAGAGTTTATCAAAACAGACGATACTTATTTAATGGAACCCTGGCCTTTTATTGCCTCGCAGTAGGTGTGAAAAGTAGAGTATGCTCCTCTGGAATAAAGTTTGTCTTCGTCTTGGGCAGCTTGAACCCGTCGCTTCACTCAGGACTCTATATAACTCGCTACACTCGGGAGTTAACTTTAGAGTCCCTCGTTACGCTCAGGGTTCAATATGCCGCCCGCGACATAAGACACTGCTTTATTCCCTTAGTGCATAATCTACTATTGTCCTATCAAAAAATGATAGTTTTAATGGGTTTTTTTTTATATGCTACTAGGCAAGCAGACAAGCTTACGGCCCACCAGATGGAAAGCAGTTACCGTAGCCTATGAACGCCTGTAACACCAGAGGCATCACACGCGCGCTGCCAACCCTGAGACATAAAGGTGAAAAGTCTCATGTGCCTGTAATTTCACCGGCACCCGTACCCTTCAAACCGAAACACAGCAATGCGAACACTACTGCTTGGCGGCAGAAATAGGTACGGTGGTAGTACTTCCCCGGACGAACTCTTTCACAAGAAGTTCTACTACTGACTTTACTTGGTTTTTTACCAATAAACTGAAAAATAGTGTTCAGGTCGGATTTAAAATTTTAATTTTATTACAAATGACAACTGTATTGATTCTTACATATCTAGTTAGCTAATTTCAACCCTTTTCCAACGACATAAGTGTTTTAGATAGTTTCCATACAAAGTATTATTATCAAGACGCAACGGCCTACGGAATGCAAACTAGACCTATTTATGGCAATCCCGTAAATCCAACAACATCAACATCTTTGGCTGTATTAGCCAAGTACAGTCCCGGGATTTTCGGGTTCCAGAAAACGGCCGGGATCCCGGGATTCTATTCCTTAGTTATAATTTAACCATCTATACCTACTATAGGTAACTATCTACACTAAAACTATCTAAAGGTTCTATGAATTTGACTGTTCAGTGTTTTGTTATGTTATTTTTATAAGGAGCTATATACCTACTATCACTTCTATTGAGTTATTTTCTTGCCAATATGTAACCTACGTTGAATGCCGACCTCTGTGACGCGGTGGGTGAGCAGCCGGCTGAGACGCAAGAGGTTGCGGGTTCGATTCCCGCTGCGGGACAAATGTTTGTATGATCTGCAAATATTTGTTCCGTGTCTGGATGTTATGGTACCATGGTACTCGTAGTTTCTGATACCCACGACACAGCGAATCCTTGTGTGGGATCAAGACTACGTATGTGACTGTTGGGTGTTATGACAGCAGGGGCATGCGACCACGACACTGAACTAAATCGATAATGTTTCAAGAGACGAATCCATTTACCTGAACTTTACAGATGAACTGACAGGTTAGAATAAGTTGGTAATGTCTAGGTCAGATAACGCTGGTACCCGCGATCAATGCCACAGTCGAGTCAATAAACGATACGGGGTGTTAGAGTCAGGAGTCGCCAACATTCCAAAGGTCCATGAAATTAAGGACATCAGAATCCTAATTCTCGTAATTATTAAATATTTCGTTCGCGTGGACCATTCAAAGCTTCATTGTGTGACGACCTCTGTGGCGCGGTGGGTGAAGGTTCGCCTCCGACGTAGGAGGCTGCGGGTTCGATTCCCGCCTTGGAACAAATATTCGATAATGTTGTGTGAAATGTTCAGCATTTATTTATTTATTTATTTATAGATAATGTTGTGTGAAAATGTGCAGCATTTATTTATTTATTTATTTTATTTATAAGCACTAAGTTTGTTTTTTTTTTTAAGTTTGTTTTGAGTTAAAACTTTCGTGGTTGGGAATCATTTTAAATTAAAAAAAAGGCTAATATATTATGTTAATTATTGCATATTATTTTTTATTTTTTTTTCTTTATATGTGTAATATACAAGTAAGTAGTACATATATAAGTATGTAATGTTTTTAATGAATGTTTTGAGAACTAGAAAATGGCTCAAACGATTTCGATAAAATTTGCTAGAGGGTGTTTTTAAGGGCAAAAAATCGATCTAGCTAGGTTCATCTCTGGGAACGTTTTCAGAGTTTTCTGAGCATAGCTCGGTCACCCAATAATAATTATTTAAGAGCCAACAGTGTCACACTCCTGCGCACAGCTGCCAGCCAGCTGCGCACGACCGTTACGCAGCACGTGCCCCGTCCCCTGCGCACTACGTCATCATCACAAAAGGTTACCTATAACCATACACATACCTACATACAGTAATTTCGTTACGTCGTCGATACCACAACAAAATTTTCGGCAGAATTGGACTCCTTAAAACCCTAGTTTTTTTAACCGACTTCAAAAAAGAAGGAGGTTCTCAATTGGTTGTTTTTTTAATGTGTGAAACCTCATAATATCTTTATTTTGAAACCAATTTGGAAAGTTCTTTTTTTATTTGTTGGTCCCTTTTTTATCAAAATTCAGTTCTGATGATGGTATCCATGAAGAATGAGGGAACTCCTCAAATATTAAAGGCATTAGGTGATAGCAGTATTGGTGTTGACTTGTTGAGTACTCAGGTAGATGCTGCTGCCCATCTCCTGGTGTAATCCCTTAGTCTGCTTGCTTTAACGACATCCACGTGAGGAGACGGAGCGATCTATTCTCAGGCAGGTTCAGCAAAATTAATCGAAAGTTATCCAACGGAATTCTTACACCCCTTCAAAAGGATATAAAGCTTATTCAATTATTGTGCAATATTATTTCCAGCTATTTTCAGCCTTAATAACACACTTTAAATATCATAATCGTTTATCTATCGTGCTAACTTACTTCACTTCGATGTTGGGGTCTCCGATCCCAATACTAAACAATTTTTAATGTAAATTGAAGCATATTACAATGGTATAAGATCCAATGTTATACAGCTATTTATTTTAATTGTGTAGCGCGTGCCATGGGGTGCGCAAACGCCGTTTCCGTTTTTTTTATAAAATGGAATTACTTTGGCAGTTTGAATTTGACCGTTGAGCAAATCGCACGTTTATCACAGCTTTTTAATAATAATAGTGAGAAATTCAATGATAAGATACAGGAAGCAAAAGTTGTGGATGTATTTGTAACGACATAAGTGAAGCTTTTTAAAAAACTAGTGTAAATAAGAAATTAGTAACGACTTTTTATATTGAAACAATAATCGGTGAAGTTAAATTAATAATTCATTTGTGCGTAGAAGTTCCTTAATAGTAAGTATCAACATGAACTCTTGAACCTAGTGAAGTACCTAGGTAACTACCTCGGTACTTACGTGTTTGAAGAAAAACCAAAGACGTGAACCGTTCCACCCAAGGAACACAAGGAATCATGCTTAGCTGAACACAATTATACAAGACAATTGAAAGAAAAGAGGAAAATAATCATCAAAATGGACTCGCCAAAGATTATTTACAAGTATTACTCAAACCCAGCCTTTTGCGGTCAAAGCGAAGGCTTCAAAGGAAAACTGATCTCACCAGATCGACAACGAATGACGCCTCTAGGAGCCAACTCACCAAGAAATGCAGAATCATTCAGTAACAGAATACTCAGAACTGATATATCAGATAATCCGCTGAGGATGGCGCTAGCAAGAATAAGAGATGAACCTCCAGAATTGCCGCCAAAACCAGCTAAATTCCAAAGACAGTTTCGAAGGCAAGCCTCTTTAGTTTATAAACAAACGAGACAGGTCAGATGTCGGACAAGAAGCGAGGATTTAGAAATGGCACAGTTTAGGCAAAAGAAAAGATATGACAGAAATGCGGAGAGTGATGATGGACTAGATGATAGAAAGCATGAATTTGAAGACAGTAGACGACACAGATACGAAATTATCCAAGACATGGATGATATCGCTGATTATTCTCCAACTAAAAAGCGAATCGTCCAAGCAGACGCTAGCGAAATCGATGAATACAATGTAGACAGGCCGGATGAGAACGAATTGAAAGAAATACCTACGGAAATTGTCAAAACTGTAAATGGAAAGACACTTAGATACGCAATAGTGCCTTTAGAAGACGATGAGCCAGTAAGACGCAACAACGTATCATTCTCATCATCAATGATGTCGCAGAAGAATCTAATAGCAACGCAAAAGTTACACGAGTTGCTCTCAACGCCGCGCAAGTTAAAAAGCTATGCAAGCCAGCCGTCAGTTCGTATGACCCCCAACAAAGACAGTCCACGGTTCATAGCCTCACCACAAAAGATGGTTTCAAGTACCCCTCAAGGGGTCACCCCTTCTAAGTCATGCGCTAACTTGACAATGAATCGTAGCTTGCCAACGTCACCAATATCACCGAAAGCTCAGCAGAAACTGAGCTATGGATTGCCAGATTTTGAGCGAGATGTTTTTGTGACCAGTCCGAGGGAGAGGAGCTTTGATTTTGAGAGGGATGCCAGTAGGGAGAGCAGGAGGAATTTTGACAGGAGAAACCAGAAGGATAAGACTACGGCTGTTATAGTGCCGAGGTAAGTGATTAATTCGATTAAAAGCTCAAACAAAATAAAACCTAAGTAGAAAGTGCTAGTCAGAATCGTGTGGAGAGGATTCCGTACAAGTAGGCTACTATTGTAACACCAGCTAGACCAATTAACGTATTAGTCAATTAACACAATTTTGTGGGAATTTGCGAAAATATTTAACTTTCCGGTAAACTGTAAAAAACCGACCAAGTGCAAGTCGGACTCGCGCACGAAGGGTTCCGTACCATTATCTATAAAAACTGCAAAAAAACATGTTTGCTGTATGGGAGCCCCCTTAAATATTGTTTTTTTCTGCTTTTTAGTATTTGTTGTTATAGCGGCAACAGAAATACATCATCTGTAAAAATTCCAACTGTCTAACTATCACGGTTCATGAGATACAGCCTGGTGACAGACGGACGGACGGACAGCGGAGCCTTAGTAATAGGATCCGTTTTACCGTTTTTTTTGGGTACGGAACCCTAAAAAGGACCAAAATTTAATATTACTTTCAAAAGCTTTGGCTCAGTAGTTTCGGAGATAGAGGGGAATGATATATTTTCTAAAAATGCTTAGTTTTAAAAAAAATTTTTTTTTTATTTAAGATTTGGTAACCATATTATTTTATATAAGAAACTAATGCACCACAGGTATATTATAGTGTTCTAGTACCTATATTAGTGTACTGCAGGTCTAAAAAGGACACTTTATATGATTCCCATTTATTTCCATTATAAATATTATTCATAATCATAATCATAATCATTTATTCGCAGGAATACACATAGTACATAGTACAATACATGCTACATAGTAGTACAATAGTTGTTAAGTAAAGTCAAAAAATAAAAATGGTCCATTACATTCTGCCTCATCAAAGATGTATCTGATAAATTTAATAAATTACAATGTCAAATTTTAAGTGAAATAATGTCAAAAAATATAAAGGTAATAATGTCGAATAATGAATTTCAGATTTTATATTCCATAAATTGCTTAATGTCATAAAAACATTTATCAATCAACCAACTTCTCAATTTCCATTTAAATATATTTACTGGCAGGTCCTTAAAGTCATCTGGTAGTTTATTGAAAATTGTAATGGCATGATAATATACATTGCGTTTGACCAAAACCAGCCGGCACGGAGGTATGTATAATTGGTTTCTTGAAATATTGTGGGTTTTGTCTTACACATAATATATCCTTTATGTACATGCAAGCCAGTGGAAGAATGTTAAACCTCTTGAATAGTGGCTTGCAGCTATCTGTACTCCATGCCCCACAGATGGCTCGTACACATTTTTTCTGAACCTTAAAGGCTTTATCTATATCGACTGAGTTTCCCCATAAAACTAACCCATACGCTAAGATCGACGATACATACCCGTGATAAGCACTGAGCGCCGCATCTATAGACACTCGGAGTATCAGTCTTTTTATTGCGTATACGAATTTATCTATATTATCACATACTTGTGCTACATGAGCCTGCCAAGTGCAGTGCTGATCAAGCCAAATCCCTAAAAATTTTGCGGTCTCCACTTCTACAATTGGAATATTCTCATACTGGACCAAAAGGGTTTCCTTTATTTGACGACATGTTCCAAATTGAATAATGTTAGTTATGTAAATTATTTTAAGTTAACCATTTAATTGTATCAAAGAATAATGCACATTATTAATTTCTCTTTCGAACGTCAGTTTATTTCCCCCCTTACTATGATCGTGGTGTCGTCAGCAAATAATATAGTTGTATGTCTTGTAAGTGTGTCTTATGTGTATTCGTAAGTATATTATATGTTTCATGAAGTTTGAAGAAATACTTAATAACCAAATTAGAAGCAAACTTCGTACGCGTGCAATACAACGCTACAAGCTGTAAGCGCCCGCTACAAGCTGTAAGCGCCCGCTACAAGCTGTAAGCGCCCGCTACAAGCTGTAAGCGCCCGCTACAAGCTGTAAGCTACCGGTGACCTTCTCTTAAAGGCTGCTGGTGATGATGATAAATGTATATCCAACACCGTTGTCCCCAACTATTGGAAGTAATCTAGATACAATCAAAACCAATGTTGGGTTTTTCAGGATCGCCCAGCCTCCGTCCGAGTACTCCGACACAACTTACAAATCCATCTCCATCACCAAGAAGGGTGCGGCCGCGTCGTTGATCATAGCAGCCCTCATGCTGACGCTGTGCGGAGGTCTGACAACCGGACTGAGTTTCTACATGATGTATGCTGTGAGTAACTAAATACTTATGATTTTGTTTGATTTCACCAACAAATAACAGGCGGTTAAACAAACCAATGCTTTTTGACAGGTGTTTTCAAAGATTATATCTGTCTCCTTGACCAATGGTTAGATTTAACAAGACATTTACTAAATAATAGATTATGGTGCTCTTATTCAGTCTTATTCGATGATTTTTAATTTTGACTTTCCTTCGTCTTGACCGTTTTTTTTCAGGACTTTGACAGTAATATTTTGATAGTAGTAGTTGCACCCCGCGGTTTCACCCGCGTGAATAATGATGACAATTGATGATGATGATGATGAAAAGTTGCCTATGTGTTAATCCAGGGTATAAGGTATATCCACGTCAAATTTCACTCAAATTCGTTCAGCTGTTTGAGCGTGAAGAAGTAACAAACATAATAGGTAACAAACTTTCGCGTTTATAATATTATACACATTTTGGTTGTAATGGCTTACACGTAAGATATAGATATATACTGTGGCGGGCTTTTTTGTAGGACTATTTAAGATAAAAATTTCTATCAAACATCACATATTATTATGTGTAACTCTAGCGGTTTTGGCAGCGCACGCCAGAATTGCTCGCAGATGGTAGATTTTTTCCTAATTACTTGACACTTATCGTCATATTATGGACAATTCACACAATATCTTTATAAATTGTAGCCTTTGTGTTATTCTGATGTATTAGCTATATTATTGTAAAGTTTCATTAAAATCCATTCAGTAGTTTTTACGTGAAAGAGTAACAAACATCCATCCATCCATACTCACAAACTTTCGCGTTTATAATATTATTTTGATACACAATGTATCATAACATAGGAAATAGTTTAAAAAATCCTTGAACATAACATCTTTCTTGACGGATAGACAGGATATCAAAGATAATGGTTCCGTTCGTACCTTTTGATGTATGTAACCCTAAGAAACCTAATAACGAAATCCATGTCATGTATCAGATGGGACGCCGCTACTACCTGGACTTTGGCGTGATGGCCGGTTTCACCTGCTTCCTGCTTGGTCTTCTGGGACTCAGGGCAAGACGACAGCAGCTGCTTCCAAACAGAAACTATATCTCTGGTAAGCGATCAGTATCTACCTATCACATCGAAGCAATAGACCTAACTTTTGAAACTATCATGGTTAAGATAAGATAAGATAGGTAATCTGGTAGATAGATATTTACCATGATTTTTGAGATTTGTTTATTCCAGATATTTTGGTACAGTTGCATGCGCCATGAGTTGGAGTTTACCCGAAATTTCGCGAATTAACAAAACTCAAAAATTATGGTAAATATCCTGTTTCTAGTGATAATTATGTAGATATATAATTTGTGTATGTATACCATAGAAAAATCTGTTACCTAATCGGGTTTTAGTATTTAAAAACTTTTTTGTTTTTCTTTCAGGGTACATAGTTCTATCAACATTCTCTCTGCTCAGCGCTTTTGGTCTTCTCATCCTACTCACTGTCCAGCCAAAGGCGGGAACAGCTCTGAACGATATCACTTCCGGCGCTGTGTGCGGCGTCAGCATTCTGTCACTTTTTCTCGCGTCAGCAGGCGTGCTGACGTCGTTTTGCTGTGCTAGGGATCCACCTGACAATAGGGTAGGGACAGCTAGATGGTACTAAAAACGACATCACGCAGCACTGTGTGAAGCGTCAGCATTCTATCACTGTCTCGCGTCAGCATTCTGTCACTTTTTCTCGCGTCAGCAGGCGTGCTGACGTCGTTTTGCTGTGCTAGGGATCCACCTGACAATAGGGTAGGGACAGCTAGATGGTACTAAAAACGACATTACGCAGCACTATGCGTGGCGTCAGCATTTTGTCACTGTCTCACGTCAGCAGGCGATACTAAAGTCGCATTGCTGTGCTAGGCTAACTAGCTAGTAGTAGTAGTTAGCTTTATTTTTTAAGAAAGTCAATGTATTTGACTGATGTACATTCCTTTTATTAATATTTAGATAAAGTATCAGACCGACTGTTAAACGGCTATGTTATCATTTACTTTAGGTACTGTGCGTTTCAGAATTTTGTCTTAGTGAATTAGGTAACATGTTTTTCATGCCTAATAAACTTATTTAGGCACTAATTTAGTTGTAAGTATTTGATTTTTAATTTTCTATTTGACATATTGTATATTAACGTATTACTGAGTTGTTGTAAGTAAAATAATGAAATAATTAATTTATTAGGAATCGAATAATGTATTTATAACTTTTCATTTAAAAAACCGACTTCCGCCATTGTATTCGACTAAATAATTTCGGATGAAAAAAAATGATGAAAGAACCATAGTGGTGAAAGGATTATGATACTTTCTGAATGCAAATGCTTAGTTTGTTGCTGAAAATATCAAAATCGCCATATGTATGCCTACAATATTTGAGGAGTTCCCTCAATTCCTCATGGATTCCATCATCAAAACTGGATTCTGAAAAAAAAAATGGGACCAATCTGGAAGTATATCTATTCAAATAAAAAAAGAATTTTTCAAATCGGTTCATAAACGACGGAGATATGCGGTAACAAACAAACAAAAAAAAAAAAAAAAAACCGAATTGAGAACCTCTCCCTTTTTTGTGAAGTCGGTTAAAAATGTAATTTTTGCATGCTTAAAATGGTAGAAATAATGGCATCCTAGTAGAGGTAACCCTATTTGAAGCAAATAAATAATTTGATTGATTGATGGAACTTTATCTTTAAGTAGTAAATAAATACATTGGTATAAAATACAGTCATTATCGCTTATAATAAATAATATCACTTTGATTGTCAAAAAATACTTATTATTATTTAAGCTACCCAAAAGCCCCTTCTGGCATCAGAATACCTGGAACAAAAATCAACTTTACAAACCTAAGTAATATTAATATTAAGTAATATTTTGAGTATTCATTACTGGTCTAACGACCTCCGTGGCGCGGCGGGCGGGTCACCGGCAGAGACGCTAGAGGTGCGAGTTCGATTCCCGCTGCGGGACAAAATGTTTGCATGATGCAAATATTTGTTCCAAGTCTGGATATGTGGTACCATGGTCCCTCATAGTTTCTGATACAAACGACAGGGAATTTAGATTCTCGAAAATCATGATAATCTGGTATTTTGCGACAAAGGGAGTTTCTCGCGCTCTTTGGCATCACATGACGAGTGGCGAACCATATCGTCACCACTGTCTAAGTATCTAATCGAAGACTAAACATAACTTTACCGGCTATGCAAGCTGTCATGAAGCATATCCCACACCCAGCGAAGAATGCTCTGACCGCCAACTGAAAATTATATTACAATTCAATTAATTTCTGTAAATTAATTAAAATTAAATTAATTAAAATTAAATTAATTTGTGTAAATTAATTAAAATTAAATTAATTTGTGTAATTAATTAAAAAAAAATTTTTACGTAAATTAAAAACAGGGGTGGCAAAAAACCGGAACTTATTTAATTTTAGATAACTTTTGCACATGGCAACAAAGCATAAACATCATTGATATACACACAGCGCATTTCATCCCCCTGCTGGCCAATTAGTAGGTAGGTCTACCTACCTTTTGCACATTTTACATGCTATTGCAGTATCTTATTTTATCTTACATAGACAACCATCAACCTCTTGCAAACACAGAGGAAAATAATAATTTAAATGATAATAACTAGTGGTTCGCCCCGAACTGAGACCTCGCGATGGCACCTTTATCAGCCCAAATTTCCATATTTTCCATTTTTATTTTTTTAAATGTTCACCTCGAGGTTATTCCCTACACATCATCGAATAGGACTAAGCAACGGGGCATACATACTACATACCTGTTAGTATATCAAGTACCTGACGAATTAATTGAAAACGTCCTTTTGATGAAAACTATAGAATTCCAACGTCATTTAAATTCCTAGAAATGGTAGGTCAACAATGGATGTTATATTGGTTATTGTTTATTGGGGTACAAGTTACTAATTTCTTCAATTTCAGACTTTTCCCTGTATTTGTGTCACAAAAGCTACAAGCATACCAAATTTCAGAATTGTGGGATTGCTGGAAGTACCCCAGAATTTTTGATTTTTACGTTTTTTATTTTCCCTAATATCTCAGAAACTACCTAGTTTAAATACTTATTAAAAACAGTTTTGAAATGTCCAACTAAAGTTCTTTCATAAGACACCCCACTTGATCTAACTATCTCACTTTTATTTTTTTTACTCCCTCTTGGACCCCAATATCTCAGCAACCCCCTAACCGAAATAGCTCATAACCTTACTTACAAATTGTACCAATACTATCTACCCCCATACCAAATTTCATGAAGATCGGATTAACGGTTTGGAAGTTTTCATCGGACAAACATACATACCTACATACATACAAACGCCGATTCTTCCAAGTTAAGAGAAGAGAAGAACTCTCATCGCTCGTTCAATAATTTAAATCGAAGCAAAAAATAAATAAGTATAAACCCCTGCGTCTCCTCCCATGGATTTTATAAAAGCCGACTATGTAATTACACCAGGGGATCGGCAGCAGCATTCCATAAATACTCAAAATACTACGATCACCAATCCGCTTGCCAAGCGTGGTGATTATGGAAAATCCCCCATTGCATATGGGAGAGGCTCCACCC
Source organism: Epirrita christyi (assembly GCA_951392215.1). Taxonomy (NCBI): domain Eukaryota; kingdom Metazoa; phylum Arthropoda; class Insecta; order Lepidoptera; family Geometridae; genus Epirrita; species Epirrita christyi. The sequence goes on from OX595862.1 coordinate 3,133,694, forward strand.
AGCAGTGGAAGTCTATAGGCTGCTGATAATGATTAATTAACTTACACTAGCCAATGTCTCTCTTTGGTTAGGCGCCATAGCTGCGATGGCACCTATCATGATGCCTGCGGAGCCAGGGTTTGTGAACCCACAGAGTGCGTACGTCGCTATCAGTTCTGCGCGTGGCTGAAAATATGTGTCAGTGTTATAGAAAGTTCAATTCTGGGTCTGGGTTTTATGGTACCATGGTAGTCATAGTTCCTGATACACACGTCACAGGGAATACTAGTGTGGGATCAAGAATACGCATGTCACTGTTGAGTGTTATGTTATGTAATTTCACTGACTAAGTCAACTTATGGAGTGGGAGCTAGAAGCCCCTCGGGGTCTCTTAACAGACTTCAAAAATGGTGGAGGTTAATCAAACAAGGGTACTTCAGTGTTTAAAACACATTTTGTGTTAATTTTTAAACATAATATTGGACGGTATGGAATAAATTTTGCACGTACATATATTTTTTGGTTTTTTACCAATAAAATACTATGTTAGTAGTAGAACTTCTTGTGAAAGAGTTCGTCCGGGGAAATACTACCACCGTACCTATTTCTGCCGCCAAGCCAGTAGTGCTCGTATTGCTGTGTTTCGGTTTCAAGGGTACGGGTGCCGATGAAATTACAGGCACATGAGACTTTTCATCTTTATGTCTCAGGGTCAGCAGCGCGATGCCTCTGGTGTTGCAGGCGTCCATAGGCTACGGTAACTACTTTCCATCAGGTGGGCCGTGCTTGTGAGCTTGCCAAGAAGTATACAAAAAAAACAGCTTAAGAGTTACAACTCTAAAACCAGTTTTTTTGAATTTAATTCATTCATTCACTTCAGGATTGGTAATCCAAGTACAAAAACCACATTTTGTAGCAAGCACAACTTACCGATAGTAATCCTTGGGCCTTCATCTCTCCCATTCTCTGGTATGCTACGAACTCGTTTACGATCGTCTTCAGCCCAATGAGAGTGCCCACCTGCTCGCACTCTTCCCATGGGACCCCTGGAAGTTATTGCGGATGTTACGTCACTTATTTCAAACTCGGACATGACCTTGACAGTAATTTGACCTTTTCATCATTGAATCGACCTTCGTTTGTTACCGAATTTACCTATAGTCATCGATTTGACATATAATAGTAATAATAATATAATATTTATTTATTTATTCGAACAACTCAGATTCATAAATGTTCTTCCTTAAGGTGGAACGTTTCGCAAGAGGCGCGAAATTCAAATTTTATTGTGTTTTTTGCACATTACAGCTTATCAACACCTTTTGGGATAGCCAAACACTGTTTTTGCGGGAATCAGGAGACCACACACACACACACACATGTCTGTGTTTGTGTTGTTTGTGTTTGTGTTGTGTTTTGTTTGTGTGTTTTGTGTTGACACATGTTTTAATTGAAAGTATCTCATAAATATCATTAGTACAGATACAGATACGAATGTCAATGAACCAAAATAAAACTATACAAATAACTGATTGACATTAGCAGCTAAATTAATGATATTAATTAAAACATGTGTGTTAGGTCTCCTGATTCCCACAAAACATGTGTTCGCTATCTCAAGAAGTGTTGATAAGCTGCAATGTGCAAAAAACACAATAAAATTTGAATTTCGCGCCACTTGCGAAACGTTTCACCTTAAATAAAATTAAATGTCAAAAATTACAATACTTAAAATTACATTTTTTTAAAACTATGTACCTACCTACTGAAAGTCAGTTATAACTAATTAATGCAATATATCTGCTTAGAGTCATATATGTAGTCACACTATTCCGATATTCCGCGTCACCAAGTTGACTTTTAACAATTTGACCTTTGTATTGACCTTGACCTTATCAAAGTTGACCTTAGATCACTGACTTTTTACTCACCCATGGCCCAGCATAGCGGTATGAATACCTTCCCCATTATCCACTCCAGGTTCAATTCAGGATGCCCAAGCATTCCTCCGCAGTATGACAGTACTCCGTTCACTAATGCTATGAAAGCCACGAATGCGACTATGTTCGCAACGATGTTCAGGATGAGCGATATGCCGTTGGTCGCACCGCGGGTCGCCGCTGATAGAGTTGACTGGTCTTCGCTGGAAATAAATACATATTATATAAAGAAACCAGGCATATAAGTTAAACGATAGTCTTGAAAATGGCCGACGAAGTCGGCAAATCAGTTAGCCCCGTCAGTTAGTGAAATGGATGACGGACTTCTGTCTCTAATCAGTTATTTGCCGTAGTGAAACGCATGACGGACTTCTGTCTCTAATCAGTTATTTGCCGTCAGTTAGTGAAATGAATAGCAGCCTTCTGCCAGTAACTAATCAGTTTAATCTCGTCAGTTAGTGAAATGAATGTCCGAATGATATATGTAATCATTTATATCCAGACAGTAAGTGAAACGGATAGCCGACTTCTGTCGGTTATCAGTTATGTCTCGTCAGTTAGTGCATCGGCTGGCTAGCGAACAATCAGTTTAATCGGCAGAAATGAATATACCTGACAACCGGCTGGATATTGTCCACCGTGGTGAGAGACTTCTTGGTCTCGGGCATCAGTAGCTTGGAATAGCAGATGGCGGCTGGTGCCGACATCACGGATGCTGTGACCAGATGCGCAGGCGACGCGCCAAAACCGATGTACGACGCCAGGATTGTTCCTGATAAGAGATAGTGCTTTACTAAAATAAAACCAATCTTGGTAACATAGTGGACATTGTTTTTAATTTTTACCTAGCATCTTAATACCATACCTATGTTTGACAATAAATGATATTGGATTTGATTTGATAACTTTCGTGAATTATATAATGAATTTGTAAAATGGGAAATTTTCACTCAGGTACCTACCGATATGTTAGTGGAAGCACTAACATATCACACATCATATGACGCGGACACAAGCACTCCCCCCGCCCCCACACCAGACAAGCCAAGAGTGCGATCCTCTCGTGCGAGGCGGGACGCAGAGAGAGTGTAGCGCGGATCGCACTCACCCTGATGACGACCCTCAATTAGGGTCTAAACCTGAGGCCCAATTCTCTAAATTATTTTAAAACTACACTGAAAGTTAACCGAATCGAGACTGAATTGTAAATTGACAGAAAGTTGGTATTCTGCTCCCTCATAAATAGCCATTTAGTCTACTTTCAATTCACGGTGACTACCATTAGAGTAGGATAGTTATATATATAATTGGAAAGAGTGAAGAGAAACTCCATCTACTTATGCTAAAATTATCGAAAAACCTAAGAATCGTTCAAGTTTCGGTCACATTTCGATATAATCACATTACAGTGTTGTATTTTATGTTAGGAGAATACCATTTCTGACATTTAAGAAATCGACACAAGATCGAAACATGATCGGAACTCTATTTTACTATTTTTTAGTTAGAGAATTGGGCCTCTGTTGGTGCTTTCACCAACATATCAGTACGTGAAAATTTCCCGTTCTACAAAATGAGAGATAGTGCTGTTTTATTTAGTTCTAAAATGAACTAAATAAAACAGCACTATCTCTCATTTTGTAGAGCTTTTGGATTTTTCGTTTAAGATTTTTCATTCGACATTTTTCTGACGTTACCATGCGAGATTTGACATTCATGATGATATTTTGTTTCTGGATTTCGGAAATTTTATTGTGTTTTATCATCGGCGCGGCGGGTGAGTATAGCCGTCTGAGATGCGAGAGGTTGCGGGTTCGATTCCCGCTGCGGGACAAATGTTTGTATGATCTGCAAATATTTGTTCCGGGTCTGGGTGTTATGGTACCATGATACTCGTAGTTCCTGATACCCACGACACAGGGAATCCTAGTGTGGGATCAAGACTACGTATGTGACTGTTGGGTATTATGTTTCTCCAGAAGTGGCTGATGGTGATATGATGATACCAAGTGAGATAAACACAGATTAGACAGGCAGAGTCCCAGCAGTGGGATGGTTATGAGATGAGTTACCGGAGACAGTCGCGAAGCCGGATGACATAACGACGTGCAGTTCGGAAGGGGTGAGCTGCGCCAGGTATGGCTTCACCAGTAGAATTGATTCAGTCTATAAAAAATACAAGTAAATAAATATAAATGGCCAAGCGCGTATCGGACCACGCAGTGTAGGTAGGGTTCCGTCAAGTCAATGCGTGAGTTTTCCCTCTCTACTTCGTAAAGCATCTCAGCTATCTCCGAGATAGCTTTTGATGTTGTGTAAGTGGCCACCATGATATGGGGAATATTGTATTGTGTAATAATTTTAAAATGGTGTGGAAAAACACTGCCTTATTTAAAAAAGAAAAAAATGGTCAAGCGACCGAGATCTAAGGTTCCGAAAGTTACTTCGAAATCGACAAAACCTTTTTCGAGTATCAGCCACTTTTTCCTACCTTTAGTCCTGCCCCCTTATTGTCTAACGGACTGATAATCGGTTTCAATTACGAGTTTAAAGTATGTTGCGCTTTATACAACAATCACATAATATGACCGTTGAATGTTATGTTTTTATGTTATTCGCCGCGTAGGGTAGATAGATAGATTAACACTTTATTTATCATCACACAGAAACAACAAACAAGTAATTTTATGATAGAAAGGCAATACAAAGGGCAGCCTTATCGCTGAAAGCGATCTCTTCCAGGCAACCTTTGGATGTTACGAAATGAGCAACGCTATAATAGACTGCGGTTTACCTATACAAAGCATAATTAAAAAGTAATTTATATTAATAAAAATATATAAGTAGTTTATGAACTACATATAAGTATACATGTATATATGTAGGTATATATTTGTTTTTTGTAAAAAGTATTTTGTACGTTTTTTTTAATAATGTTAATTTGTGTAATGAATGTTAATTAGTGTAATTGTCTTAGGCCGTTCTAATTAATTTAATTAAATAAATTAATTTAATTAAATGTATTGATAAGTACTCACCATCCCAAGAAACACGTTTCCGATAGCAATAACACTCTCACAAACGGTTGTAGACGTGGCAGATCTGAGTAGCTGTCCTAGTTTGAGACAGAACCATTGTAACACGCCCCAGAAGAAGAGAATTTCAACCAGCATGCTGAAGAAGAAGATTACTGGCAGAGTCTGGAAGAATAAAGTATTATAAATTAGCGACTCGTTCGTGACTTCGTTCGCGCGGACCACAAAGAAAGAAACAAAAACATTTTTCTAAAACATCAGCCCTTAGGTATGATTCAGCGAACTGGCACACACACGAACACAGACTATATTTTTTTTTATATATCTATATTCTATATTATATCCCTACGAAAGCTCTAATAACGTAAACCAACTTGGATACGCAATGTACCTACTGCGAAACCGTCGGAAACGTTTCCGATCGGATTCGTTGGTTTTTCATTCCGACGTTTTAGAATCGCCCTGCATATTGCACAATTTACGCCTGTTGAAAACCTATCGCGAGATTGAGAATAGCCCTGCGGTTTCGATTACGATTTCGCTGTACATTGCGTATCCAAGTTGGGTTACGTTATTAAAGTTTTCGTAGGGATCCCTAATTTAAAAAAAATATATTGCAGCTGTGTTCATAGACATACACTAAGGACACGGCGGACGCTCGCTAGATAACCGCCAAATAAACCGGTGTCAAAAATCAGTTGACTGACACCACGATAATCTGTCGGTGACGTACACCGCGCGCGATCGTTTCGGCCACAAAATGCCGTATTGAGTGGTGAAAGGCTGCAGAAACAACTTTGCAAAGTGTAGCTTAAAAAAATATGGCATTTCTTATCATCGGTATGGCAAAATTTTGTATGTTGAACTTTCCCTAATTACAGAAAACAATTTTATTTCCTTGGTAAATCGCTCTCCAATTCAATAAAGAGACGCCATACAAGCAAAACGCTATAACTTTGTAAGGATGTTAATTGATACGCGTGCAGAGTTTCTTGGTTGTAAATAACCGGACTCCCAATATGCAAGAAGGTTATGGCGTTCGGGTTTTTGTGTTCATTTCAACGTAGTTATAATGTAATCCGAGAGATGGAGTTCAGTGGCGCGGGCGGGCGATTAACGAGCTGAGATGAGAGAGGTTGCGGGTTCAATTCCCGCTGCGGGACAAATGTTTGTATGATCTGCAAATATTTGTTTCGGGTCTGGGTGTTATGGTACCATGATAGTCGTAGTTCCTGATACCCACGACACAGGGGCATTCTAGTGTGGGATCAGGACTACGTACATGACTGTTGGGTGTTAGGTATGTTTTGTTATGGTTTTGAGCTACATTCACTATCCCTACTACTAATATACACACTTAGTCAAATCCTACTAATATTATAAACGCGAAAGTTTGTGAGTATGGATGGATGGATGTTTGTTACTCTTTCACGTAAAAACTACTGAATGGATTTTAATGAAACTTTACAATAATATAGCTTATACATTAGAATAACACATAGGCTACAATTTATAAAGATATTGTGTGAATTGTCCATAATATGACGATAAGTGTCAAGTAAGTAGGAAAAAATCTACCATCTGCGAGCTATTCTAAGTGAGAAAATCTTGTTAATGATAATGGTTGGATGTTTGCCTTACTTTCACCCAAAAACGAGCTCGACCAATTTTGATGAAATTTGGTACACAGATTAATTGATAGAATACATTTTAACGCGAAATTAGTTCCCTCGTTAGACTAACGTAGATAAAACCAGCACGGTCGACCTAAAGTTTAGAAATTTTTGGAGTAGTTCAAGATTTCTTCACACCCTGTATAATTTGTATAAACTCACACTAAATGCGAACACCCCTTCAGTTCTGACGAGAAGATCGCCGAATGTGAACGCAGCACCATCCACACCGTACGACAAAAAAATTGCCACCTGAAATACACAAATTACAATACAATAAGTAAGGTTGCTATCGACGGTGGTAGGAGGCTTTTGCCCCCAAATGGACGCCCCCACAAACATAATACATTGAAAATAGATAGTAATTATAACATTCAGTGTTCACCTGCGGGAGTGAACGCGGGTGATGTTATCCGTAACTACGTCGCGGCAAACATGTTTGTGTTTTTGCTAATACAAAACAGTTAGGCCACACCCCCTTTCGGTTAGAAAACAATGTTATATGTTTGTAAAACACCAAAACATTACGCAGCGCACCCGGCTTTTTTTTTTTTTTATTATGCTACTTGGCAAGCAGACAATCTTGCGGCCCACCAGATGGAAAGCAGTTACCGTAGCCTATGAACGCCTGAACACCAGAGGCATCACACGCGCGCTGCCGACCATGAGACATAAAGATGAAAAGTCTCATGTGCCTGTAATTTCACCGGCACCCTTCAAACCGAAACACAGCAATGCGAACACTACTGCTTGGCGGCAGAAATAGGTACGGTGGTAGTACTTCCCCGGACGAACTCTTTCACAAGAGGTTCTACTACAAACCAAACAGGGTTTATAGACTAGCATACATATAAAATACAACTTAATATTATAAAATACTCGAAACTGTTTTCCACATTTGCAAAGGTTAGCTGGAAGAGAATGCTATCTAGCATTAAGTTCGCATATGTACAGTATTTTTTATTTGTGCAATAAATTAATTTTCTATCTATCTAACTTATTTAATAATAATACCTTATCGGAGAAGCACTGTAACGCAGTCCTGCCAGGATCCCATCTGATGAAGAGTACTCCAAAGAGGAACTGCAGCAGTAGACCAGATATAACACTTCTCCAATTAATACGTCCAGGATGTTTTGAGAATAAAAACCCTGAAAAAAATCACATGTGACAGACGGGTAGAAAAACACTAGAACATAGTCTAAATCTGAATTTAGTCCAGGCGTACTAGTCTAGGCTTAAATATCGACATTAGGCACACCAAGGCCGTAGACAAAGTAACATTCTAATAGCGATGACGCCAGTAGAAAAGTCCAAAATGTATGGGATTGACGTTAGCTATCGATATGTCACGTGGTCTTTTGTATTGAATAACGACTGTAGAAATGGAATCGCTTCGAAGCGAATGCCGTTTGGCTAGGGCCTCTGTTGTATATTACCTACATATTACCTATTGTATGTTGGAGGTATGAATTTCAACATCTCAATTGTGATGTGACACAATCCGTCAGTTTGATACTTTGGAAATTTGTGTAGTAGCGCGAGAATTGATTTCGGAAAACAAACCATCTGCTTTCGTATTAAAGTCGTATATGCCTAATGTCGATATTTAAGCCTAGACTAGGACGCCTGGACTAAATTCAGATTTAGACCATGTTCTGTACCTAATAACAAAGGAAGTTTGCAATTTTGTTACCTAGCTCCAAAACGGTTAACTGAATGTTGCTAGGATATACTGGGAACACCTTTGTTAGCTGTCGAACTTCTTGCCAAAGAGTTCGCCCGAAGATATACTACCACCATACCTATTTCTGCCGCCAAGCAGTAGTGCTCGCATTGCTGTGTTTCGGTTTGAAGGGTACGGGTTACCGGTGAAATTACAGGCACAAGACTTTTCATCTTTATGTCTCAGGGTCGGCAGCGTGCGTGTGATGCCTCTGGTCATGCAGGCGTCCATAGGCTACGGTAACTACTAACTACGGTGGGCTGTAGGATTGTTTGCTTGCATTGTAGTAATAACAAAACCACGTTAAAAGAATGAATTTTCTTACCTAATAACAACAGAACAGCCAATCCCACCAACGAAATAAGTCTTTCGCTGGATCCCTTCGTGTCGAAGTATAGAAAAGAAGCAATAGCTGCTAGAATCACTACGTAGGAACACAGTCGGAACCATCTGGAATAAAAGGTGTTTTTCCTTATCTTGGAAATGGAAACGTTTTCCATCAAACATTGGCTGAACCATATAACATAGTAGCTTTCAAATAATATCATTAGATGATCACATGTATTGTCATCATCACCAGCCTTTTGACGTCCATATTGTTGGAGAATACAATGGGGAATTGAAATAATCACCACGCTTGGCAGGCGGATTGGTGATCGCATAATTCGTGTTGATTGCTCAGAGGCCCAATTCACTAACTAAAAAATAGTTAAAATAGAGTTCGGATCATGTTTCGATCTTGTGTCGAAGTCTTAAATGTCAGAAATGGTATTCTCTAAACATAAAATACAACACTGTAATGTGATTATATCGAAATGTGACCGAAACTTGAACGATTCAAAGTTTTTTCGTTAATTTTAGCATAAGTAGATGGAGTCTCTCTTTACTCTTTCCAATTATATATATAACTATCCTACTCTAATGGTGGTCACCATGAATTGAAAGTACACTAAATTGTTATTTATGAGGGACTTGAAGTTCAACTTTCAGTCAATTTACAATTCAGTCTCGATTCGGTCAACTTTCAGTGTAGTTTTAAAATACGGTAGAGAATTGGGCCTCAGGTGGATGCTGCTGCCTACGTAATCCCTGAGTAAGGCTTTTACTACATCCACAGGAAGAGGACGGGTCTAATCTTAGGCCGGACATACCACGGCACAGTTCCTATGTATAACTAGGTGTAAATCAGCTTCCAACATTTTAATCTATATATAAAACTAACTAGGGTTTCATAGTATAGGATAGGATTGTATAGCTAGGTATACAATCCTATCCTATACTATGAAACGAGCAATATTTTAACATAACATAATATATCACCCAACAGTCACATACATATATGTAGTAGTACAGGCAAATTAGCAAAAAGTGTGGACCTAAATCGTGTAGTCGTGGATTCTTATGGAAACGTTAGATGACACGAAAAGAAGCTTATCCTATAGGTTTGCACCGTTTCAAGTTGCAAGTTTGTTATTGTAAATGTTTTTTTTTTATGTTCCTTATGTCGGATTTAAAAAATACTTGGTGCAAATGTAGATCATAACGGTTCAAAGTCTATGCCAAATTGCACCGACTACTTCTATTTCCCCCATTAAGTTACGGATATTATAAGGTTTTCATCCTATTTCATCCTGTTCCGGAGGGAGAAATTACTGATGCTTATTATTAGAGGTGATTTTTAAGCCATACAAAATAGTTAGAAAAGTTTTCATGACTACATCTAATTAGTTCTACACTTGTGCAAAAAATCATCTAATTTGACTGTACTATAGTCCGGTACGATGTTTGAAAGTCATCGAAAAACTAAACGTCAGTAAAATTACTGTTTATTCCACGATTTCCAAATTTCTATATAGATATCTGAAACTCATTGATGACTAAAATTCTTATACCTATGATATTAATACAAGTGCCTCCTCCAGTACATCTTATGAATAACTTTTCATTTAAAAAACCAACTTCCGCCATTTTATTCGACAAAATATTTGGATAAAAAAAAATGATGAAAGAACCATAGTGGTGAAAGGATTATTATACTTTTTGAATGCAAATGCTTAGTTTGTTGCTGAAAATATCAAAATCGCCATATATGTATGCCAACAATATTTGAGGAGTTCCCTCAATTTCTCATAGATTCCAACATCAGAACTGGATTCTGAAAAAAATGGGACCAATCTGGAAGTATATCTATACAAATAAAAAAAGAATTTTCCAAATCGGTTTATAAACGCCGGAGATATGCGGTAACAAAACATAAAAAAAAAAAAAATTTTTTTTGCAACCGAATTGAGAACCTCCTCCTTTTTTGGAAAGTCGGTTTAAAGCGGTGATTTGCGGCCTTTTTGATGATATTTACTGTGACATTCAAAAATAGCACCCTTGATCCCACGCTAGGATTCCCTGTGTCGTGGGTATCAGGAACTACGAGTACCATGGTACTAAAACACAAAGACCCGGAACAAATGTTTGCAAATCATGCAAACATTTGTCCCGCAGCGGGAATCGAACCGCAACCTCTTGCATCTCAGCCGGCTACTCACCCACCGCGCCACAGAGTTCGTCATGTATGATACTATTTGTTTTGAGATCTTGAAAAAACGGTTCTAAGGATTTCGGTGTTTGGGTTTTTGCGGGCAAAAAAACGATCCAGCTAGGTTTCATCTCTGGGAAAACGCGTTTTTTTGAGTTTTCTGTGCTAAGCTGTATAAAAGGTATACCTACAATAATACACAAATAAAAGATTGTACTCTTTTTCCTAATCTAGTGGTTTATTATAATAATACTTAGGTGTTGATAGTCAAATCTAGTAAATACCCGTGCAATCAGCTGTGACGCGTGGTGACGTCGGTGAAAGCCATTAGTCAAAGTTTGGACAAGCAATCGACACGGAAGTTGTATCATAACCAACAATCACTTACATAGTCGTAATCCCACACTAGGATTCCCTGTGTCATGGGTATCAGGAACTATATGTACCATGGTACCACAACACCCAGACCCGGTACATATATTACCTACCTACTTCAAAAGTAACGCAGAATCTCGCAGAACTGAACACCGTTGGGGAATAAAGGTTCTCGAGTGGCGACCACAAAACCGGACGACGCTACGCCCTCCACTCGATGGACTAAAGACATCATAAACGTGGCAGGAAGTCGGTGGATGGAGGCGGCTCAAGACCGTTCGTCGTGGCATTCTAAGGGGGGGGCCATGTCCAGCAGTAGACTTCTACAGGCTGATGATGATGACTTCAAAAGTGCAAGTTTCAAATCTTTGAATATAATGAACCGATTTCAATAAAACTAAGACTACGGACGATTAATTAATTGACTAATTAATTAAGACTAACTGACGGAGGAAACGCGAACAAAAAAAAAAAACGTACAGTTGCATTGAGAACCTCCTCCTTTTTTGAAGTCGGTTAAAATATAAGGTGCAATCTCATAGAGTACCTTCTAAGATGTACACAAAGATTAAATACCCACTTTAATATCAAGTGTCAATATTGCCTTAATTTATTTGTATTTTATATCAATTTGTATTCTTTTTAACCGACTTTCCAAAATAGGAAGAGGTTCTCAATTCTGTTGTATTTTTTTTGTATGTTTTTTACCGCATATCTCCGGCGTTTATGAACCGATTTGGAAAATTATTTTTTTATTTGAATAGATATACTTCCAGATTGGTCCCATTTTTTCAGTTCTGATGATGGGATCCATGAGGAATTGAGGGAACTCCTCAAATATTGTAGGCATACATATGGCGATTTTGATATTTTCAGCAACAAACCAAGCATTTGCATTCTAAAAGTATCATAATCCTTTCACCACTATGGTTCTTTCATAATTTTTTTTTCATCCAAATATTTAGTCGAATACAATGGCGGAAGTCGGTTTTTTAAATGAACAGTTATGGATTTATATGATCAACTTTTGCAAACAATTAAATAAACTTTATTCCTTTAGAGGTAAAATAATTGACAAACAGAATGCAATTGAGGGTATCTATACTGTCCTTCATTTGCAGAAATATCAACAATACGTCTTTGCTGTAGACGTTACAGTGGCTAGATCAGTGATGGGCAAAGTACGGCCCGCGGGCCAACTCCGGCCCGCGAAAGCATTTAATCCGGCCCGCCGCCGACGACCGACGCGACGGTCCTTTGACAAAATGCAACCTCCTCCTTTTTTTGAAGTCGGTTAAAAATTCAACACAAAATGCATTTTTCCTATAATTCTGGCCCTCCTCGGAAGTTTCTTAAACTTTCTGGCCCCCAATTAAAAAAGTTTGCTCACCACATGCTACTACTACTTACTTGTTTGCTTGATAGTAATATGGGAACAAGGTCTTCCATACAACGAGGTAACATAACCAGGTATTAGAGTGTCGATAGCCAACATGAATACTGCAAGCACGTGTTTTAAGTAGTACTACTTAAACAAGCTAACAATTAAATATTTTTTTATGAAATGTAATTCTACTAAAATAACTCGTGAATTATATCATTCATTTTATAAAACGGGAAATTTTCACATACCGGTATGTTTCGAATAACAGGTTTCGACCCTAATCGAGGGACAAATGTTTGTATGATCTGTAAATATTTGTTCCGGGTCTGGGTGCTATGGTACCATGGTACTCGTAGTTCCTAACACCCACGACACAGGGAATCATAGTGTGGGATCATGACTATGTATATGACTGTGGGTTTTATGTTATTGTTATACCTAATAAATTTTTAGAAATAATTTTCGACCGAATGCTCTATTTTTTTAATTCCGTTAAACCATTAATTAACATTAAAACCACATGCAAGCAAAGTCGCGAACAACGGCTAGTTATGTAAGTAAGCATATAATTGCCGTATTTAGTAGGAAATAGGAAACACTTACATGAACCTCCATAGAAAACCACTGCAAGCCTCGACTTTGCTCCAGACATTCCTTGCGAACCACTTTCCGAAGTATCTCTTCACGATAAGGAAGTATATTATGAAGAAGTAGACTATTGATAGGAACGCTATCAAACTGCCAAACCCTTGGCAAAGCTCTAGCGGTTCTTTGCCTAGGATAAAAAAAAACGATTTATTGCATGGAAGTTTGTACAAAGTTTATCATTTTGGTAATTTAAGTTAGTTCTAGTGTATTGCTGTAGTGATAGTGTCACTCTTCTGTCTCTCTAGTGACACTAGTGTCGCTCTATAGTGTCACTCTTGTGTCGCTCTAGTAACACTCTAGTGTCACTCTAGTGTCACTCTCGTGTTGCTCTATAGTGACACTCTAGTGTCACTCTAGTGTCACTCTAGTGTCACTCTCGTGTCGCTCTAGTGACACCCTAGTGTCACTCTAGTGTCACTCTCGTGTCGCTCTAGTGTCGCTCTAGTGATAACCTAGTGTCACTCTAGTGTCACTCTCGTGTCGCTCTAGTGACACCCTAGTGTCACTCTAGTGTCACTCGTGTGTCGCTCTAGTGACACCCTAGTGTCACTCTAGTGTCATTCTCGTGTCGCTCTAGTGACACCCTAGTGTCACTATAGTGTCACTCTCGTGTTGCTCTAGTGTCACCCTAGTGTCACTCTCGTGTCGCTCTAGTGACACCCTAGTGTCACTCTAGTGTCACTCTCGTGTTGCTGTAGTGTGTTACCGTAGTGTCAGTATAATGAGTCACTCTATTGTATAGTCACATGTCGTTCTAGTTTACCGCTGTAGTGTCGTTCTAGTGTCAACCCTATAAAACTACATACAAGTAATGAGAAATACTCACTAAAACTGAGATAATAGTAGAGGCATCCTAGAAAGTATCCTATCACCAGCCCATTGATCACAAAGAGGGTTATAGTCTTCACAGCGGAGCCATTTTCTTTGAAGAAGTCATCCGTAGAGGAACCCACCCTCGTGAGCGTGGTCTCCAGCCAGCCATTTGGCTCGTAGTCTAAGAACTCGTGGCTAATCTGGAAAAACAAATGTTACTTGTATTCACCACAGCGAGCTATGTTAAGAGTTTCACTACGTGATATACCTAACCCGAGACGAGGAGATCCGTAGAACCAAGTAAAGTAAAGTACCTACAGTAATTTTTTGGGTATTTTCTATGTATAATAAAAAAAATCTATCTACGTAATGTATTGTGTTAAGTATATGCCCTCATTGGCATCCCGCGTTTAAGGTAATTCGATCAAATAAAATAAAACTACCATCTGTTCATAGACTACTAAGAGATACTACGTATCATATGTTATCACTTCGCATTTACACGTGTTATCATTACGTCACCTACTAGGAAGGTAGCAAACTCCAATATTATAGGGACTCCATTATTAGTACACATACACAAACATTTAGTAGCTAGGTGCACATTACATATTAAATTGAAACTCGTTCTGCTTGCTCTCAATGGGTTATGGCTGAAAATCAGTGTTTTTGCTTCTTAAGCAAAATATCACGCTGAGCCATGGCCTTTTTGACATACTGCAGCACACACAGACATTTTACTTGGTTTAAGTATGTATAATTGTTTGTTTTTATTAGTAAACTGCATTTTATTGTTTATTTCTACTTGTGCACTCTGTATATTGTTGTAATTTGTATGCGTGTGTCTGCAGATGCAAATAAAGACCTTATCTATCTATCTATCAAAAGAGTCAGTTATCCAGTACACATAACACAAGCTCTGCTTAGCTTGGAGCTAGATATAATGTTGTGTGAAATGTCCAGCATTTATTTATTTAAATCTTTATTGTTAAAATTGTGTACTTAAAGGTGGTCAAGATTCACTGAAATAGCTCTCAGAATTAGCAAGTTGAAGTGGTAATGGGCAAAGGGCTTAATCTAAGTTCGGCGCTCTATGTCCCGATTCCCATAATGCGAGTCGAAAATTGTCACCATCGGAACACCAAAAAGCGCCCTCTAGCGGACACTATCAGAACCTTAATTTCCATACAAAAACTGTGTAGTTGCTTATAGTTTGTAGACTAGCCCACAAGCAGTGGAACTATTACGACTTCTAAAGGCGTTTACTCACCTCCCCATTTGTTCTTCGTCTTACGTTCGATTTTGCCACGTCTCCCATTTCCACCTCATCGTTTGGCAACGAGTCTGGTGTCTGCTGTAAGTTGAAAAAAAGGATTCAAATAATTTTCCATGGGTCGGTTTCGACTGGGGCGGAGAGGAGTGGAGACGAGAGCAAAGCAGGTTGTTGGCAGGCAGGCTTGACAGATAAAAACTAAAAGGAAATAACGAAATCGGATTGGTTTATTCAAACACATCTCCTCTCGTCTCCTCTCCTCTCCGCCCCGGTGGAAACCGGCCCTTATGTTACCCATGTCAAATTTATACGTCGAGATTTATCATAGACGGACCCAGTTTACGTAAGTCAAGACTAGATGTCGCTACTAGTAGATTAGAACGCGCTATCAGTATTTTTCCTTGCTCAGGAGAACGTACGGAGATTCTGGTACGAATTCTGATTTCTGGGGTTTATTTTGCATAGTGGAAAATAAAAACTTATGTCAAATGCCTCCTTTCAAGTGAAAGGGCTTGTTTATGAGAAATACAAGTAAAGATATTTTTTTAATTTTAAAATAAATACGTGTTTCAAGGATATTGAAGTAAATATAAAACAAATTTAGCTCTCCAAAATAACTAAGCCAGAAATTAATAAAAAAAATACGGAATATATAGCCTACAGCCTAGTGTACAGGAGTTTTAAGTCATTAAATTCCCACGAGAAACTGAAAATATTCGTGAAATGAAAACGCGTACAAAACGTGTTGACTGAGTAATGAGTTCAATTGATCTAGTGGTAACTATGGCAGCTTACTTGTACGGAATCCTCTCCACGCGAGTTCGACTCGCACTTACCGGTTTTCAAGTGAACGAATCATTCACAATCTACGTACATCTCGAGGTCGCTCGAACTTGACAAGTAAGATACCAAGGCAAGTGCAATGCTACGCGAATTAAGTACGGGCTCTTTATGTATTGAGTATGTATTGTAGATTTTTTTTTTACACACTTTATTGTACACCAAGAATACATAATAGGATTTATTTAAATTAGCAGTACAATGGACGGTATTGTAATGTAAATGGACAGATAATTACCTATTCACAACTAATATTAATTAATTATAAATTTATTTGTTATAAGTATTTACAACTAGATTATATGCCGTATTATAGGCCGTGGTGAGTCCGGATTAAGAATAGACCCCCTCCATCTCCTCTTATGGAAGTCGTAATAACCGACTTGGGAATTACACCAGGGGATGGGCAGCAGCATCCACCAGAGTACTCAACTCATATACTGCGATCACCAATCCATCTACCACGCGTGATGATTATGGCAATCCCCCTCCATTATATTTTATGGGGGAGACCTCGTCCAGTGGTGGACGTTCGACGGCTGATGATGATGATGATGATGATGATGCCTTATTCGATTAATATTCGTCCTTGTAAATGTTTTCATTTTGTACTTCTATTTTTTATTTAAAATTTATAACTTTCGAAGAATTGGGTTAAAAATGGCGTAAAATAAATATACAACTATTAGTCAATTATATCGTAGAACATTCTAACATCGAGGGAGCCGTGAGGTCCCCTTGATTCTGATTGACCGTCCGTTTTGTGGCATCCTCTAGTATTAAATGGAGAAAAGTACAAGGCTTCATTTATTTTTCGAAGAAACAACTTAAGGCCAAAGCATACCGGATGCGTATTATGCAGCACGTTACGCAGCCACGCGCGTGTCTGTCTACGTATGTACACGCTTGCGTGCACGTCACGCAAGCGGTGTGCCATGTCTCATACAGTTCCATACATTACAACGTCGTACTTACGCAGCCGGTATGCTGTGGCCTATTAAAATATAAATAAACTTACTGAATCATTTTTCTTTTCTTCCTCCGGATAAATCACGTCCATTTTGAATTATTTACTACAATTTACACTTCAGACTAGATAACACTAAACTGACATTTATTTACAAAGTTACACTTTTATGTCACCACAGGTAGAGTATACTTTTGAAGTAGCAGTCCCATGTCAATGCGCCATGCCATATTTAGATCTGAAAAAAAAAATTGTTTTTCCAGTACTATCTGACCATTTTTATCACTGGTGGGCAAATAAGACGATTGGAGAGTAAAGTGTGTCACACACATAGCAGATGCGGTAAGATATCTGAGCGCGTATCTGTCCATATCGCTCTCTATACTAAACTCAACTAGCAACACACACGTAGCAGATCACTTATATTTTACTGTCAAGCATCTGTACGCACCGACATATATCAAAAGATGGACAGATTATCTGTGTATACAAATTGAAATACAATACAGTTTGAAGGTTTCCGCGTGAATGTATCATTTTCGTATATTATCGTATCTGCTGCGTGTGTGATACCTTCAGATGCGAGAAGTTTTTATACGCATATAAAATAATACTGCGTCTGCTGCGTGTGTGATGCACTTAAGAAATAGGCTTTGCCAATCCAGTATGGTGCCTTGGGGAAATTGGAAGCACCAAAAACAAACGAATGTACCTATTGAGTACTTTCATAGTAAAAATTCCAAGTTCCAAGAGTTGAGATAAGCAACTGACACGGACGTATAGTGTAGTGTAACACGGATTTTTGTATGGAAAATGGTCTAAAATTTTAATGGTCCACTCACACTAATGCCGAGCAAACGTATAGATTTAGTACGAGCCTAACACTTATCGAAAAATAAAGTTGGGTAAAGGATATTATAGCCTTGACGAGTTATTTGATGAAAAGACATTTATGTAGCTAGCTAATATCATTTTAATGGTGTTTTTTTATTGTATTCTTGATTGTCATTTTTTTATTTTTTTATTTAACTACCTACTAATTATAAGATTAAATTGCTAGACCCTGACTGGGTGAGTAAACTGACTTACCTACCACCTAAGTAGAATAAGTTTAAATTAAATGAAAAAGTACATTTCTACCTAATTATGACGAAATAAAGAATTGAATTTGAATTTGGATTTATAATTCCAAATACTTACCTAAGTAAATCATGAGCGAAGCAAGAGCAGGTAAAATACTTGATGTATGCAAACAAATTACTGAAAAATATAATAAAATGGGCGTTGCTAATTTACGAACAGATTATATATTAAAAATTAAGAAACTGTGCGTTTATCACAACAATTTAAATGTTACTACAGGAGCCAAAACCTAAACACAATTATGTTAATCATTATCTAGAGATAGTAAACTCAAATAAGAGATAAAACTTAGGAAATGTTAGTAGGTACGTACCTACTTACCTAGGTACGTACCAACGTACCAACCTAGCTACGTTATACATGGCAAGGTCAATTATTATCATTGCCATTATGACTAAGTACACACAGTAAGCACGTTTGGATACACTCGCAGTACTGCCGAATAACATTGTACAAGAACAGCTATGCTTTTTTTTTACAATAATAGACCCTCGTTTGACCGCGATCTCAGCTGTTGGTAAGTGATAATGCGGCCGACGATGGAGCACGAAGGTCTAGAAGGCACCTATTCACTGTTGCCTTGAAAAGACCCAAATTATAGTTATCAGGAAAGACAGACGACGGCAGCGAGTTCCACTCCTTAGCAGTTCGCATTATGAAGGTGGAACCGAAACGCTTAGTACGAATAGAATAGCTTGTACAAGGATATAATATAGTACCTACCTACCCCAAGTGTCATTGTATTCAAAGAAGTGTACATATATATAGGGCTCCTAAGCCCTCTGCATACAGACGAAGTTGTCCTTCCCCATGTCATCCGTAACAGTCCTTCAGATAACATCTTTAAGAGTAAAGTAAAAGAGCACTATCTTTGTCTGTAAATTGTTTCTTTGTTAAATACTTACTTAGTATTTATATATATTGGTATAATTTAAGGTACCTATGTATTTGCTATTTAATATATATATTTATCTATGCATAAGAGTGTTTTTTAGTTTATATATCATGTTTAATTTGTTTTGTTTTGTATCTCACTTTTAATTTCATGTGCGTACACGAACCTCTATAATCACCACTCTCTAGCTTCACAGGTTTGCTGGATGAAAACTCTTTTTAGGGTTAAGCTCGTCTTTGATGTCCTTTCATTCTGTCTTGTGTTCGTCATAGTAGTAAGGAGATGATCGTATACGCTCGTTTGTACGTACGCGAATCGTTTTGCTTCTATTTTGGATATTATTTCATCAAACTTCATGAAATTACGTACACATAATCAGTACACTAATATCTAGACTTATGGTTCTCTATATAGTGTTTTAGTTTCTTATAAAATTATATGGTTACCAAATCATAAATACAAAAAACTAATTTTTAGAAAAATGACGCACCACGAATCTTGATATTAATGTACTGAGGCCCAATTCTCTAAGTTATTTTAAAACTACACTGAAAGTTGACCGAATCGAGAATGAATTGTAAGTTGACTAAAAGTTGAATTTCTGGTCCCTCATAAATAACAATTTAGTCTACTTTCAATTCATGGTGACCACCATTAGAGTAGGATAGTTATCTATATAATTGGAAAGAGTAAAGAGAGACTCCATCTACTTAAGCTAAAATTAACGAAAAAACTTTGAATCGTTCAAGTTTCAGTCACATTTCGATATAATCACATTACAGTGTTGTATTTTATGTAAAGAGAATACGATTTCTGACATTTAAGACATCGACACAAGATCGAAACACGATCCGAACTCTATTTTAACTATTTTTAAGTTAGAGAATTGGGTCTCTGAATAAAATATATGCTACAATTAATAATAGAGGTACCTACGCATACGGAGCCGCGAGCAAATAAATAAAATAACCACCATACACAAGAAGAAGGATAAGTTATATTATCTCGTATCTATGTTACTTTATCTTATCTTAAATTCTTTATAAGAAACAATAATCCGCTTTTATACAAGAATCATACCTTAAGCCCATCATATACAATATATTTATGTATAAGTGTTATCTTTCAATGTGTCCTTAGCTACGAGTGAACAGACGATTGAAAAGCAAGCTTGTATTTTACCTGCAATTTCTTTTATACATAGAATAATTTATTGAAAAGGTAAAAGATATTTATAAGATAAATGTTTTTAATATATCTATAAAAATATATAATATGTTACCTGATGAACTTAAGGAGAGACTAACTCATTGGCTATTAGATAACTGTTTTTATAGTGTGAGAGATTTTATTGAAATTGAAATTTTAATTAATTAGACATTTATATACTTGTAATAATATACAGGGCGTTTTTTTGAAATGGGACAGTATGGGGATATCCGAATCCATAAGAGATACGGGAAAACACTCTTTGGAACCATTTGCTCATTTTGTATGAAAACGATTTTGGCATAGTTATTTTTTTTGTCAAGCGTGAGTTCTCCATAAAAATGAGTGGTTTTGTTTTTTTTTTAATGCGTATCGACTCAGTTTCATGTAAGGATTGTTTCATTGTACCTATTGGAAGAAAACAATCTGAGCAGCAGAAGTTAAATTTAATAAAATGTTTTCTCATACAATTTGTAAGTAATCTAATAAAAACGTTTAAAAACTAGAACCCCTTAGCCGTATTCTATATCTCGTGACAGGTTTGCAAGAGGCGTAAATTGTGCGATTATTGCTGTCAAACGATAACTTCTATATTATGATGAAAAGTGACGTTCATCATCATAACCCTGTAGAAAGTCATAGGCCTCCCCCTTAGAATGCCACGGCGAACGGACTTGAGCCGCCTCCATCCACCGACTTCCTGCGACGTTTAGAATGTCTTTAGTCCATTGAGTGGAGGGTCTTCCTCTACCGCGTCGTGCGGTTTGTGGTCGCCACACGAGAACCTTTATTCTCGAGTGTTAAATTAGTTTGAGGCCAATTCTCGCGCTAATTATTAATCAATCAAGTTTTTTTTTTAGCTAAAGCTAAAAAAAAAAAACTAAATTTGATAAGGACTAAAGCACTAAAGTGCTTTTTTGAACTAGCGAAGCGAGTTCTCTGAGTCAAGTTGGAAGAATCGGCGTTTGTATGTATTATGTATGTATGTTTGTCCGATGAAAACTTCCAAACCGCTAATCCGATCTTCATGAAATTTGGTATGGGGGTAGATAGTATTGGTACAATTTGTAGGTAAGGTTATGAGCTATATCGGTCAGGGGGTTGCTGAGATATTGGGGTCCAAGAGGGGTAAAAAAATAAAAGTGAGACAGTCAGATCAAGTGGGGTGTCTAATGAAAGCGCTTTGGTTGGACATTTCAAAACTGTTTTTAATAAGTATTTAGCCTTAGTAGTTTTTGAGATATTAGGGAAAATAAAAAACGTAAAGTCAAAAATTCTAGGGTACTTCCAGCAATCCCACAATGCTGAAATTTGGTATGCTTGTGGCTTTTGTGTCACAACTACAGGGAAAAGTCTGAAACTGAAGAATTTAGAGACTTGTACTCCATAAAACAGAAACCAATATAACATCCATTATTGACCTCCCATTTCTAGGAATTTGAATGACGCTGGAGTTCTATGGTTTTCGACAATAGGACGTTATCAATTAATTCGTCAGGTACTTGATATAGGTACCTACTAACAGGTATGTAGTATTACGCCCCGTTACTTAGCCCTATTCAAAGGTTGTTTCGATGATGTGTAGGAAATTAGAGTTGTTACTGATAGATCCTGTACTGTACTGGTAGACGTCGATTTCCATTTTTCTATTATTATTTTCAAAAATAAGTAATAATAGAAAAATGGAAATTACTTGGTTAAGTAGTCGGGCTGATAAAGGTGTACTGCGTCTTTGCGACTTTCTGGTAACCTGTGGATCCATCAAAAGTTGCAGACTATAAAGTGAGAAAGCCGGTTTCGCAAACATGTCCACGGCCTGTTCTTATGCCAAAAGTGCAGAGATTCTTAGTAATTATTAGTTCCAAGTCCCAAAATGCCGCCATTTTTCCCCAAGGCGAAATAAAATTTGATAGGGGCTACACACTCGTACTTAATAGCCTCAAAACCAAGGACCTTTTGAGGTTCGTGTCCAAAATGGAGTGCCTATCGTTTCAACCCATAAGGGCCGGTTTCCACCGGGGCGGAGAGGAGAGGAGACGAGAGGAGATGTGTTTGAATAAACCAATCCGATTTAGTTATTTCCACATCTCTTCTCCGCTTAGCTTCGGTGGAAATGGATCAAGCGGAGAGAGGAGATTTCTAATTTTTCTATAGAATTTTGGGCGGCGAGCGAGCAAGCGGCGCGCAAGAGCGGAGAAGTGTCTAGCCGGGCGGCGCACTCCGCATCCCGCTACCTTCTCCTCGCGCCTCGCACACCCGAAAGCGTCATTCAAGCTCGCATCTCCTCTCCGCTACACTTCTCTCCACTTTGGTGGAAATAACCTGCCAGCTTTGCAGCACATCTCCTCTCGTCTCCTCTTCTCTCCACCCCGGTGGAAACCGGCCTTCATATACAAAAAAAGAAACAATTTCACAAACAAAAACTTACTTTACTTCGTGATAGTACTACTATCTCGACGAGACAGCCCTAGAACTGACGACATTCGTGTTCTGTTTTAACCGATTTCAAAAAGAAGGAGGTTTTTAGTTCGACTTTATATTTTTTTGGAGAATAAAACCTGCATTCACATAATGCATACCTACCCGTATTAATTACGTACCATATAGGTAAGTACTCGTTACAATAATATGTAGCGTGTTCCGTGCCGAAGCAAAATTCATTAAAACCTTATCTTTTTACGGCAAATGCACAAATTGAAACTGGTTTTTAGGGTTCCGTACACAAAACCGTTTACAATGCAAAAACGGGACCCTTATCAGATCACTTTGTTGTCCGTCCGCCTGTCTGTGTGTCAAGGCCCATGGTCTCTCGAAAGGTCCGTGATATTATAGTGCCTTAATAAAATCAAGCTTCTAACTCAATGGATTTAATAGATAGGTATGGCAATGTCTAATTATTGTACGGAAATCTTGAAAATTACAAACCCCTGTGGTAATTTTAATAGTGATCTTACAATTCTGTAATTTTAATGCTAGGAGGCTTTGCGACACAAATAAAGGAAAAAATCAAAGGAATTGAGGAATTTTGACTTTTTTTTACCCCTAAAATGGGATGGGATAGGGAAAAGTGACTGAAACTCAAAAAGAAGTTTTACGATTTCGAAATAATTTACGGATCGGAACCCTCAGGGCGCGAGTCTTACTCGCACTTGTCCATTTCATTTGAACTATAAAAACTTTCGTGAACTATATTATTCATTTTGCACACCGGTTGAGAAAAAAATATACCTGTGTATAAATATAAAGGCATTCAGTAAGAGTGCCTACCTTGTCGACCACTGTGGGGCGCAGCGGGCGAGAATGCCGGCTAAAAAGCGGGAGGTTGCGGGTTCGATTCCGCTGCGGGACAAATGTTTGTGTGATCTGCAAATATTTGTTCCGAGTCTGGCTGTGGTACCATGGTACTCGTAGTTCCTTACGTTATTACATTACAATGGCCGTAGTGATCTCGGCCTAAGAATAGGACTCCACAAACTCCTCCCATGGATGTCGTAAATTATGACTAAGGGATTACACCAGAGATGGGCAGCAGCATCCATCTCTGTGATCACCAATCCGCCTGCCAAGCACGCTACGCATGCTATGGGCGAGGCCTCATCCAGTAATGGATATCTTCTAGCTGATGAAGAGTACTTATATATTATATTAATTACATTTAATTAAACATAACACCCAACAGTCACATTCAAATTCAAATTCAAATTCATTTATTTCATAATTTATAACCTAACAGTTTTGATACCAACGCGTTATAAACAGTGTCACATTAATAATTAAATTATACACATTGTATTGTTATTACAGCACTACCAAGGTAAGTACCTCCATTAATCAAATTATTCTGTCAATTATATAATTACTTATGTCAAACAAAAACAAAGAATTACCATTTGTCCTAGTCAGATGAACCTAAACATAAAAATAATCAGGTATAATAAACCCTATCACGAGAATTTTAATAACACTTTAAATATGAATAAATATTAATTATGTCATATACTTAAATTAAATTACATTTCAAAAATTTTAATACAATTGTCTAGCCTAGACTAGATTAGATTTTCTCGCCGTCCTCTCATACATCTTCTTGCACTCTTGCATCAGACTCGGCACTGGGCTCGCGAACAGGTCACAGTGCGGGGCTGCGGTGAGTGCGGCGCCGAGCAGAGAGCGCGCTCGCTCCGCCGGGCTCTGACGGCGCTGAACCGTGCGGCCCGCCGCATACGCAAGGGGGGGCCGCGTGCGCGGACGCAGGCGAGTCATTGTGTCTACATTGGGTACAGACAGTCTTAAAAAGACCTCGACGAGACCTACGCAGTCTACTTTACCTCTAAATAAATCCAGAGTAAATCTGGTTAATGCAAGAGACCTTCTCATCTCTAACGTTTCATAACCCAATTGCCCCTGAATAAAGGGGGTAGGATACATGTAAGGGTAATATGCATATATTTTTTTGTATAGATAACGTAAAAATTTCTTTTGTATTTGCTCAAGCATAAGTATATATTTATCTTCATGCGGACTCCAGGCTACCGTATTTGTCTCAAGAATACTTCGGACTAGGGCAGCGTAGAGTATACGCGTCGCAGCGATGGACAGCGATGCCGCATTCCTGAGCACAAAGCCTAGCCGGCGGTGAGCCGCCACAGCTACGCGCTCCGCATGCTCACGGAGTAACAGCCCGGGGTCGAACCACACGCCTAGGTCACGCACGCGCTGCACGCGTGTCACCGGTGCACCCCCCACCAGGTACCGGTGCTGCCGAGGGCTGCGGCCGCGCGTGAACGTCATCGTTTCGCATTTGCTCGGGTTAAAAAGCAGCCGGTTGGCTACACTCCACGCGTAGACCGCGTCTAAATCGCACTGAAGCGCGTCGTGGTCGGAGGGAGTTTTGCACGCCCTCACGAGTTTGACATCATCAGCGAAGATCAGCATGGTTGCCTCACGCACTACCTCCGGAAGGTCATTAATAAGAAGCACGAAAAGAAAAGGTCCTAAATTCGATCCTTGACTGATTCCCGAGCGTGTAGGATAATAATCCGATACATGGGTTCCGTATTTAACAAACTGCTGCCTATCCGATAGGTAGTCAGCAAACAGTTTCAAAAGTCTGGGAGTGAAGCCCATCGCGCCTAGCTTCAGAAGCAACGTGTCATTGTCGACTCTGTCGAATGTTTTTTGGAAATCGAGGTAAACAACGTCCACCTGATTTCCCCCCTTAATTTCAGAGGAAACATGGTCAACGAACGTCACTAGGTTAGTAGCCACCGAGCGCCGCGGCAGAAAAGCGTGCTGCGCATCGGTGATATAGGGTCGGCACTGCTGGAGCAGACAGTTATGAAGAGCTGTCTCGAACACCTTGGCTAAAGCGCACAGTATTGCCACGGGGCGGTAGTTTTCTACCTTCGATTTAGGTCCCGATTTATGTATTGGTGTAACCCTGGATTTTTTCCATATCGATGGATATCGACCGGTGTCAAGCGCAAGATTAAAAACATATGTGATCGGTGCGATAAGTTCGTCGAGACAGCCCTTGATAATGTAAGCCGGTACCGCATCGGGTCCAGGTGATGAACCCGGTTTCAGCCTCCTCACCGCAGCACGCACGTCGGCTGGTTGGAACGCTTTCAGATGCACGCGGCGGCAGTCAGCGGGCGGCGCGGCGGCTGCGGCGCCGGGGTCCAGCGCGGGCCGGCCCGGAAGGAACACAGAGCTGAAGTGCTCCGCGAACGCGGCCGCCGCGCCGCGCCCCGAGTGCTCCACGTCCCCGTGCCACACCTTCGGTTCAATACCGCCAGTACTTCGGAGATCGTTTACATACTGCCAGAATTCTTTTGGATTTTTACACAAATTATTAGAAATCATGTTTGTATAATTTGCATGTGCAATTTTCACACTATATTTAATCACGCTCCGTATCCGCACGAAATCCTCACGACATTTCTCATCACCAGTACGTTTCCACCTACGGTGAAACTCTGCTTTACAGCGAATGTCACGGATAATACTGCTTGTGTAATAGACTGGATAAGTACGGGTACACGATTGTATCCGTACTTTCTTAGGAATACAGTAGTCGAATATGTCATAAATTGTTTGATAAAAAAAGTTAAGAGCTTCATTAACATCTATATAATTATTTATTTGGTTCCAATCAGTATTCTTAATCATGTTATATAAAGTTTGAAAATCTCCCTTAGGGAAGTTCCAATCATGTTCGGCTGGGATGTTAGAAGGGTCTAGTCGAAATACCTGTTTTGAAAATCTGTACCCAATGTCCACAACCAGGGGCGGGTGGTGGTCATCCACCTTAACGAGATGTTCAACTGGCTCAGCAATCAACATACGTATGATCCCACACTAGGATTCCCTGTGTCGTAGGTACCAGGAACTACGAGTAACATTGGTACTATTATAACACCCAGACCCGGAACAAATATTTGCATATCATACAAACATTTGTCCCGCAGCGAGAATCGAACCCGCAACCCGCCCGCCGCGTATTTGTTCGCGAACATAGAACTTGAACTATCTCTGATAAAATGGACGGGCGGAATGGATGAGCGCTTAGTTTGCTTTCAAACCGATTATAAGATTATCTTCAGAATTTATTATTATTGAATCCTGATAATTTTTTATTGGACCACCTGTACAGTACCTATTTCTTTGAATTGAAATCTTTATTATCAAAATCGAAGCACGTACGCCAAGGTTGTTGTATGAAAATCATAGACTTTGGTGTAATATGTATTATTAGCGCACAGTGACGGATTAAGACTACTTGATGCCCTGAGCAATCCACGCCTGTGGGCCCACCTATCCGTATGTCAACTAGAATCGGTCTATTCGAATTGCCGAATGCACTAGCGGACAGCGAGTGGGCAAGCGGGAGCGGGGTTATGACTATAGGTCGGACTCTATGTCAACTTAAAACGCGTGTATTTTCAAAGTAGTCCTAGAAAGTTTTTTGGTGTGATGACCTAAGGACGGTTTTTTTTTTAGGCTTCTTCTGCCCCCCCCCCCCCCGTGATGCCCTAGCAATTGCTTATTTTGATTAAGGGTTAATCCGTCACTGCTAGCGCATCAATGATGGGTTTTTTTTCAATGGGCGTTTACGCCACTCTACGCACGCACCGTTTAGGTAGGTAGATATGATGTGAATTACGAGTATTTTCCGTTTCGGACAGGATTTTAATTCAGATTTCCTGTAAACTATGAGAGAATTTATTTATTTATTATGTTTTTTATACTCTTAGCAAATAAAAACATGCAGATAGCCGAATTCAATGGCAAAAGTCGGTTTTTTAATGAAAAGTTATTATATGTAAATAATATTCACCGATTTCTCCGTCATTTTGTGGACCGATTCTGACAATTCTTTTTTTGTTTGAAAGGATATATCTATAGAGGTGGTCCTATTATCACCAAGTCAGAATCTGATGAAGGGATCCCATGGAAATCGAAGGAAATGCTCAAATTTTATATTATAGTTTACATTATATTTGTTGAACTTAGGTTTAAAGAATAAAATTATGGCTTTTTATATTCATTTAAATCACAAGGATCAGTTCGAATCGTCTTATAAATTTAAATTAAGCACTCCTGTTCCAACGGGACTAAGGTTTGGTACCATTTAGGAATTTGAAGTCTTGACAAAAAGCCTGGCATTTCGATAAAAGTCCGGACTTTTTAGTCACAAAATGGAAACATTACTCATTTAGTTACAGTGGCAGGTACATGGTACATTGCGAGGGGGGTAGGATGCGGGGTGCGGGCGGGGATTGTTCGCTTTGCCACGTCCTTTTTTAGATAAATGAGAAGTTAATAAAGATTACTTTAATAAGACTTATTTGATATTACTTAATATGTAGTTTTATTACTCATATTCCAAAATCCGGACAAATTAAAGAGCCGGACAAAGTCCGGACTAGAGTCTAAAAGTCCGGAAAAGTCCGGACTAATCCGGACATCAAACACGGTGCGCGCTTGATTTGATAATCCTTCTTACTACTAGGTGGGAAGCGTCTGTTTTGTGCCTCGAGAACAAGAAGCTAATATGGGGAAAAAATCCGTAAAACAACCTGTTGGATCATCGTAGGCTATAAGGAAAAACTCAGTAAAAAACCGTCATACCATCTTTGGCCAGGTTAAGAATAAAAAAATAGACAAACCATCGGATTGTCGCGTTTGCTAACGTATAAAAATTTTCAGCGGTCCAACCGTTGGACCATTGTAGGCTAACATTGATGGCCATACCGCAAAAACGACAACCATTAACCAACCGAGCAGTAAACAGAGGCCCAACAGAAAACCCACTCAAAATGCTACTAGGGTGACCTACATCCTGTCTATATCGTACTAGGTTTCCCTGTATGGTACAGGCCCCCTAATTACTGTAACAAACGGCAATGGCGAACACAACAATGGGAATCATTTTGGCAGCCTTATTAGCACATTAGCTTATTAGAAGTTTCCCATCTTCAAGTTTGATAAGATTTATATAGCGCTAAGGCTGCCAAAATTATCCCCATTGCCATTTGGGCCGCGGCCGGTACCATACAGGGAAATCTAATATGCAAATATTTCTGCCGCATCGGGAATTGAACCCACATCTCTTGCGTCCGACTAGCTGCAAAAAAAACACGTTTGTTGTATGGGAGCCACCTTAAATATTTATTTTATTCTGGTTTTTAGTATTATTTGTTGTTATAGCGGCAACAAAAATACATTGAAAATTTCAACTGACTAACTATCACGGTTCATGAGATACAGCCTGGTGACAGACGGACGGACAGCAGAGCCTTAGTAATAGGGTCCGTTTTACCCTTTGGGTACAGAACCTTAAAAACCAAACAAATCGTATAAGTATTTGTTTATTTATGCGTGTTAAAAATTTACATACCTAATTTCAATTTCGAATCCCAAACACCATAATAATATTTGATTTCACAATAAAACTCGTAAAAACCTTGGATTATTATATAAACAAAAATATTAAAAATGGCGGCTACGAGTGCCGCTCGCGAGGTTTCGCGGTTAACTGCTGCGATACCTTACCTATATCAAGCTGTTGTTGCTCAAAGCAACTTGTATCAACAAAGTTATTAAAATACAGGTGTAATCGTACTTTTTCATCCTCATCATCATCAGCCTGTTGACTTTCAATGCATGGGCGTAGACAAGGGGGGAAATGTCATACGTCAAAACAAGACAAAACATATTTTAACTAGAACTTTTCATTTAAATAACTTTTCATTTAATAACTTTTAATTTAAAAAACCGACTTCCGCCATTGTATTCGATTAAATAATTTTGGATGAAAAAAAATGTATGAAAGAACCATAGTGGTGAAAGGATTATGATACTTTCTGAATGCAAATGCTTGGTGTCTTGCTGAAAATATCAAAATCGCCATATGTATGCCTACACTATTTGAGGAGTTCCCTCAATTCCTCATGGATCCCATTATCAGAACTGGATTCTGAAAAAAATGGGACCAATCTGGAAGTATATCTATTCAAATAAAAAAAGAATTTTTCAAATCGGTTCATAAACGCCGGAGATATGAGGTAACAAAAAAAAATACAACCGAATTGAGAACCTCCTCCTTTTTGTGAGTTAAAAACCGACTTCCGCCAATGTACTTGACTAAATATTTGGATGAAAAAAAATTGTGAAAGAACCATAGTGGTGAAAGGATTATGATACTTTCTGAATGCAAATGCTTGGTTTGTTGCTGAAAATATCAAAATCGCCATTTGTATGCCTACAATATTTGAGGAGTTCCCTCAATTCCTCATGGATTCCAAAATCAGAACTGGATTCTGAAAAAAATGGGACCAATCTGGAAGTATATCTATTCAAATAAAAAAAGAATTTTCCAAATCGGTTCATAAACGCCGGAGATATGCGGTAACAAACATAAAAAAAAATACAACCTAATTGAGAACCTCCTCCTTTTTTGGGAAATCGGTTAAAAATAGATTTAAAAATTATTATGAACTAGCGACCCGCGCGCGACTTCGTTCGCGTGGTCCCGGTGTTCCCGGTGGTCCCGGTACATTTAAACCTTCCCGTGACAATTATGAACACAACAAAACCAAAATCAAATAAATCTGCCCAGCCGTTCTCGAGTTTTAAACAGACAAACGAACATTATTTTTGGAATAGTATAAAAATGTAAGCTAAGGTATTTTTGATCGCTATTTTTTTTCCGAAAGACACAAAGGTTATCTGGAAGAATATGCTATTTAGCTTTAAATTGATAATATTTAATTTCGCCTTTTTACTACTTTGATGTTTTCTAATTACTTGCCCCCTAATTCATAATTATTTTTGAAACCTATTTTAGTTAAAATAGCTTTTGTCTTGTTTTGACGAATAAATAAATAAATAAGAAATAAATAAATAATGTTGGAGCCCCAAGCTAAGCAGAGCTTGTATTATGGGTCTAGATAACTGATATAAGTACTTAATACAGTAGAATACATAGATACATATTTCTTATTATACATAGAAAAATACCCAGAACATCCTGAACGAATATCTGCAGATCGTACACATATTTGTTTTAGCCAGACAAACGAACAGCAAATAATTTATATATATATATATATATAGAAGAAGGATAGAGGATAGAGGAAAAGGGTGTTTTACTCTACAAGTCTATAGATTAAATGACTATGTGAAAGTTAGCGTACCTAACTTTCACATGGTCATTTAATCTAGACTAGTAGACCTAAACCATTGGAAGAGAAGGGCATGCACGTGATGGATTGACCTAACATTACTCAGTTGTCTTTAAAGATGGTCTACCTAAATTAGCTAATAGTCAACCTACCCTACGTAATAATCTTCTAGGAGCCTCTCTTATAAACGAAGCATAACCCCGAAATAGCTAACACTGCGCCAAGTTTCTTTCATTGCTAGAAGAATCAAGGCGAAGTAATAAAACTCCAAGGCTATACCAGTTTAAAAAAAAATGATAGGGTAGGTAGTCTTTGCTAAAGGAAAATAAGAGATTCTAATTTATAACTTTATTACACGATCATTTACTATATTTAATACAGCAAGATTAAAGAAAAATCTACTCAAGTACAAACACATGAAAAATAAATATATCATACTGTGTATTCGTTTCTTGCCCCGAGAAAACTGAGCCGATCATTCGGCATCTCGTGGTTGTCAACAAATTCAGGAAGTCCTATCAATGCTACCAATATTACAATAACAAATAATTTTGTAATTATCACTTCTTTTTTTTTCACTTTGTGATTCCTCTCGCATGTGGCGCGAAATTCAAATTGTATTGCGTTTTTGCTCATTACAGCTCATCAACACTTCTTGAGATAGTAAAAACTGATTTTGCGAAAACTAGGAGACCTAACACACATGTTTTAGTTTATAGTTTCACATATAGATCATTACTTCAGCTACGAATACTCTTCAATGATTTTTACAGTGTTTTTTTGGTTTAAAGATATGCGTAGCTTAACTAATGACATTTATGAGATACTATCTATTAAAACATGTGTGCTAGGTCTCCTAGTTTTCGCAAAATCTGTTTTCTCTATCTCAAGAAGTGTTGATTAGCTGTGATTTATAAAAAACACAATAAAATTTGAATTTCGCGCCACATGCGAGAGGAATCACCTTAAAGGTAATTATTTGCAATATGTTACGTTACAAATATTCATTATTGAATTTAGATATGACCATGATAAGGATTGTAAAAGGTATTACATTAATTAGATCTACACTTAACAACACTAAAACAATGTCCACTTATCTTTAAACAAAAATAGAATTTAACATATACAAATGTTTATTGCAGAAACTATGATAAATTAAGCTATAAATTATAAACATAATAATAACAAATTCTTATTTTAGAAGAACATTAGTCAAATTAAAAATGATCATTGACAATTTCACCAACAGACTATAAACGTATGTTTACACAGATAATTAACGAATGATTTGACATACCGTTTATGTTTCTATGAACATTATCGTAAATAGGTACTATAATTTATACAAACATAGGTTGGTTCATTCCTATTTTTGTTATTATAACTTAAATTATTATCTATCACACGTATTGCACGTACCAACTTCAATGTTACGGACGAAGCTATCGGGGCTCTACAGTTGTTGTATTTATAAGGTATGCACTTAGTAAGCCCCATTGTGTTTTGACGAGCTAAGGCAAACCACAGACAAAGACAGTTGACAAAACGTCAATTTTCAAATTTTTATAATTATATTGAAACTCATCGATGACTATAAATTCTTATACCAATTAATGATATAAACTAATTGATATCAATTATATAAGTGCCTACCCCAGTAGGTACATTTCATGTAAAACGGTGATTTGCTGCCTTTTTGATGATGTCACTTGGTGCATCTCAGAGCAGAGGCGCAGCGATTAACGCATCTCCGTATGAAGACAGTCGCGGCTTCGATTATTTTTGGAATAGTATAAAAATGTAAGCTAAGGTATTTTTGATCGCTATTTTTTTTCCGAAAGACACAAAGGTTATCTGGAAGAATATGCTATTTAGCTTTAAATTGATAATATTTAATTTCGCCTTTTTACTACTTTGATGTTTTCTAATTACTTGCCCCCTAATTCATAATTATTTTTGAAACCTATTTTAGTTAAAATAGCTTTTGTCTTGTTTTGACGAATAAATAAATAAATAAGAAATAAATAAATAATGCTGGAGCCCCAAGCTAAGCAGAGCTTGTGTTATGGGTCTAGATAACTGATATAAGTACTTAATCCAGTACAATACATAGATACATATTTCTTATTATACATAGAAAAATACCCAGAACATCCTGAACGAATATCTGCAGATCGTACAAATATTTGTTGAGAGGCGGGAATCGAACCCGCAACCTCCTGCGTCGCAGGTAAACCTTCGCCCGTCGCGCCACAAAGGTACGTATAACATTTTACATCAGAGAGAACAAGACAAAAGCTGTTTTAACTAAAATAGGTTTTAAAAATGATTATGATTAAGGCCTTATACTCTGTAAATTTGGTTTCAGATTCGTCACACACAAATAAATAAGCAGACTAAACTGGCCATGCGTGTCATCTCAAACCACGCATAGCGTAGGGTTCTGAAGTTCCTCTATAGCTTAACTTAATTAATTTGCTTAATTTAATTATTATTGTGTTTAATTTAGTGTGAAAATATTAAGGGCCTTATTCATAATCATTTTTTTAAACACATATCAGTTAACTGAAAAAAAAAAAAAGCTATTTTAATGTAAAATGTCATACGTCAAAACAAGACAAAAGCTATTTTAACTAAAATTGGTTTAAAAAATAATTATGAATAAGGGGGTAACACTTTTTACTAACATAATCTGGTGTAAAAACTGAAATAATTGATATATTATTATTATTATAACTAGAAAAATATTCACCACACCATATCCGAGATAGTTTTTGATAAAAATCAACCGCATATCGCTTAATCTTATATTAATATTTTGCCTTCACTTCACTATAGTTCGTTGATATAAGTGTATATTTAGGTATTATTTTATTATATATCTATGGTATGTATATAGGTTTGTATGTATATTGTATTGTATTATGTAGTAGATACTTTTTATTTATTTATTTCAATAGTTAATCTATGTAGAAATTATTAAGTACCTATTACTTTTTACTTCTTTCGTATAATCTTGTAGAATTTAAGTACACTTCACTATTCTAATCTTACAGATCTCTCTCCGTTCAAAGGTTGTC
Source organism: Epirrita christyi (assembly GCA_951392215.1). Taxonomy (NCBI): domain Eukaryota; kingdom Metazoa; phylum Arthropoda; class Insecta; order Lepidoptera; family Geometridae; genus Epirrita; species Epirrita christyi. Next base: position 3,167,895 of record OX595862.1, read on the forward strand.
TAGAAGAAATCACTTCTAAGCTATCCCCGCCTTTGGTTAAAACTATGTCGATTTTTACATTATTAAAATAATAAAAATAAAACAAAGATATCCCAGAAACACAATTAATCTGTGAATATTTCAAATGACTCTTACGTTTGCTGAGATTGTTAACCCTGTGACAGACGGGCAGACTGATACGGGGTAGCGTGGCCGGATTTAAATTTGTGCCGCCCTGGGGCACGAAAATGCCGCACTATGACTTAAATTTTATTTTAATAGTTTCCTATATTATAATATACAAAATTTTAATGTGATACATAATACTTGAATTATATTTCTTGAAAGATAAAATGTTTATTTAAAAGAATTAGTTAATTATATATTGTATAGAATTTTTTTTCACACTTTCCAAATTTTGCCGCCCTAGAAAATTTGCCGCCCTGGGCACTAGCCCCGACTGCCCCTAGTATAAACCCACCACTGAACGTAGGCATAGTAATAGGTTAGCGTTGGCACTCTTTTGCTATGGAACCCTAAAAATAAATGATAAGCACTAAACATAGGTAGTAGGAAAACAATCGGTAAGGTCAATGAATTTGAATTAAAAAATGACATTGAGATTGCATTATATGAAAACTAAGGTTAATGGCAATAAAATACCTATTATTTAGGGTTCCGCACCTCAACAGGAAAAAACGTGACCCTTAGGTATACTGCTTTGCTGACACTATGCTGAGAGCTATGTCGTTGACATTATTTAGTACTAGCTGGGTGCCCGCGACTTCGTCTGCGCAGGATTAGTATTTCGAGTAGCTTATATTAACGTGGCGTAGAAAAGAATATAACCTATATATATACTGTGGCGGGCTTTTTTGTAGGACTATTTAAGATAAACATTTCCATCATGCATTACATATGTGTAACTCTAGCGGTTTTGCCAGCGCACGCCAGAATAGCTCGCAGATTGTAGATTTTTTCCTACTTACTTGACACTTATCGACATTCACACAATATCTTTATAAATTGTAGCCTATGTGTTATTCTGATCTGATGTATAAGCTATATTATTGTAAAGTTTCATTAAAATCCATTCAGTAGTTTTTACGTGAAAGAGTAACAAACATCCATCCATCCATCCATCAATCCATCCATACTTACAAACTTTAAACAGATATTAGTAGGAATAGGATTCTTTGATAATAGAAGGCATCCCAAATCATATAAGTTGGTATGCTATACCGATTCGAGATATCACCCCTTTCGACAATTCAGTTCTGAATGATTCACACACGAAAATTAACAACTTTTCCTGACAAATACATTGAAAAAAATATACAGTTAGAGTAACCCGAAAAGCGATAAAAGATACTGTTTTGCGAGGTTAAAATGGAGCCAACACATTAAATACGTCCCTTATGTTAGCATAACTGAAAAAAAAAACAGTTTAAGTAAAACAGTTAATTTTACTGGTAAAAAAACACTCATTTTATTGTTGTTACTGTAACTGAGTGAAATTTTTAAAATTACTGTCACTGGATACGTTGCTATTTTGACTTCCTGTAACTGTTTATACATCTTTATTTACTGTTTGCTTCCTAACTGGTTTTTTTCAGTTGCCCCAACGGTGTAAAATAATTAGATCTCACTGAAAAATATGTTGTAACAACTGTGTAAATTTTAACTGTACACTTTTTGCACACAGTTAAATATTTTTTATCAGTGAGGAGCCTTCTAAAATCTGTCAAATGTTTAGTTTGGCTGTAAGGTTTAAAGGTGCCACTTCACTTGGTGTATGTTTGTGTATTATTATTATGTTTACGTTATAAGGAAAATAACATTATGTGCCGATAGACTCATGGTTGATTTTACCTTGGAAACATAACGCAAACTTTTGCGAATATACACCATAAATATAAGTGAAGTGGCACCTTAAAGTTAACCACGGTCTAGCTTAGGTGTACATGAGTGAATGTGTAATCATGCGAGTGAGTGTGTCGGAGTGCGATTGGGTGTGTGTAAGTAAATGTCAGGGGTGGGGGTGAGGGTGTCATAGAACTATGTTCATAGGCCATGGAAGAATAAATACATTTATTAACAGATGTATTAGAATAAATACATTTGTTAATAAATGTATTTATTCGTCCTTGTCATAGGCCATGCTATATGAATATGACGTCACACTAAATTTAATACCTATGGCGGATTCCAACCTCGAAAAAGTAGCTGAAAGCAAGTATTAGGTATCGAAATAACTTTTGAAACTATCATGGTTATTAACGTAATTATCACTAGAAACGGGATATTACCATGTTTTTTGAGCTTTATTGATTCCCGATATTTCAGCACAGTTTCATGCGCCATGATCACGGGTAAACTAAAGTCTTTGCGAGTAGACTTCTATTGTTATTGGTAGCCGTAACTAACTGATGGTAGGGGTGTTCGTGATAAAAGAGTGAGAAAGAGGGTAGATCGTTACGGCTATACCAATAACAATACAAGTCTACTCGCAAAGACTTCAGTTTACCCGTGATCATGGCGCATGAGACTGTGCCGAAATATCGGGAATCAATAAAGCTCAAAAATCATGGTAAATATCCCGTTTCTAGTGATAACTAGGCATCAAAATGTTGTAGAGGAACGCCACATTTTGAGTACTTACTTGTTTTCTGCTTTTGCGAAGACAGGTTTCAGTTTTTTTTACTTTTAGCTTCAAGAAACTTGGCTGTGATTGTATGCACAATGAACACTAAACAGCCCGTGTGTTCATAACTACCATTGTGTGACACTAACGTGTTATACCAACAAATGTAGTGTTTAACTTCCATCCAAACTGTGGGTGAATATAACATTGTCTATTAGTAACTAAGCCGATACCTATGCATGGACTAGGTAGCTACGCGTTATGTGTAGGTCCATTTGGTATGAGTTTGCAGAGAGAGAATTAATAATGTTCTAAATAACAAAATGAATTAAAAAAAATACTTTGTTGGAGTTTATTATAAAAAATAAAATAAATATTCAATTGTCATGCAAAGTTTTGAAATTTTACGCCATTTCCTATACCGCCTACCAGGCTTAATTGGCATTAATTCCCGATTTCCAAATTTCTGTTTTGAAACTCATTGATGACTAACATTCTAATACCTATGATATCAATACAAGTGCCTCTCTCAAGTACATCTCCTGAAAAACGATGATTTGCGGCCTTTTTAACCGACTTCACAAAAAAGGAGGAGGTTCTCAATTAGGTTGTATTTTTTTTTGTTTTTTTTTGTTGTTACCTCATGTCTCCGGCGTTTACGAACCGATTTCAAAAATTCTTTTTTTATTTGAATCGATATACTTCCAGATTGGTCCCATTTTTTTCAGAATCCAGTTCTGATGATGGAATCCATGAGGAATTGAGGGAACTCCTCAAATATTGTAGGCATACATATGGCGATTTTGATATTTTCAGCAACAAACCAAGCATTTGCATTCAAAAAGTATAATAATCCTTTCACCACTATGGTTCTTTCATCATTTTTTTTTCATCCAAATATTTTGTCGAATAAAATGGCGGAAGTCGGGTTTTTAAATGAAAAGTTATTGATGATATTTATTCATTCAATGACATCCAAAAATCGCACCCCAGGACAGTCGAAGTAAAATGTCTTATTAATAGATCTGTATTAAGCACAAGTAACAATCATTATCTCCTCATAATGCATAATATATGACTCATGCTGAATTTCAAGTTACAAACTAGTACTGGAACTTGTAGATATAGAGTAAACCAAAAGAAAATTCCATAACTCTATGACGATAACTTTTTTTTCCGACATACTATTTGAATGAAACAAAGCCTATACTCTAATCCAAATGAAGCTCTGTCCATCTGTGAAAACTACATGAAAATCCGTTCAGTAGTTTTAGAGATGCGCGAACAAACAAACAGACTGAGGAAGACCTTCGAGCACCACGGAAGAGAGTAGCCATTCACAGCGTTCCCCTCTGTCAAACTACAAGCGAAAGTAGGCATATGCGTTTAACTAGTTGTTATTCTGTGCAAGTTTTGTTAGTGTGAGTGTCGTCATTACAGTGTTGTATTTGGATGTGTATATGCGGAATTGCGCTTGTGTGCCATTACCCCCCGCAAAAAATGACAGAACTATTTGAATGGTAATGTATCGCTAAGGCTACTGCTGCTGGAAGCTCCCTAGAATTTTAGAATATGATAAAGTTTAATAGGTAAAATAGTGGTAAGTAAGGGATCTAAACCACGTGATCTATCAGTAACTACTCTCGCCAATGAAGGCAGCATAAGGGCGCTGCCATGACGACGACCATGACGTGAAAGAGTAACAAAGAAAGAGTAACGTGAAAGATCCATCCAAACAAAGTTTCGCATTTATAATATTAGTGATAGTGAGATAGAAGTTAATTCTTGAAGTCGCGGCCTCTAGGGAAAAAAGATTCATGCGAAGAGATTTTTATTTTTTGTATTCGTTAGACAAAATATAGGTACAGCCACTTTGTTACTCAATAAGACTTTCTAGATCCCCTTCATTTTCTCGTACAGCATCTATCTTGACGAGTGCGCTGGCCACGTAAACTCTCACACAGCGGTTGTGGTCCGAACTGCGCTTTATATAAGGAGCTGTTGCACTGCGTAACTTGTGCAAAGGGAACTTTACTATGCACTTGAGCATACAGCGTTCAGCGATTTTGAAATCATAAGGGTTCATACAGTCCATACGAATTACATTATACCCTTGATCGAGAGCTTGGTCCTTACTTTTCTCTGCCAACATTGTTGCCAAACCCTGCCTTCTGTATTCTGGCAATACTGTCAGCATTTTAATCTCAAACACTTTCTGTTGTTTGTAAATTTCCCATAGATTCGGTGTCTCTTGTAACTTCGCAGTGAAGTATAGGAAATCTTTTGTGTTAGGATCTTGGCGATAAAATGCGTAGTTTCTTAAATTTCGTGGATCGACGGGACTGCTGGCAAAACTGACACAGATTGCGGCTATTGAGCCATCATCAGCCTTTGCGAAAAGAGAATTTCCTTGCTTCAAAACATTGGCAAGATATTCGTCAAGAGCGCGATCGTTAGAAAGGTCCATCTTTCTTGATTTCACCAGAACATGTTCGGTCATGTAATGCTTCTTTATGATATCTATTGCATCTTTGTGGTTCTCACTTTGCACTTGTTTTATAGCAAAATGATCAGGCTTTTCTCGATGAATCAAATCTTTTATACCAAACACACTGTGGCATTTTTGTAGCCGTGTTACCGACAAAGGATTTTGTAACCCGTGGAAAATAAATCTTGGTAACAACATATTTACAGTAAATTTACAGATCAACCAAAGCAAGGAATATATGAACCAAAGAGTAAAAAGCACAGACAAACAGTAGCAACTGTTTGTCTGTGAACAGTAGTAAAGCGAAGAGAATTTAAAAAAGTAGCACTTGTACCAACCTCCCTATTCCCTAACTGAAAGTTAATCGGTGACTAACGTTTGACAAGTAAAATTACCATCAACCGTGTATTGTTTATCAAAGCATCAACCGCACAAAATTATCATTATACTTAATTTTGACGACCTCTAAGGCACGGCGAGTGAAAGTTCGCCACCGACGCAGGAGGTTGCGGGATCGATTCCCGCCTCGGAGCAAATATTTGTACAATCTGCAGATATTTTTTCAGGGTGTTCTGGGTATTTTCTATGTATAATAAAAATATCTATGCATGTAATGTATTGTGTTAAGTATATCAGTTATCTAGTACCCATAACACAAGCTCTGCTTAGCTTGGGGCTAGATAATGTTGTGTGAAATGTCCAGCATTTATTTATTTATGTAATTGTCAATTGATAGTAATTTTTGAATATCCATGGACAAACACACACACATATATGTATATATATATATATATCATCAGAACAGGATTATAAAAAAAATGGGACCAAACTGGAAGTATATCTGAATAGATATACTTCCAGTTTGGTCCCATTTTGTTTATGATCCGATTTGGAAAATTCTTTTTTTATTTGAATAAATAAAAAAAGAATTTTCCAAATCGGATCATAAACGCCGGAGATATGCGGCAATAAACATAAAAAAAAAAAAATACAACCGATTTGAGAACCTCCTCCTTTTTTGGGAAGTCGGTTAAAAATGGTTCAGTGTAGTGTATTCGGATAAGGCCGACCGTTTAACAGGCGTATCTCCTGCGCGGTAAGAAGGGAGCGGGGGCGGGTAGCGCTACAAACGGAGTCAATAATCCAAAGACTTTATCTCGAGATAGGCATTGCTGTCAAAGTATAAAATATAATTGTAGTATCTGAATTTTTAGGATTTTTTTAATATTTTAGTAGTTTAGTTTTCCTTTTTTATTGTAAAAAATAAACTTTTGAAATTTTACAATTACTTTATTAAAAGCTTCTCAGGTACGAAATAATAAAACAACAATTAACTCCATTTAAAAATCAAAAAAAATCGAAATATTTAACCCAGACAAAAGTTATGTAGGTTTATTCGTCAAAACGGGAAGAGCGATTCATCTTGGGATTAATCTTGGCGAGTCGTTTACCTTGTGAGTTATGTCCAAGCGTCCGTAACAAAAATACCAACCCGCGCTGCGAGCACCGCCATGCGCAAGCGCACTGCCGCGCTTGACGTGAGCTCTCTGCTCCGCGCACCCCTCTCACCCACCCGGTAACATCTCCCCCCACTCCCTTCTAACCGCGCAGGAGATACGCCAGTTAAACGGTCGGCCTTATCCGAATACACTACACTGAACCATTTTTTACCGAATTCCCAAAAAAGGAGGAGGTTCTGAATTTGGTTGTATTTTTTTTTTTTTAATGTTTGTTACCGCTTATCTCCGGCGTTTATGATCCGATTTGACAAATTATTTTTTTATTTGAATAGATATACTTCCAGTTTGGTCCCATTTTTTTCATAATCCTGTTCTGATGATGGAATCCATGAGGAATTGAGGGAACTCCTCAAATATTGTAGGCATACATATGGCGATTTTGATATTTTCAGCAACAAACCAAGCATTTGCATTCAAAAAAAATCATAATCCTTTCACCACTATGGTTCTATCATAATTTTTTTTCATCCAAATATTTAGTTGAATACAATGGCGGAAGTCGGTTTTTTAAATGAAAAGTTATTCGAAGAAAATTCGTTCTAAGAATTTGTTATTCACAATTTACAACTAATTCAGCGTGTATTCCTGTGCTCACAATTTATTTCCAAATATATTTTACACACAAAGCATATACAGGGACAGCACAGTAGCGTGCTCACCTTCAATAATATCGGCACGCGACATGCGACATAAAATCATATCATTCTGTCCAATTATTTACATGACGTATGCATAAGTCATCTCCTTCTTGTATGGCTGGGACCAAAGAGGATGCAATTACTATACGTAAGAAGAGACGGGACACAGAGTAAAAAAAAATACTGTCGTCAAAACACAAATACCGCAAAAAGCCAACATGACGGACGATTGACAAAACAATCAGTTCTACCAACATACAAAAATGGAATAGTGATGTGCAGCCAGTATTCAAAATCTATCGATATTGATGAATGACCTTACCTACAGTTTGAATTAATATTTTTGTAATATTATTTTCACCAGTTTTGTTTTAGCACCACTAAAACAAAACCAGTGGCACAAGGTCCAGTTAATTGGATTTGTGTACAATAAAAACGCCATAAAGTAAAACATAACATTTATTTTCGGCATTTACCAGACAACCTTAGGCTCACCCATAACATTTAGGTTATAAGCATCTTAAATGTACATGTGCTACAATCAGTGTCTAGTGTTTCATCGTGGCAGTCTATGGGGGAGGCCTATGTCCAGCAGTTCTTTGCAGACTTCTTTGGGTTGATGATGAAAGATTTAGTAATTTCACCAATTTTTTACACCTAAAAAATAAAAGCATCGATTATCGATATTTATAGTTGAAGATATCGTTCACCACACTATCATTCAGAATCAAAATTATTAATGCTTGGGATTATGATATTTTTAGGAATCTATGATATTTTGTCCCAAGAAGAAGTAAGTATAGGACTGATAATTTATCTAATAACCTAGGTAGGTACAAACCGGACTTCATCCAGAGGAAACCTGGCCATAAAAAAGTCTTGTGCCGTTTTTTCTATCTGATTGTAAGCCACATATTTCACAATTTATGTACTTCATATTCACAGAAATTAATTAGGTTTCAGAAGCAAGCAACACACATAAACGTATTCTAGCATTAATAGACCACAATAATAAAATATTTCGCAATATTATCTAAGAGAAACAAACTGACAATGTGAGGTGAGAATGTGACTGACTGGTCATCAATCAAAGAACGAGAAAGATAGAGGAAGTGAGTGAGATAAAAATGGTCACCATTAAAATTCTACTGCGTTTCATACAATCTTTTTTTTTTAGTTGCGACAGACTGGCTGGGACTTTTTCTGCTCCTTCGAAGGGAGACGTCGTCTTTTTTTATTTTATTTCAATTTCTAGTGTTTTTTTGAGTTATATCGTGTAATTTTGGTGGCATTTTAACCAGTTAATTTAAATATAATAACTGTATTGCGTGTATTTTCGAAGGGATGGAAATTGTCCAGGAACATTCTAGTAAACTGCCATCGATTTACTAGAACATGACTTGACAGAGTACTTGACGACTGGACATTGTTTGATAATTATCTATGCTACTTGACATTGGCAAAATTGAGAAAATCCTCAGATGCCATTAAAAAAATAATAATAATTGTATGGCTGCGATGGAGGTTATCTCAGAAAGACAAGCAGGAATTTATGTGCTTTAGTCATTATTCTAAGGAAGTTATCTATTTGTCTATTGGTTACTCTATTTATTATTATACAAGTCAATCCTAAAAAAACGTGTCTATTAAGATACGTTTTTCATAGATATCAGAGGCCCAAGCACGAAAATCTAACGTTACCGTGACGCTAGCGAGACGATCGTATACATCAAATATTAACCAATCAACTTACAAAGATTTCGAGTTACCTCGAGGCCATTGGACAATATTTGACATTTGCGATCGTCTCGGTAGCGTCTCGGTAACGTTAGTTGTTCGTGCTGACCCCACTGTACGCCTAGCACAGGCTGACTCACGTTACCAAGCCGCTAGCGAGACAACCGCAAATGGTAATATTGGCCAATGACATCGGGGTAGTTTGAAATCTTAATAATTTGATTGGTTAATATTTCACATTTACTATCGTCTTACTAGCGACTCGCTATCTTTACTGACTATAATTAGCTTGTGCTAGCCGTACAGATTATTAAATCTGATTCTGATTTCAGGGATACATTTTTGGGGCCAAACTAGAAAGGTTTCAAGCATCATATTTGGCAGCCTTCGTTTTATCGCATCGTAATCATTATTATTAAATTATTCTAAGGATAATAGCTAAGTAACAAATACTTTATCGGTTTTTAATCGAATTGGGATGGAATTTCAGTTTATTACTAAGCAACCACTGATAACTGGCTGATAAGATAGGTAATAGCTTAAGTATTTATTAAAATTTATACAAATGACGTAAACTGTAAGATAGATGACAAGACAATCCCCCTTTTTAGGGTTTCGTACGTAAAGGGTGCCAAACGGTACAGCTGGGGTCCCACAGCCTGATTTCTCACAGGTACAGACGCAAAATTACAGGCGACACGCCGTGGGATCACCTCGCCTGCATACTCCTGTCGTTGCCTCAAAACAGCATTGATTGTCCAATCAGCACGAGTTCGTACGCTCCCTACCCGCCCTCTTGTACCCGCCAGCACAGGCCGACGGATCGTGGGACCGGGCACGCCTGTGCCGGCACGATCCGTCGGCCTGTGCCGGCGAGTACAAGTGTTAGTCAAAGTCAAAGTCAAAAAGAATTTTATTCATTGAAATCACAAGGATCATTTTGAATCGTCTTATAAACTAAAATTACTCCTGTTCCAACGCGACCAAGCCTAGAAGAATCAGGCAACAAACACGGCTTGGCTTACAAAAATGCTCCGTCTTACCACTGAGTGAGAAGCGCCTGTGTGGTGCCTCGGAGCAAGGAGTTGCTGATACATAGTAAATGAGAACTTAAAAACCTTAGGAAGGTAGTCAAAATTAAATAAACATCAGCAAAAAAAAACAATATGAAAGACAGCACTACAAGACTGACAAGCTACTCTTGATTTGGGAGTTTAGAAAAGGGTTTTTAAAAACAAAATTTAAAATTAAAACTAAAATTAAAAATACGTCTGCATCGATTTGGAGATGCTTTAATTATGAATAAAATAATACATGGGCGTCCAGAGCGCCGAGGGCTGTCTCGCCGCTGAGTCAGCTTTAAAACATAAATGCTTAATCACTAAAAGTACATTCTGAACTTAATCTAAGGCAGAGGGGTGAGGGGTAACCATAACTCCTCCATCCCTAAGAGGAAAATTATCGGTTCGATCGATTTTAGATGTATTCCGATAATTTTTCTTAAGCGGTAATATTTTTAACAATTTTAAACGAAACACGTAAAGTAGAAACATAAAGTAACAAAACTTAAAATTACTAAACATAAAGTAACGTATCCTAATTGTTCACTGAAGTTAAAGTCTTTTTGTTCATTTAAAACACTTTCGATCACTGCACTGTGCTTTAAAGAGTAGACCATGTATCATCTAAGTGAACTCCTTTCATGTTGAGTGCGCGTGCACCGGATAGACTGGCGTTCGCACGTAGCTGCGGCAAGATGATGATTGGAATTGGCTTTACAACATCCGATTCTATGTAGATACGGTGTCGAATACGAATTCCATTAATTTCCAGATCACAAGGCTCGTCGATGGTCACGAGATAAGATCCAAATAATGGCTGCTTACTGACCTCGTTATCACAATGCTTCGTTAGTGTAGTCATAAATTTGCTGAAAATAATCCAACTGTCAGAGCTAACTTGCTGGACCTTGACATTTTCAATTTGAACCTGGTGTTGCGTACAATCATCAGGGTTGTCGTCAAATTTCATGAGCTGTTCCATACAGGTGGGCTCATGGTACATTGCTTGGTTGTCTGCATTACACAGAAAATGGTCGCCAGTTGATAACGGGCGGCATGGTTTCACAATCGATAAGTATTTCATTCCTTTCGCCAAAAGGTAAAGGTATTTGGGGAAAATAGATAAGGTTTTATTTTCGGATTGGTAGAAAATTGGTAAGGAGTACATTTTAAAATAGTTATAAGTACAATTATCGGTAGTAGGAATTTCCATAGTAAACGTGATCTGATTTTTCTTAATAAATGATTTTACACAAATAGTTTCTTCTAATTTTAGCAAATTTTCATCGATAGGTAAATACACTAAGCTTTCTGAGTTTGCAATCAATTTCAAATGATACATGAGTTCCGTCGAGTTCACGATAGATTGATGTAGTATAGAGACTCTACTTAATGCTAGAGCTGTTTCAATTTCACTTAACCTAATAAATATAGTACGAAAACTGCTTGTAAAGACGCTAAATAATCCTGATATGTATGTGAAAAAACCCAATTGTTTTCTCTAGCAGCTAAATCTCTTAACATTATTTCGGCTTGCTTTAAGCGATTATCTAAATTAACAGTATTCTGATTCATTGTTTCAGTTACATTGATAAAGCTATCGAACATTTTAGAGACCAAGGTTAATTTCTTAGAAACGATAATTTGATTATGACTTAGTTCAGATGTGAGTTTATCATATTTAATGGCATCGTCATGGTCAAGATTACCTGTAATAACTTTTATAATGGAACCCAATGGATTTATTAGACCTCTCTTAAAGCGTTGCTGTGGAACAAGTTGTTGGTATTTATCTATAGTTATATCGCGTATAAACTCTGTATGTATTTTCACATTTTTAAATTCTTCCGAATATGATGTATTCCAATCGATCAGTTAACACAGTTGTTCATAGTTCATTGATACGTAATTTAAATCACTGTAAATCCTTTCCAAGTTTATAACCTTAACTATAGTCCAATAGTTAGTTTGATAGTATGCCTGACCTTCCTTTATTGGAAGTATCCCTGGATTTCCTTCAAGTGTCTGTAGATGAAGAGCCAGGGTTGGTGTCATTATCAGCAGTATGCTGCACCACCTGTGGAGGGCGTTTGACATTTTTAATAGGAACTTTAGTATTTCTTTCTATAGGTAAAACATTTCTTTCGGGGCTGCCTATAACTTTTGCTTTTACAAAACGAGGTTTATCTTTGCTTTTCCGCTTGTTAACATCTTTAGCAAAAATAGTTTTTCCTTCAGGAAATTCAATTTCAATTTCACCGCCTTTTTTGTCCTAGTCTTTAATTGCTACCATCTTGTCTGCCAAATGTTCATATAAGACTTTTGTTCGCTTTGCATGATCCTTAACTAATTTCTGAAAATAACGCTTGTCTAATTCTACGCTATATGGGCTGCTTGTGTCAGTGTGTCCGAAGACAACTTCTAATGGAGTAAGTTCAGTAACGGAATTAATGGTGTGATTGTATGCCATAACGGAATACAATCACACCATCATCATTGTTGATGCTGCATCAGTACATCGCTTTTCATATTTATTTTATAGATTGGCTTTATGTATTGTTTCAAAAAGTTTTTAACCAATTCTGAATTATCTGTAGGTAGGAAAACTTCCAAAACCTTTTGTTTTTCACGCGAAAGATTCTTTACTTGCATTTCATTTTTAAACCATGAATAAACTGGAATTTGATTTGGCTTATTGTCAATTGCATCTCGTAAAATTGGTATTCCAGTTGATTCCAAATCTTCAGCGGAATTAATTGTTTGTGATTTACAAGATTCTGGTCTTATGGGGTATTCACCTACTTCCATACTATGTCTTGATAATGTATCAGAAATCGCTATAGGGCTACCAGCTATCGCTGTCCTACTTGAGTCTGATATTGTTTTTGTCGTTGAGTCATTGTGTGTAGTTTTCTTTTTAGCTGTTAATATTCTAATCTCTGTAACATGTTTTTCATAATTTATTACAGCAAAAGGTGTTGTAATAGTTAACCGTTTTGATTGATCTAAGGCATTCTGAATGACCGTAGAAGCATAACCGTTTATGCAGTTCACTATAGCACTAGGCATTCGTAAGCCGTTCTTAAATTCATAGAAGTCAAGAATGGCTTCGCCTGAATAACTTGACTCGTTGTTCTGATCGTAGTGGTATATCAATAATATAATTTAAATTATTATTGACTATTGGAATACAAGTAGTATTCGTTTTCAAAAGCTGTTCTTTCAAATCAATAATCGCGCCTAATTGTTGTAAAAGATCATTTCCAATAAGTCCGTCGTAACGTGCGTCAACGTCATACAAATAAAATGTATGCCAATCATTACTATTGTAACAAAAGTAGAGTAGGCAAGAGAGGGATTTCCGTCACTTCATCGTGTCTACTGGACGCGTGGGTGCTAATCACTTGAAATGTTTCCTTTCGAATAAATTTACCAAAATATTGATAGGCTTTTTGAGGACAAAAGAATGACCTCATACTTCCGGTATCAATCATAATTTTTGCATCTATTTCTTTTAAATAATGTACGAAAGTTTTGAATTATGATCGCAATTTAGTTCTAAGACTTAGTCACGGTAGTTTTGAGAAAATTCGGCTGCCTGATATACGTTAACGTCAGTCTGTTTGATTCTTCATATGGTACGTTACGTTGGTACCTACATATATAATTTTTGTTCACGTCATGATAACTATTATGATTATAGTCATAATGTTCATTGCAATAAGGTTCGTATTCATAGTCATTTATAATCAGTTCGTTTAACTTAAAACCTTGTTGTGGTATAGGAGGAGCTGTCCTCATAGACACGTCACTGATTTGCATTTGAGGCTTTTGTACCTGAGGGGGACTGTAGCCTACTTGAGTTGGCTGGATACCAGATTGTGGTCGATATCCAAATTGAATTGGCCGATTTTTCAATTGTTCGAGTGGTTTATAACCAAATGGTTGAGGTGGCTTGTAACCAAATTGCTGTGGTGGCTTGTAGCCAAATTGCTGTGGTGGCCTATAACTAAATTTCTGAAGGCCTACTGGTTGTTGTGGCTGAAGGCCAAACTAAGGTCGGTACCCAAAAGTTTGTGGACGGTCCGTTCCAAAACTCTGTGGTTGACCTTGCCCTTGAATTTGGGGCATCTTAGGTGGGGCATTGTTGCTTATCAATGGCCTTGAACTTGATCTTATAATTTGACTGCTGCCGTGTATACGATTTTTCATGTTCTATTGTTCCAAAAAATAAACTTCCTCAAGAACAACACTTAAGGCGGCATCAAATGTTATTGGTGCCTTAAGTCTCACTACCCGTACCATATTGTCCGGACGGTTATATAAAAATACATTCAAGGCTGTATTATTATAATATGATAAATTTTGCGCGTTTTAAATCACCAGGACAGTGATTATCGTGGTTGAGGACCAATCACGTTCACTTTCGACATCAATAAATATCGAACACTTTGGATTCTATTACAAAAATCCAGATAACTTTCATCTGATTTTATTTTCAAAAACTCTAATTCAATATTGATACACGCTTCACTACGCGGGTCCCCAAAATGCTATAGACGAGCAATTCTTTCAACGCAGACCAAGTCTCAACATCCTCTCGTTCCGATAAGAGCGCAGCTGCGTTCTCTGTAAGTCGACTAGTCAAAACAATTTGTTCTTCGAAATCTCTGTTACTAAACCGATCAATTACATATTAACATTTTCGCACATATAAATTTAACTGTCTTTTATCACCATTGTATAATGGTATCAATTGAATGCATTCTTTAAGTATCGCTTCTATAGCTTCGACATAGTAATAGAGTTACGAACGATTCAGAGAAGGCAACTTTTCACTCGAGTTACACAATTTAAGTTTTTTTTTTACACAAAAATAGAACACGTTATAAACACAATAGAAAACACAACAAAAGTTGGGAAAATGTGGAAAACTTTAAGAAAAAATTTCACTTGCGTTTACGCGGTTATGTAAAAGTTTACACTTTAAAATAACGCAATTAAAAGCACTACAATAATAAAGTATAAACGGAAAGCTTGATTAAAAATTTTCACTTAAGGTTACGCGGTTGTATAAAATTAGACACTTTAAAATAGCACAATAAAAAGCACAAAAATAATTGGGGAAAACTTGATGGAAAGTTTCCACTTTAGTTAACACGGTTTTAAAAATTACACACTTTAAAATAGCACACTAAAAAGCACAAAAATAACTGGTGAAAACTTGACGGAAATTTTTCACTTTAGTTTACATTTACACGGTTGTAAAAAATACACACATTAAAATAGCACAAAAAAATACAATTGAAAACACAAGAAAAGTTGGGAAAATGTGTAAAATTTTTATGAAAATTTTTCACTTGAGTTTATGCGATTATGTAAAATTACACAAAAACTTGATGAAAAATTTTCACTCTACTTTACGCGGTTGTATAAAGTATTGACACAAATATGTCAATAAAAAAAACAATAAAATAAGCACAACAATAGTTTGGGCATAAAATAAAAATTCTTTGTAAAATTGGTTTGACATTGAAATATTTTGTAAAAAATACTAACACAAAAATGTCAGTAAAAACAATAAAATAAGCACAACAATAGTTGAGCATAAAATAAAAATTCTTTGTAAAGTATTTGTATTTGTATTTGTATTTATTTATTGCTCACATGTACATACAATATAGTTAGTAATAGGTCTTATTTTACTGTTAGTCAGGTAGGTACATGAACCCCGTCAGGGCGCTGCAATTTGGAGTCAAGATCAAAAATAAAATAAAATTTACAATACTTATGTTAGTTATTAAAATACAAGTCAAATCAATTTAAAACAATTTCATAATCACATAAAAGTAGAAATAGGTAAGGCTTATCAAATTTAATCTCTCGCATGTATACAATATAATAATATGTCAAAACTAAAAGACTAAAAGAAGGTAGGCAAATCAAATCAATTATATATGTCAATTAGTAGCTTGGTTTGACATTGAAATATTTTTTAAAATATATGAGTTTTTATCCTAAATTATAGTTCAAATACGATCGATTTTAGATCACTTAAGCTTACGTTACACTAATTAATTACTTACAGTACAAATCTGAATTTGAAGACTATGCACTCTCTATATTTTCTTATCTAATTAATACTAGTGGTTCGCCTCGAACGGAGACCTTTATCAGCCCGACTAATTTAAGAAGGGAAGAAAGGGTTTTGTATTTAACTGCTATGTAAGTATGTTTGTATGGATGATCCATCAGAAAATCTCAATCGAGTCAATTTCTCTAATACGAAAGAGATTTTGTGAAGCAAGAAAACAGATTTTTTTAATTAAGCAGTGCCATCTAGTTGTAGTTTTGCTACCTAATTTTTAAACATTTAAGTTTTCTACTCTAAAAATGGATATTACAAAGAAAAAATCCTCAATTTTCGACTTCTCCCCGTAGAACAAAATATACTTAAATAAAAAATTTCAGCATTACCAGAGAACTTGACTTCAAGTTCTCTGGTAATGCTGAAATTTTTACCTATTTTTTCATACCTATACTAGGTATGTAGTTAAAGTACTTGACGAATTATTTGATAACGTCCTTTTGACGAAAACAAAGAACTCCAATGTTATTCAAATTCCTAGGAATGGGGGGTCAACAATGGATGTTATATTGGTTATTGTTTTTTTAAGGTTCAGGTTTCTAATTTCTTCAATTTCAGACTTTTCCCTGTAGTTGTGACACAAAAGCCACAAGCATACCAAATTTCAGCATTGTGGGACTGCTGGAAGTACGCTAGAATTTTTGATTTTTGCGTTTTTTATTTTCCCTAATATCTCGGAAACTACTAAGTTTAAATACTTATTAAAAACAGTTTTGAAATGTCCAACTAAAGCACTTTCATTAGACACCCCATTTGATCTGACTGTCTCACTTTGATATTTTTTACCCCCTCTTGGACCCCAATATCTCAGCAACCTCCGGACCGATATAGCTCATAACCTTACCTACAAATTGTACCAATACTATCTACCTCCATACCAAATTTCATGAAGATCGGATTAACGGTTTGGAAGTTTTTATCGGACAAACATACATACATACATACATACATACATACAAACGCCGATTCTTCCAACTTGACTCAGAGAACTCGCTTCGCTCGTTCAACTAAGTTCGTACTAACGTTGATCGGCGCAAAATGTCGAGCCTGCAAAATTATACATGTAAGTCAAATTGTACGGTTAGCTCGTACATCCTGGCCACTCAACAAAAGGAACAAAAAATTAGAACAATGTAAATTTGTTAATGACATAATAATGTCTGTATGAATATAAATGTCTTAAATTTTGATAATGTCTATAATCTAAGAATGTTCAATTGTCTGAGTTAATTTGCACTAGGTATCTTCACTCGCGCCTATTGATGTCACACACGGAAGGGATATCTAATTTTATCGCTGGAACTCGCGCAGCAACTTCAGGAGAGGTGCATGTCGCTTTGTCTAAACTGGAGATGGATTCACTTAACACACACTTTAGTTCAATACTCGATGCTCCTGCCGCTGCCTGTGGGCCAAAGAAGTTCATGCACGAGTACGAAAAACTAGGACACATGAAACGAGTACAAGGCCTTAGTCATAACTCATACTATCTTCCGCATCACGGTGTACTTAAAGCTGACTCGACGACAACCAAGCTACGGACGGTTTTCAATGCGTCATCCAATCCGTCATCCAATCCGTCTAGTGGTAAGAGTCTCAACGATTTAATGGAGCGTGGTCCCAATCTGCAAAAGGACCTCCAAAGTCTAATCTTGACTTGGCGCCACCATAAGTACGTTATCATAGCCAACATAGAGAAGATTTGTAGAACTATTGTCGTGAGGGAGATCGATCAGCCACTACAAAGCATAGTCTGGAGATCATCTACACATGAACCACTAGAAGAATATCATTTAACTACAGGTACGTACGGTACCAAGCCCGCTCCATATTTAATGGCATCAACATGAAAAAATATCCTTTAGCGATAAGACCGCTCGAAGGCGGTGAAACCATTAAAACTCAATACCTAAAACCGCAGATTATATCATTCTTAGGCGAGGCGGGAATGAACATCCGGAAGTGGTCAAGCAACACACCAGAGCTCACTAAGAATCTCCTTGAGGAGAGCGTTGACACCCCTCTTGATTTTAACAAATTTAGGGAAATTAGTGGTAGCGACGAGCATACAGAGCGGCGGTTACACAAACAAGATTTCCAAAATCTAGATCAATTTGAGATACCCAGATACTTAGAGAATAAAAACAATTCATATAAAAAAAGTGTTAGTGTGAACACAAGCTTAAATGCAAGAAATAGCTTATTAACAAAACTATTGAATGAGTGCAATTCAAGACAGCGCATAGCAACAACAATAGGCTGGCTCGCACGCTTTATAAAGTGGTTGCGTTATAAACATAGCGCCACTAAACATAAATACCTAACGTCGGGCGAAATTACGCAGCCATTGAACTTAATAGTCAAGTCAGCACAACGAAGCGAATTTCCCGAAGAAATCGCACGATTAAGGGAACGTTCGGTAAAGAAAGGGTTATGCCACTTCATAACAATGGCACTCTTTCTGCTTTTTATGGTGCTCACTCTAGCTCAAAGCACATACAACTTTACATCTTTGGACCAAAGCAAGGACATATACTTTGATAAACTGTCTAATATGAACCTCATTCGAGACGAGTGGAAGCTGATTGTCTATTTTAACATGTCATCATATTGGACAGGAGTATACAGCATCAACAACTACGTAGCACACTTGACTCATTATGTGGTTACAACGCCGACTCCGCTTCCGACGCAATACAGAGGTATAGTCTACCAGTTACAACAAGAGCTATCGGAAGTTGAACACTACAATAGTATACTAAAAAACCACATAGGTCACCGATAGAAAAGAGGCTTAATAAATGGAGTAGGCGCCTTAGCTATCACATTGTTTGGCGTTCTCGATGACTCCTTTGCTCGACGTTACGAAAAGGACATCGAAAAAATATCAGCGCATGAAGATCACCTAAACCAGCTACTTAAGAACCAGACTAGCGTAATGGAAGCTCAGTACAACATATGCAAAGGAATGAAGTTATCATGAATAAGCAATTTAATATGTTAAGCTCGCTCCGCTGTTCTGACTGTATTGTATATGCATGTTGGTGCGAACTTCTTGCAATTCTTTGCTCAACCAGAACCACACAGTTGAGTGGTTACATATAAAGAACTAAATTGAAGACCTAAAGGCCCAGTCCAACGTATCTCTCAATGTACACGACATACATCAGTATACACTGCTTAACATTACGCTAGCTATAGTTATCTCGGCTGGCGCAGTCTACATCATCATGCGACTACGACAACGGGCGAGACAAGCAGGGGTAAGCCCTCCATTGGCGGTAGCTTTCCGGGCGGTCCCGGAGGATGCCCAGGTGGAGGCCACCCAGGGCCCACAGGCAGCGGCAGGAGCATCGAGTATTGAACTAAAGTGTGTGTTAAGTGAATCAATCTCCAGTTTAGACAAAGCGACATGCACCACTCCTAAAGTTGCTGCGCGAGTTTCAGCGATAAAATTAGATATCCCTTCCATGTGTGACATCAATAGGCGCGAGTGAAGTGATACCTAGTGCAAATTAACTCAGACAATTGAACATTCTTAGATTATAGACATTATCAAAATTTAAGACATTTATATTCATACAGACATTATTATGTCATTAACAAATTTACATTGTTCTAATTTTTTGTTCCTTTTGTTGAGTGGCCAGGATGTACGAGCTAACCGTACAATTTGACTTACATGTATAATTTTGCAGGCTCGACATTTTGCGCCGATCAACGTTCAATTATTTAACCTAGATATAGTTTACATGTTTTATAAGTTTACTCATTAAACCAGTTGCGAATCAGATCTCATTGGGTTGATACATTTTATTCCCCAAACAATGATTATGATTCTGACTTCTCACTTCTCACTTCTCAATTCTCACTTCGCACTTATCACTTATCACTTATCACTTATCACTTATCACTTATCACTTATCACTTATCACTTATCACTTATCACTTATCACTTATCACTTATCACTTATCACTTATCACTTATCACTTATCACTTATCACTTATCACTTATCACTTATCACTTATCACTTATCACTTATCACTTATCACTTATCACTTATCACTTATCACTTATCACTTATCACTTATCACTTATCACTTATCACTTATCACTTATCACTTATCACTTATCACTTATCACTTATCACTTATCACTTATCACTTATCACTTATCACTTATCACTTATCACTTATCACTTATCACTTATCACTTATCACTTATCACTTATCACTTATCACTTATCACTTATCACTTATCACTTATCACTTATCACTTATCACTTATCACTTATCACTTATCACTTATCACTTATCACTTATCACTTATCACTTATCACTTATCACTTATCACTTATCACTTATCACTTATCACTTATCACTTATCACTTATCACTTACCACTTACCACTTATCACTTATCACTTATCACTTATCACTTATCACTTATCACTTACCACTTACCAGTTATCACTTGTCACTCATCACTTATCACTTATCACTTATCACTTATCACTTATCACTTATCACTTATCACTTATCACTTACCACTTACCAGTTATCACTTATCACTCATTACTGCTCACTTCTCACGTCTCACTTCTCACTTTTCACTTCACACTTCTCACTTTTCACATAGGGGGGCTCAGATAGGTTAGGTTAGGAATGAAGAAAAAAAAAAAAAAAGTTAGGTTAGGTTTGGTTTGCATTAAAAATTAGTTAGGTTAAGTTTATAAGAAAAAGGTTAGGATAGCCTTTTTTTTTCTTCAAACCTAACCTTGCATTATTAGCTTTCCTAACCTAAAAAGTAAGGTTAGGTTAGGTTTGTATTCAAAATAGGTTAGGTTAGGTTTGTAAATAAAAAGTAATGTTAGGTTAGATTTATAGGTAAAATTAAAAAAGGTTTAAATTGGTTTATAGGGGAGCAAAGTTAGGTTAGGTTAGGTATGAATAAAAAAAAGTTAGGTTATGGGTATGTACTATTATTATGTTCTTTTATTATTTACTATTATAATGTACTATTATTGTTCTTTTATTATGTTCTGTTATAATGTACTATTATTATGTAATATTAGTATGTACTATTATTATGTACTATTGTTATGTAATATTAGTATATACTATTATTATGTACTATTATTATGTAATATTAGTATGTACTATTATTATGTACTATTAGTGTCTACTATGTATAGTATAGTATGTGCTATAGGTATGTACTATTAGTATGTACTATTATTATGTACTATTAGTGTGTACTATTAGTATGTACTATTAGTATGTACTATTATTATGTACTATTAGTGTGTACTATTAGTATGTACTATAAGTATGTACTATTAGTATGTACTATTAGTATGTACTATTAGTTTGTTTATTATTATATATATTGGAAATATGAGTTGTGGATGAAATAAAAACGATTGTTTTAAGGATTTCAAGATGATAAATAATTTATTATCCTTTTATAAATACTGGAAAATATTATATTTTTACTGACACCGTGGACATGTCAAAACCAGAGAGATGAGATCAATGAAGGTGTTCTTTCACATATTTGACATAATAACTTTTTGTACAGAACAAAGGTTAATTTTTGAAAACCAAATAAGAAAAACCAACACGCCCCCTCAAAAATTAATCTCAAAAAAAAAATGTTAAAACATTTACAAAATTAATAAAAATTTACCACTTTTTCAGAAACATAAAACTTTCCAGTATTTGCTGGGCGAATGGTCCAACATTTGTTGCTAGGATTAGGAAAACCCAGAAAACCTAATCAGACCATTTCATTTACTTCATGAAATTTTAATTAAATTATTAAAATCAAAAATAAAACACAACAACGATAACCACGACCACCACAACGTTAACGATTATGTTTTGTTAATCGTAAAACAAAACACAATCTTATTCTAAACCCATTTTCCTGCTCATTTCTTGGAAAGTAAATGCAGGTAATGGTTTTGTTAGAGCATCTGCCATCAGTTGACCTGTGGGAATATAATTTAATTTTAATAAATTTTTCTCAATCTGTTCTCTAGAAAACTGATATTTAATATCAATTATGCTTTGTCCAATTGTGGTTGGTTGGATTATTTGAAATACTTATAAAACCGTTGTTGTCTTTATAAATACTAATAGGTTTATCAATGTTTATATATATATATATTATATATATACTAACTGCTAGTGATTTAAGCCATAACGCTTCTCTAACAGCTTCATACAATGCCATATCATATTCAGCCTCAGTAGAAGAGGTTTCAACTGACATTTGTTTATTAGTACTTCAGGTTATTAAACATTGATCAATCATTTTAAATAAACACCCAGTTGTACTTTTTGTGCCTTTTTTATCATGTCCTCGTACCCACATAAGATATAAAATATTGTTGTACTCACACCTTTTAAGACATAATTTCAAATTATTTGTGCCTTTTAAGTGCTTAAGAGCTCTTTTAAGACATTGCCACAGTGCTTTGTTATTTTTATTGGTATATATCTGCTCAGTATATTAACATAGGTGCTTAGACCAGAAAGAGTACGTACATCGTATGATCAATCATCCTATAACGTTTCGACATGAAGCATTATATTTATCTTCTGAGTTTAATACCTCATAATTTAATTTAGCCTCCAAGAGTGTACTGACAGATTTGCAATCATGCATTTTTAATTTAATCAAAACTGTTTTATTAAATGCACTTTGAACTTATGTTATTGAATAATTTTTATCTAACGTTATTTTATCATTGTGTTTATTATTTTTATTCTAAGAAATAATTTATTTTCATTCAGATCTGTCATTTCAAATTTGCTCATTATTATCTTTGGAAATTATTCGTAGTATCAATTTCAGCGCATGCTTTAACCAAATCAGCAACATATAATACCAAGTACATATTTTTACGCACATCCCCATTGTAAAACTATTACATACATAGGACATATTTGTTACACCTATCGACTGATGAATTTTGAAATCACCTTTTCTTTAAAGATTTCTCTAAAACTTCAAACCAACATCTAACTGCCGGTTTAAGGCCTTAAATTGCTTTATTTAATTTACAGGCATAATTATTCTCATTAACCCCTCAGGGACTGTCATATATATATTTCTTCTTTTAATTCGTCACTTAGAAAGGAACGTCCATGTGATGAACTAGTAAATTAAATTGATTAGCAAAACTAACTTTAAACATTCGTTGTAATCAGTTAGGTATTCTTGACTAAAGCACGTAGCAACTAGTCGTGCCTTGTATTTAAAAAGGTTTTCCAAATTCATCATTCTTGATAGTAAATATCCACTTACAATATGTTTTTGTTCTCTGGCCTTGGTACTAAGGTTCAAGTTTTATTCACTGAAATAGAATTGAATTCCTCCCAAATTGCGCTTTCCCATTGACTTTTATCATTTCGAGATTGAATCTCTTGAAATGAATTCAGTATCTTACATAAAATAGACTGAGCACACATTAGAATACAATCGTCATAATTTTCACTATGCGACATAGGAGGTTCTAATTTTATAATCTATATTTTCTGTATCTTTCAAGGAATAAATAACCGGTATATCAACTGCTTGTTCCAATTCAATTGTACCATGGTTCATTTTGCGAATTTTATTATGAGACTCACGCTCATCAGATTTAATAGTATCTGATTTAAAGCTGTTAGAGTTTCGAGACTTTATTGACACTGATTTGGACTTATCGTCATCAGTTTTATCATGAGAATTTTCAGAATTCCCTTCAGACTTTAGTGCAGAAAATTAGTCTCGTCCACAATAACTTCTCTTACCAGAACGAATTTTTCGCATTCGTGGTTCCAAACTTTACATCCGTTTGGTTCATAGCCCACTGGTAGAATTTTTCGCATTCTGGGTTCCAAACTTTATATCCGTTTGGTTCACAGGCATTTTTCGCATTCTGGGTTCCAAACTTTATATCCATTTGGTACATAACCCACTAGTACCATTCCATGATTTCTCATCAAACTTTGTTTTACCGGTTTTATTTTGTTATGTACATAAACCGCTGAGCCAAAAACCTTTAAATATTTTATTTGAGGTTTTTTTTTTATTATGACACATCTCAAACAATGTTTGTGAATGTTTTAAAGCTTTAGTTGGTGTCAAGTTTATTAAATAAACAGCAGAAAGTACTGCCTGACCCAGAAAACTTTTTCTAATTTAGCACTTTATCATTGAACGAGCTTTTTCAGTAATACTTAGTTCTAACCATTCTTTCAGAAACACCATTTAATTGATAAATTATATGTAATTCCTTTCAACACAATAGCTTTTAATTTCAGTGGATAAATACTCTCCACCGTTATCACAAGTTAAATTAGCTATTTTTTTTATTGAATTTAGTCTCACTTTTTGCAACAAAATCTTTGAAAGCAGAAAATACGTCTGATTTATATGTTAATAGATACGTCACACAATAATGCGTAAATTCATCAACTTAAAGCACAAAATAGTTCTTGTTGTCAATAGTTGAAGAAGTGATCGGGCCACAGACACTGAATGCACAAGGAATAACAGTCATTTAATAATGACTTTTATCTTTTTTTGAACGGTATCTCAGCTTTCCATTTATACAAGCTTCACACAAATCATAATTTTCATTACTGCATCGATTTGGTTCGTGTCGTCAACCATTTTATTAGTTTTTAATTCAATAATTTTTTTACTAATATATTGCCATAATACGTAACTAGTCTTGTCACTATTGCATACTTGGGAAACAGGTAACTCACAGATACCACAAAATCTACAGCAATTAAATTACTGATTGACCAACCTCTTACGATGGTCTTACTGTCCTTACATATTTGAGTAGGTACCTTACTGGTCGAATATAATTGTGAATCCAACTCGTTGCATCTTATGAACCGATATCAAATTATATATGGAACCTCTCGACAAAACTCCACGTCTTCCAAAACTCTTTGAATGCCCATGTTGCTGGTAACATGTACTGTATCCCTTTATTTTGTAGCTGAAATAAATTGTCCAGTTTTAGAATTTTTTTACCGTGTAGGTAAATTAGTATGATCAATAAAAAGGTCTTCTCTATTTAATGTGGTCCGATGCTGCAGAATCCAACAAAAATTTGACTTTGTTTTTATGTTCTTCTTGTTGGTAAGTAGCACATCGCCTCGTAATTTTAACACCAATAACTTTTTCTATAATGCCAATTGTGTCACAATACTTTTGCGTTCGTATAGCGCATCTAAGCTATTCAAAATTTCTCGCGCTGTGTGTTCTTCCTTTGCAAAACCAAGATTAGAGTCTGATTAATGATAACACTTTTTGCAATGCGATTATTTTTCTCCCACTCTTTGCTTCATATTATCGGGTCACAATCAATAACTTTAATAACATCCATTTCACAAACAATGCACGAATTCTAAACTTCCAGACACTGTACTTTTCACCATCAAATGGTTTAATATATATTTTCATCTTTAAATTATCCATTTTTTTAAACTCGTACTGGATGATTTCGAAATCATCCAAATATTCGAAAGCACAAAAAAAACACGTACACTGGGCCCATAACCTATTGGAAATATGAGCAATATACTATAAGTATGTACTACTAGTATGTACTATTAGTTTGTTTATTAGTATGTACTATTATTATTTACTATTAGTATGTACTTTTAGTATGTCACTCATCACTCATAACTCATCACTCATCACTCATCACTCATCACTCATCACTCATCACTCATCTTTCATCACTCATCACTCATCACTCATCACTCATCACTCATCACTCATCACTCATCACTCATCACTCATCACTCATCACTCATCACTCATCACTCATCACTCATCACTCATCACTCATCACTCATCACTCATCACTCATCACTCATCACTCATCACTCATCACTCATCACTCATCACTCATCACTCATCACTCATCACTCATCACTCATCACTCATCACTCATCACTCATCACTCATCACTCATCACTCATCACTCATCACTCATCACTCATCACTCATCACTCATCACTCATCACTCATCACTCATCACTCATCACTCATCACTCATCACTCATCACTCATCACTCATCACTCATCACTCATCACTCATCACTCATCACTCATCACTCATCACTCATCACTCATCACTCATCACTCATCACTCATCACTCAACACTCATCACTCATCACTCATCACTCATCACTCATCACTCATCACTCATCACTCATCACTCATCACTCATCACTCATCACTCATCACTCATCACTCATCACTCACCACTTATCACTTATCACTTATCACTTATCACTTATCACTTATCACTTATCACTTATCACTTACCACTTATCACTTATCACTTATCACTTATCACTTATCACTTATCACTGATCACTGATCACATATCACTCATCACTTATCACTTATCACTTATCACTTATCACTTATCACT
This sequence comes from Epirrita christyi, assembly GCA_951392215.1. Classification (NCBI taxonomy): domain Eukaryota; kingdom Metazoa; phylum Arthropoda; class Insecta; order Lepidoptera; family Geometridae; genus Epirrita; species Epirrita christyi. The sequence goes on from OX595862.1 coordinate 3,194,568, forward strand.
TATCACTTATCACTTATCACTTATCACTTATCACTTATCACTTATCACTTATCACTTATCACTTATCACTTATCACTTATCACTTATCACTTATCACTTATCACTTATCACTTATCACTTATCACTTATCACTTATCACTTATCACTTATCACTTATCACTTACCACTTATCACTTATCAATCATCACTGCTCACTTCTCACTTCTCACTTCTCACTTCTCACTTCTCACTTATCACTTATCACATATCACATATCACTTATCACTTATCACTCATCACTGCTCACTTCTCACTTCTCACTTTTCACTTCTCACTTCTCACTTCTCGCTTCTCACTTTTCACTAAAGGAGTTTATAGGGGAGCTCAGATAGGTTAGGATAGTGTAGCGTTGCGTTTAAGAACCCTACCTTAAGCAACATTTACAGTATGAGCCTACAGCTCCTTAATAAGGTAGCCTGGTCTTACGCACACATGCAGAGCTGTCTATCCATATTAGTACAAGCGTCGTCCAACCCACTCACACATGTAGAATTGTTTACGCTATCCTACGTTATAAATAGAACCCGCACCATACGCCCACTTTTCTTTTGGCATTGTACACGGCGCTGGCTACACTTTATATCTACATATCTAGCCAAAACGCCATATATCCCGAACTTGGTGAGTCCCCTATCGTATCTACTTAGACCTAGCTTGCACTGTTGTATTGTATTTTATTCTATTTCTAAACTGTACCTAGCCTAATCTTTCTAGGACACCTGCTCGTGGGCTAGCATTCTATAAAGCCCAGCTATTCTCTTAAGAATGCCTGACGCTAAGCTGCTGTGTCCGCCTAGGACGCTAGCGTCTACCTCTGTCTTTCTATCTATCACCTCACTAGTTTATTGTAAACCTCTGCGGTGCAATATGGCTGAAGTCTCACGAGTACACCTGGTTCCCTAAAGGCCACGTCGCTTCGTGGCTAAGAGACCTTCAGGCTATTGCACCGAAGACCTGCCTGTCGGCCAGCCGCTATAACCTGTCGACTTTACAGGGTTCTACCACCCGGTTCTACCACTGGAGACTACCACCCAGTTCTACTGCAGTTCTACCACTGGGGTCTACCACCCAGTTCTACTGCTCGGTTCTACCACTGGGGTCTACCACCCAGTTCTACTGCATCTTCTACCACCCTGAGCTGCTTCTCACGGACCGCTACCTGTCCGTTGGAGACGCCTTTGACGAGGCCTTCTACACCCTCGCAGGCCAAGCGAGCACGTGGTCTTGCCCTCAGGAGTAATCACCAGGGAAGTGCCGTGAAGCTAAAACTCTATTCCCCTTCGCGTTTCTCGACTCTTGTTCCGAGGGCTTTGCCTCGTAATTGTGATAACCAGACCAAGCTAGATCTATTCAAACCCACGTCCATAGCCAACTGGCCTTCTGCCTACTACATCTGCCTTCTGCCTACTCTGACCATAAAGACTTTAGTGATAGCTCTAAGAACATTTCTGTTAGTATTATTAAGAAAATAAATGTATTAAACTACCCCTATTGTTTTGGCTACCCAACTGTAGGAAATCTACCTAACTACATTAGGCAGGTTAGGAACTACTACTACCTACTTACTACTTGCGTGTCTGGCTTGCTAAACATACCAGTGCGACAATAGGTTAGGTTTGAAGAAAAAAAAATAAAAAAAGTTAGGTTAGATTACGTTTGCATTAAAAATTAGTTAGTGTCACGGAAGGTGACAAGGTAAGAATAAGTGAGTTGAGCTAGTAAAGATTTAAGAGAAAGAAATCAAAGATAATTTAAAATACATACAAAAACGAGAAAAGAGTGAGTCGTAGGTTAAGCCTAAGGTCATCTAGCACACTGTTCCTGGTCCAGAAATACCGCACCCTCCTTGGTTATCTCTGCAACGCTCCTTCGCCGGTTCGGCCAGTCCTTGGGGTTGCGATCCCAGTGTAAATTCGTCCTCCTTGGCAGATGCCACCGGCCGGCCAAAGGTTCCGGTCCAAAGGTGTCCAACAAAAGTGGGACTGCTGAGGGTGAGCGTTAGCCCGCAGGGTGTTCCTGGAATCGCAAATACTGAGGCATTAGGACAACGCAACGAAGGGGTTGTCTGTGGAAAACCTAAGGATAAGATACAGTTCCCCGAACAACAAATCAGCTATCTAAAGGCGGAAGGAAACTGCGGTGGCGTTTACAATTTAAAATATTCAAGTTAGGTAGCCTTACAGGAAACAAAGAGAAATTCGAGACGGCCAAGCATTAGGAATAAGTACTAAGTTAATATGCATACGAAAGATGGCCCAAGCACGGAGCAACACATTATAAAGTCCTGCACAAAAATAAATAAATCAAGTAAGTACTACACTGCAATTTAGGAAACCTACAGCTAGTTCTATGCAGGCTTTAGCGTAGGTGAGTACTAGTAAGAAAGCTTCTAATCGTTATAAAAAATAGGCTGGTCCTAATCAGCCGTTAAAATTTCAAAATGCTAAGGACGCGTCATCGTTACATACTCAAAATGAAGTTAATATTAGCAGGCACACAGTAAAGAGCTAAGTTTTCCGATAATGCACAACTTACCCAGTATGGTAACACTATATTTCACTTGTTTTAAATAATTATGATATTAAAATGCGCTCGTTAGACAGTATTTAAAGCGGCGCACGCGTCAGAGGAGCGTGAAGTCGCGCTGAGGTCGTGTCAGTGACTGGCCCGCGATCACAGTCCAAATGCCCTCCTCCAAGCTACGAGGAAAAACCAGTTAGGTGACCGGCATAGCGGCCCGCGCGCAACTAATAACTAAAATAACATGAAGATTTGTCTGACTGTTGTCATTTAAAAATAAGAAAATAAGATAGGTATAATAATATCGTGACATTAGGTTAGGTTTATAAGAAACAGGTTAGGATAGCCTTTTTTTTTTCTTCAAACTTATCCTTGCATTATTAGCTTTCCTAACCTAAAAAAGTTAGGTTAGGTTAGGTTTGTATTCAAAATAGGTTAGGTTAGGTTTGTAAATAAAAAGTAATGTTAGGTTAGGTTTCTAGGTAAAATTAAAAAAGGTTTAAAGTGGTGTATAGGGGGGCAAAGTTAGGTTAGATATGAATAAAAACAAGTTAGGTTAGGTTAGGTTTGTATTCAAAACAGTTAGATTAGGTTAGGTTTGTATTCAAAATAGTAAGGTTAGGTTAGGTTTAGGTTATTATGTACTATTACTATGTACTATAATTTTTAAGTATTATTATGTACTTTTATAATGTACTATTATTATGTACCATTAGTGTGTACTACAAGTATGTACTATAGGTATGTACTATTAGTATAAATTTATTTATTAGGAGGACCAACAGCTTAAATTAGACACAGAACAAGGTAAATTAAAATAAGAAACAGAGAAGCCAATTACCGGTCCTCACGGATAAAACTAGTATGTACTATTAGTTTGTTTATTAGTATATACTATAAGTACTTTAGTACATAGTTTTGTAGTAGTATGTACTTTTAATTTTTACTATGAGTATGACTATTAGTTTTTACTATTAGTATGTTTATTAGTATGTACTGATATTATGTACTATTATTATGTACTATTATTTTTAACTATTTTTATGTACTATTAGTTTGTACTTTTAGTATGTAATTTAAGTATGTACTATTAGTATGACTATTATAATGTACTATTAGTATGTACTATTACTTTGTTTATTAGTATGTACTATCAGTATGTACTATTAAAATGTACTATTATTATTTACTATTAGTATGTACTATTAGTATGTACTATTATTATGTACTAATATTATGTACATCATTATGTACATCATTATGTACATCACTCATCACTCATCACTCATCACTCATCACTCATCAGTCATCACTCATCACTCATCACTCATCACTCATCACTCATCACTCATCACTCATCACTCATCACTCATCACTCATCACTCATCACTCATCACTCATCACTCATCACTCATCACTCATCACTCATCACTCATCACTCATCACTCATCACTCATCACTCATCACTCATCACTCATCACTCATCACTCATACTCATCACTCATCACTCATCACTCATCACTCATCACTCATCACTCATCACTCATCACTCATCACACATCACTCATCACACATCACTCATCACTTACTACTTTTCACTCATCACTCATCACTCATCACTCATCACTCATCACTCATCACTCATCACTCATCACTCATCACTCATCACTCATCACTCATCACTCATCACTCATCACACATCACACATCACACATCACTTATCACTTATCACTTATCACTTATCACTTATCACTTATCACTTATCACTTATCACTTATCACTTATCACTTATCACTTATCACTTATCACTTATCACTTATCACTTATCACTTATCACTTATCACTTATCACTTATCACTTATCACTTATCACTTATCACTTATCACTTATCACTTATCAATTATCACTTATCACTTATCACTTATCACTTATCACTTATCACTTATCACTTATCACTTATCACTTATCACTTATCACTTATCACTTATCACTTATCACTTATCACTTATCACTTATCACTTACCACTTACCACTTATCAATCATCACTGCTCACTTCTCACTTCTCACTTCTCACTTCTCACTTCTCACTTCTCACTTCTCACTTCTCACTTCTCACTTCTCACTTCTCACTTATCACTTATCACTTATCACTTACCACTTATCACTTATCAATCATCACTGCTCACTTCTCACTTCTCACTTCTCACTTCTCACTTCTCACTTCTCACTTCTCACTTTACACTTATCACTAAAGGAGTTTATAGGGGAGCTCAGATAGGTTAGGTTAGGTTAGGTTTATCACTCATCACTCATCACTCATCACTCATCACTCATCACTCATCACTCATCACTCATCACTCATCACTCATCACTCATCACTCATCAAACATCACTCATCAGTCATCACTCATCACTCATCACTCATCACTCATCACTCATCACTCATCACTCATCACTCATCACTCATCACTCATCACTCATCACTCATCACTCATCACTCATCACTCATCAGTCATCACTCATCACTCATAACTCATCACTCATCACTCATCACTCATCACTCATCACTCATCACTCATCACTCATCACTCATCACTCATCACTCATCACTCATCACTCATCACTCATCACTCATCACTCATCACTTATCACTTATCACTTACTACTTATCACTTATCACTAACCACTTATCACTTATCATAAGTGATAAGTCACTTATCACTTATCACTTATCACTTATCACTCATCACTCATCACTCATTACTCATCACTCATCACTCATCACTCATCACTCATCACTTACCACTCATCACTTGACACTTATCACTTATCACTTGTCACTTATCACTTATCACTTCTCACTTCACACTTGTCACTTGTCACTTGTCACTTGTCACTTGTCACTTGTCACTTGTCACTTGTCACTTGTCACTCATCACTCATCACTCATAACTCATCACTCATCACTTACCACTCATCACTTGACACTTATCACTTATCACTTGTCACTTATCACTTATCACTTCTCACTTCTCACTTCACACTTGTCACTTGTCACTTGTCACTTGTCACTTGTCACTTGTCACTTGTCACTTGTCACTTGTCACTTGTCACTCATCACTCATCACTCATAACTCATCACTCATCACTCATCACTCATCACTCATCTCTCAACACTCCTCACTCATCACTTCTCACTTCACACTTCTCACTTCTCACTTATCACTTATCACTAATCACTCATCACTCATCACTCATCACTCATCACTCATCACTCATCACTCATCACTCATCACTCATCACTCATCACTCATCACTTACCACTCATCACTTGCCACTTATCACTTATCACTTGTCACTTATCACTTATCACTTCTCACTTCACACTTGTCACTTGTTACTTGTCACATGTCACTTGTCACTTGTCACTTGTCACTCATCACTCATCACTCATCACTCATCACTCATCACTCATCACTCATCACTCATCACTCATCACTCATCACTCATCACTCATCACTCATCACTTACCACTCATCACTTGCCACTTATCACTTATCACTTGTCACTTATCACTTATCACTTATCACTTGTCACTCATCACTCATCACTCATCACTCAGCACTCATCAATCATCACTCATCACTCATCACTCATCACTCATCACTCATCGCTCATCCCTCATCGCTCATCACTCATCGCTCATCGCTCATCGCTCATCGCTCATCGCTCATCGCTCATCGCTCATCGCTCATCGCTCATCGCTCATCGCTCATCGCTCATCGCTCATCACTCATCACTCATCACTCATCACTCATCACTCATCACTCATCACTCATCACTCATCACTCATCACTCTTCACTCATCACTCACCACTCATCACTTACCACTTATGACTTATCACTTATCACTTATCACATATCAATTATCACTTATCACTTATCACTTATCACTTATCACTTATCACTTATCACTTATCACTTATCACTTATCACTTATCACTTATCACTTATCACTTATCACTTATCACTTATCACTTATCACTTACCACTTATCACTTATCAATCATCACTGCTCACTTCTCACTTCTCACTTATCACTTATCACTTATCACATATCACATATCACTTATCACTTATCACTCATCACGACTCACTGCTCACTTCTCACTTTTCACTTCTCACTTCTCACTTCTCGCTTCTCACTTTTCACTAAAGGAGTTTATAGGGGAGCTCAGATAGGTTAGGATAGGTTAGGTTTGAAGAAAACAAAATAAAAAAAGTTAGGTTAGATTACGTTTGCATTAAAAATTAGTTAGTGTCACGGAAGGTGACAAGGTTAGAATAAGTGAGTTGAGCTAGTAAAGATTTGAGAGAGAGAAATCAAAGATAATTTAAAATACATACAAATTTAATACAAAAACGAGAAAAGAGTGAGTCGTAGGTTAAGCCTAAGGTCATCTAGCACACTGTTCCTGGTCCAGAAATACCGCACCCTCCTTGGTTATCTCTGCAACGCTCCTTCGCCGGTTCGGCCAGTCCTTGGGGTTGCGATCCCAGTGTAAATTCGTCCTCCTTGGCAGATGCCACCGGCCGGCCAAAGGTTCCGGTCCAAAGGTGTCCAACAAAAGTGGGACTGCTGAGGGTGAGCGTTAGCCCGCAGGGTGTTCCTGGAATCGCAAATACTGAGGCATTAGGACAACGCAACGAAGGGGTTGTCTGTGGAAAACCTAAGGATAAGATACAGTTCCCCGAACAACAAATCAGCTATCTAAAGGCGGAAGGAAACTGCGGTGGCGTTTACAATTTAAAATATTCAAGTTAGGTAGCCTTACAGGAAACAAAGAGAAATTCGAGACGGCCAAGCATTAGGAATAAGTACTAAGTTAATATGCATACGAAAGATGGCCCAAGCACGGAGCAACACATTATAAACTCCTGCAAAAAATAAATAAATCAAGTAAGTACTACACTGCAATTTAGGAAACCTACAGCTAGTTCTATGCAGGCTTTAGCGTAGGTGAGTACTAGTAAGAAAGCTTCTAATCGTTATAAAAAATAGGCTGGTCCTAATCAGCCGTTAAAATTTCAAAATGCTAAGGACGCGTCATCGTTACATACTCAAAATGAAGTTAATATTAGCAGGCACACAGTAAAGAGCTAAGTTTTCCGATAATGCACAACTTACCCAGTATGGTAACACTATATTTCACTTGTTTTAAATAATTATGATATTAAAATGCGCTCGTAAGACAGTATTTAAAGCGGCGCACGCGTCAGAGGAGCGTGGAGTCGCGCTGAGGTCGTGTCAGTGACTGGCCCGTGATCACAGTCCAAATGCCCTCCTCCAAGCTACGAGGAAAAACCAGTTAGGTGACCGGCATAGCGGCCCGCGCGCAATTAATAACTAAAATAACATGAAGATTTGTCTGACTGTTGTCATTTTAAAATAAGAAAATAAGATAGGTATAATAATATCGTGACATTAGGTTAGGTTTATAAGAAAAAGGTTAGGATAGCCTTTTTTTTTTCTTCAAACTTAACCTTGCATTATTAGCTTTCCTAACCTAAAAAAGTTAGGTTAGGTTAGGTTTGTATTCAAAATAGGTTAGGTTAGGTTTGTAAATAAAAAGTAATGTTAGGTTAGGTTTCTAGGTAAAATTAAAAAAGGTTTAAAGTGGTTTATAGGGGGGCAAAGTTAGGTTAGATATGAATAAAAACAAGTTAGGTTAGGTTAGGTTTGTATTCAAAACAGTGAGATTAGGTTAGGTTTGTATTCAAAATAGTAAGGTTAGGTTAGGTTTACGTTATTATGTACTATTACTATGTACTATAATTTTTAAGTATTATTATGTACTTTTATAATGTACTATTATTATGTACCATTAGTGTGTACTACAAGTATGTACTATAGGTATGTACTATTAGTATTTATTTATTTATTAGGAGGACCAACAGCTTAAATTAGACACAGAACAAGGTAAATTAAAATAAGAAACAGAGAAGCCAATTACCGGTCCTCACGGATAAAACTAGTATGTACTATTAGTTTGTTTATTAGTATATACTATAAGTACTTTAGTACATAGTTTTGTAGCAGTATGTACTTTTTATTTTTACTATGAGTATGACTATTAGTTTTTACTATTAGAATGTTTATTAGAATGTACTGATATTATGTACTATTATTATGTACTATTATTTTTAACTATTTTAATGTACTATTAGTTTGTACTTTTAGTATGTAATTTAAGTATGTACTATTAGTATGACTATTATAATGTACTATTAGTATGTACTATTACTTTGTTTATTAGTATGTACTATCAGTATTTACTATTAAAATGTACTTTTATTATTTACTATTAGTATGTACTATTATTATGTACTATCACTAATATTATGTACATCATTATGTACATCATTATGTACATCACTCATCACTCATCACTCATCACTCATCACTCATCACTCATCACTCATCACTCATCACTCATCACTCATCACTCATCACTCATCACTCATCACTCATCACTCATCACTCATCACTCATCACTCATCACTCATCACTCATACTCATCACTCATCACTCATCACTCATCACTCATCACTCATCACTCATCACTCATCACTCATCACTCATCACTCATCACACATCACTCATCACACATCACTCATCACTCATCACTTATCACTTACTACTTTTCATTTATCACTAACCACTCATCACTCATCACTCATCACTCATCACTCATCACTCATCACTCATCACTCATCACTCATCACTCATCACTCATCACTCATCACTCATCACTCATCACTCATCACTCATCACTCATCACTCATCACTCATCACTCATCACTCATCACTCATCACTCATCACTCATCACTCATCACTCATCACTCATCACTCATCACTCATCACTCATCACTCATCACTCATCACTCATCACTCATCACTCATCACTCATCACTCATCACTCATCACTCATCACTCATCACTCATCACTCATCACTCATCACTCATCACTCATCACTCATCACTCATCACTCATCACTCATCACTCATCACTCATCACTCATCACTCATCACTCATCACTCATCACTCATCACTCATCACTCATCACTCATCACTCATCACACATCACACATCACACATCACACATCACACATCACACATCACACATCACACATCACACATCACACATCACACATCACACATCACACATCACACATCACACATCACTTATCACTTATCACTTATCACTTATCACTTATCACTTATCACTTATCACTTATCACTTATCACTTATCACTTATCACTTATCACTTATCACTTCTCACTTCTCACTTCTCACTTATCACTTATCACTTATCACTTATCACTTCTCACTTATCACTTATCACTTATCACTTATCACTTATCACATATCACATATCACTTATCACTTATCACTCATCACTACTCACTGCTCACTGCTCACTTCTCACTTTTCACTTCTCACTTCTCGCTTCTCACTTTTCACTAAAGGAGTTTATAGGGGAGCTCAGATAGGTTAGGATAGGTTAGGTTTGAAGAAAAAAAAATAAAAAAAGTTAGGTTAGATTACGTTTGCATTAAAAATTAGTTAGTGTCACGGAAGGTGACAAGGTAAGAATAAGTGAGTTGAGCTAGTAAAGATTTGAGAGAGAGAAATCAAAGATAATTTAAAATACATACAAAAACGAGAAAAGAGTGAGTCGTAGGTTAAGCCTAAGGTCATCTAGCACACTGTTCCTGGTCCAGAAATACCGCACCCTCCTTGGTTATCTCTGCAACGCTCCTTCGCCGGTTCGGCCAGTCCTTGGGGTTGCGATCCCAGTGTAAATTCGTCCTCCTTGGCAGATGCCACCGGCCAGCCAAAGGTTCCGGTCCAAAGGTGTCCAACAAAAGTGGGACTGTTGAGGGTGAGCGTTAGCCCGCAGGGTGTTCCTGGAATCGCAAATACTGAGGCATTAGGACAACGCAACGAAGGGGTTGTCTGTGGAAAACCTAAGGATAAGATACAGTTCCCCAAACAACAAATCAGCTATCTAAAGGCGGAAGGCGGAAGGAAACTGCGGTGGCGTTTACAATTTAAAATATTCAAGTTAGGTAGCCTTACAGCAAACAAAGAGAAATTCGAGACGGCCAAGCATTAGGAATAAGTACTAAGTTAATATGCATACGAAAGATGGCCCAAGCACGGAGCAACACATTATAAAGTCCTGCACAAAAATAAATAAATCAAGTAAGTACTACACTGCAATTTAGGAAACCTACAGCTAGTTCTATGCAGGCTTTAGCGTAGGTGAGTACTAGTAAGAAAGCTTCTAATCGTTATAAAAAATAGGCTGGTCCTAATCAGCCATTAAAATTTCAAAATGCTAAGGACGCGTCATCGTTACATACTCAAAATGAAGTTAATATTAGCAGGCACACAGTAAAGAGCTAAGTTTTCCGATAATGCACAACTTACCCAGTATGGTAACACTATATTTCACTTGTTTTAAATAATTATGATATTAAAATGCGCTCGTAAGACAGTATTTAAAGCGGCGCACGCGTCAGAGGAGCGTGGAGTCGCGCTGAGGTCGTGTCAGTGACTGGCCCGTGATCACAGTCCAAATGCCCTCCTCCAAGCTACGAGGAAAAACCAGTTAGGTGACCGGCATAGCGGCCCGCGCGCAACTAATAACTAAAATAACATGAAGATTTGTCTGACTGTTGTCATTTAAAAATAAGAAAATAAGATAGGTATAATAATATCGTGACATTAGGTTAGGTTTATAAGAAAAAGGTTAGGATAGCCTTTTTTTTTTCTTCAAACTTAACCTTGCATTATTAGCTTTCCTAACCTAAAAAAGTTAGGTTAGGTTAGGTTTGTATTCAAAATAGGTTAGGTTAGGTTTGTAAATAAAAAGTAATGTTAGGTTAGGTTTCTAGGTAAAATTAAAAAAGGTTTAAAGTGGTTTATAGGGGGGCAAAGTTAGGTTAGATATGAATAAAAACAAGTTAGGTTAGGTAAGGTTTGTATTCAAAACAGTTAGATTAGGTTAGGTTTGTATTCAAAATAGTAAGGTTAGGTTAGGTTTAGGTTATTATGTACTATTACTATGTACTATAATTTTTAAGTATTATTATGTACTTTTATAATGTACTATTATTATGTACAATTAGTGTGTACTACAAGTATGTACTATAGGTATGTACTATTAGTATTTATTTATTTATTTATTTATTAGGAGGACCAACAGCTTAAATTAGACACAGAACAAGGTAAATTAAAATAAGAAACAGAGAAGCCAATTACCGGTCCTCACGGATAAAACTAGTATGTACTATTAGTTTGTTTATTAGTATATACTATAAGTACTTTAGTACATAGTTTTGTAGTAGTATGTACTTTTTATTTTTACTATGAGTATGACTATTAGTTTTTACTATTAGTATGTTTATTAGTATGTACTGATATTATGTACTATTATTATGTACTATTATTTTTAACTATTTTTATGTACTATTAGTTTGTACTTTTAGTACGTAATTTAAGTATGTACTATTAGTATGACTATTATTATGTACTATTAGTATGTACTAATAGTTTGTTTATTAGTATGTTATATCAGTATGTACTATTAAAATGTACTATTATTATTAACTATTAGTATGTACTATTAGTATGTACTATTAGTATGTACTATTATTATGTACTATTATTATGTACTATTATTATGTACTATTATTATGTACTATTATTATGTACTATTATTATGTACTAATATTATCACTCATCACTCATCACTCATCACTCATATCACTCATATCACTCATATCACTCATATCACTCATATCACTCATATCACTCATATCACTCATATCACTCATATCACTCATATCACTCATATCACTCATATCACTCATATCACTCATATCACTCATATCACTCATATCACTCATATCACTCATATCACTCATATCACTCATATCACTCATATCACTCATATCACTCATATCACTCATATCACTCATATCACTCATATCACTCATGTCACTCATGTCACTCATGTCACTCATGTCACTCATGTCACTCATATCACTCATGTCACTAATGTCACTCATGTCACTCATGTCACTCATGCCACTCATGCCACTCATGCCACTCATGCCACTCATGCCACTCATGCCACTCATGCCACTCATGCCACTCATGCCACTCATGCCACTCATGCCACTCATGCCACTCATGCCACTCATGCCACTCATGCCACTCATGCCACTCATGCCACTCATGCCACTCATGCCACTCATGCCACTCATGCCACTCATGCCACTTATGCCACTTATGCCACTCATGCCACTCATGCCACTCATGCCACTTGCCACTTGTCACTTGTCACTTGTCACTTGTCACTTGTCACTTGTCACTTGTCACTTGTCACTTGTCACTTGTCACTTGTCACGTGTCACTTGTCACTTGCCACTTGTCACTTGTCACTTATCACTTATCACTTATCACATATCACTTATCACTTATCACTTATCACTCATCACTGCTCATTGCTCACTTTTCACTTCTCACTTCTCACTTCTCGCTTCTCACTTTTCACTAAAGGAGTTTATAGGGGAGCTCAGATAGGTTAGGATAGGTTAGGTTTGAAGAAAAAAAAATAAGTTAGGTCTGATTACGTTTGCATTAAAAATTAGTTAGGTTAGGTTTATAAGAAAAAGGTTAGGATAGCCTTTTTTTTTTCTTCAAACTTAATCTTGCATTATTAGCTTTCCTAACCTAAAACAGTTAGGTTAGGTTAGGTTTGTATTCAAAATAGGTTAGGTTAGGTTTGTAAATAAAAAGTAATGTTAGGTTAGGTTTCTAGGTAAAATTAAAAAAGGTTTAAAGTGGTTTATAGGGGGGCAAAGTTAGGTTAGATATGAATAAAAACAAGTTAGGTTAGGTTAGGTTTGTATTCAAAACAGTTAGATTAGGTTAGGTTTGTATTCAAAATAGTAAGGTTAGGTTAGGTTTAGGTTATTATGTACTATTACTATGTACTATAATTTTTAAGTATTATTATGTACTTTTATAATGTACTATTCCCCCTTCCCCTCGGACCACGGTTGCGTGTAGACGTGTCGACTGTTGATTTTTCGTTTTAAATATTTTTTTAATATTCAAAGTTTATCGACTTAATTCGTAAATAAACCTTCGTTAAATCGCGCAAAGTACCAGGCGCACACACAACGCAAGGAGATTGTTTGGACGCTCTGCTGGACAAGTTTAAGCCCCGCCCACCTCAGTACGTCACCCACTGGCCGGTCCAAGCGCATCTCGCTAACTGGTTCCTCAAGACAGCGAATGTGACTTTCTCCGCACAGCTGCACCCAAAGGTAACTCAAAACCACGAATGTGTAACCTGCATTATAGCACCACTAGAACTCAGAGTCGCGTCGCTAATAAGAAATTCGGCTTGTACTGATTGACTTGCTTTGCCTGCTGGGAAGTGTATGGTACCTTTGGATAAACAATTGCTTACTGTGATTATATGCTGATTGCACTGATTTATATTTGATTTTCTTATACAACTGATTTATTAAAATGTACCGAACTCCGGAAAACAACTCGGAGCCCAATCTATCATCTATTGGAATAAATGAAACACCCACTAATTATGTAAGCAAGTCAAGGCTTAAGCGTTTTCGCAATCAGTCAGGTGAGGCTTCTTTTAAAGACGAGTTTTCAACTTTTAAAGATGAAATGAAGCAGATGATCATAACTCTTCAATCTGAAACCACGAAAGAGTTCAAAGGCCTCTTTTCGTCATGGAAATCAGAATCTAATGTGAGACTGACTAAAATCGAGGCTTCTTTGGCAAAAATTGAGAACTCATATTCTGAAATTGAAAAGACCCTTGAATTTACTTCCTCGCAGTACGATGAAATGAAACTGAAGACCACTCACTTAGAAAAGGAGTGCAAAGATCAACGATCTCAAATACTCTCTCTGGAAGATCAAGTGGAAGAAATGCATAGAATTGCAAAGATAAATTATATAGAAATCAGAAATGTTCCTTTAAAAGTAGGAGAAACGAAAGAAGATATTGACAACTACATCAGTAACATGTGCAAATCAGTTAATGTGACTGTGCCGGTCTCTGGCATTAAGGACTCTTTCCGCATCCCTGTAGGAATTAAAGGCAGTAACCCGAAGGTGGCTTCGACACAGCACCCAACGATACTGGCGGAGTTATGCAATAACTCAACTAAGACTCAGATACTAAGAGCTGTCAAATTATTTAATCAGTCCAATCAGGTTAAAATAAACAGCTCTCACCTTGGAGTTGCAGGGATGACGTTACCAATATACGTGGCTGAGCACCTCACTCCCAAGTCTAGAAGGTTGCATTTCGTTGCCAGAACCCTAATTAAATCTAAGAAGCTACAGTTCTGTTGGATTTCAAATGGCAAGATTTTTGTGAAAAAAACTGAAGCTTCCCCGGCCATCCAGATCAAAGCGGAGGCGCAGCTGGAAAAGGTGTCCAACACCGTAATATGACATTTGAGTGGCTCTGCCTCTAGAAGTTTTCTCCACTTGGTTTGTAATATTGTTTTTGCCAAGATTGCACATGTCATTCTCATGCACTCAAACTTTCAATGGCTTAGTTTAAGTAAATTAGTATTTAAGTATTTACATGAAAAGCCAAAGTTCACATTCCATAATGTTATAAATTACACTTACACACAGTACAAACACACCTTTTCAAATAAACTACACAAACTAACTCATAACCAACGAAAAAAACACAGTAACACAAAAAAAATACACGCAATTAGAACCAAAACTTCACCCAACATGAAAACTATATATAATTTTATACACTTGTATTACTCTAGCCGTGCTGAGCTTGTTGTACTTAACGTGACTACCCTCGTTGCTGATGTAACCAGCTATTACTTATTTTTCGAGACAGCTGCTGCAGAAGTTGAGATCGCTTTGTCTTTCGTTAAAGCTAACCGTTTCACGCCTTTGCATTACACTATTGTAACGATCTGTTTTAAAATTTGGTAACCTAAGTGAACTTTTATGTGACATTGATAATTTTTCGGTCTCTGAAACGATAAAATGTGAACCTGAACAATGTTCCTCGTTTTTAATAAAACCTGATTGTCATTTAAAAATTATAGCCCAAAATATACGTAGTATCAATGCTAACTTTGATAATTTTACCTTATTACTACATCGATTAAAGTTAACATGTGACATTATCATATTATCTGAATGCTGGATGTCCTGTGTTCAAAACCTGCCTGTACTGAATGGTTACCGCAGTATGTCAACTACATCTCACTATAATCAAAATGATGGTGTTGCAGTATTTATTAGAAATAGTATTGAAGCCACTGTAGAAGAACCACAGATTGTAGAAGCAAATTGTATTCTTATCAAACTAAATAATGACGTAGCAATTTTAGCTATTTATCGACCATTTTGTTTTAAAAGTATTGATACTTTTTTAAATTCCTTGCAAACAATTATTACAAGTTTGGCTTCTTTTAGGAATATAATAATAATCGGAGATATTAACGTCAATATAGCTGATAACAGTTCTGACAGACTTTTACCGGAATATTTAGACTTTCTTTCTTACAATGGCCTCCTTCCAGCTTTTAATATCACTACTCGTTCAAACAGCTGCTTGGATCATGTTATTTTAAAGACAAAACTTCCTATGCATTGTTTTATCCTAGATACCTTTATTACAGATCATGAATCAGTTTTATGTTGTATTCAACTTTACCCTCAAAAACATCAAAGAAATAAGCAAATTACTAAAATAGACTTTGATGTTATTGAAGCTACGTGCAAGAAAACCGACTTTTCTTTTATATATAATTTAGATGACCCCAATATTGCTACTGATTTATTTATATCTACTCTTCAAAACATTATTCATTTAAACACCAGAATTTTGACAGTATCATCCAGAAACAGATTACTCAAGCCGTGGATGTCGCTGGGGCTTGTACGATGTATACGAAACAGGGACCGAATGCATAAAAAACTTAAACTTACACCTAATAACGTAACCCTTGAAATAACATACAAACGTTATCGAAATTTTTGCAATAACCTTGTCAAAAAGTTAAAGCGACAATATGAAAGGCAACAGTTAATTGAAGCTGGTAATAACAGCAAAAAACTATGGAATACTATTAATGATATTACTAATAGAAACAATAAAAAGGAACAATCTGTAGAATTACTCTCGATTGAACCGACTCCTGGTATGGCTGTTAACATCACCAACAAGTTTTTTGCCACTATTGGTGAAAATCTATCCCGTAAAATCATACCTCCTACTACCCAGTCATTAGCTTTTGATAGGAATAAACCAACTCTCAATTCATTTGTGTTACTCAATACTGACGAACAGGAAATTAATAAACTTATATTAGGTCTGAAAAGTAATTGTGCCGCTGGTGACGATGGTATCCCATCTAATATCTTAAAGCGCATTAGAGATGTAATAAAATCACCCCTCACTTTTATCTTTAATCTGTGCTTAGCGAATGGCGTTTTTCCTAAATCATTCAAAGGATCTATTGTTCGTCCGATCTTTAAGGGTGGTGATAGAAGCCGTGTCACCAACTATCGACCTATCTCAATTTTAACATCACTTTCAAAAATTTTGGAAAGAATAATAAACTCTAGACTCGTTAACTATTTGGAAAAAAACAATTTACTATCTTCAGGACAATTTGGCTTCCGCTCTGGTAAATCAACTGAAGACGCATTAAATGAGTTTACTGAAAATATAGTTCGCACACTGGACGCAAAAAAGAAATGCATTACTATATTTTTAGATCTTGCTAAAGCTTTTGACACGGTTTCTATCCCCATCCTCTTACATAAACTAGAATGCCTGGGAATAAGAGGAACTCAATTTAACTTACTTAAAGACTATTTAAATGGCAGAACGCAGAAGGTCAAAATTGATAATTATACGAGCAGTTCCCTACCTATTACTCATGGAGTACCACAGGGTAGTATTCTGGGTCCTACATTGTTCCTAGCATATATAAATGATCTTACCAAGCTGGATATTGATAACTGTAATATCTTATCATATGCAGATGATACTACTTTAACATTTTATGGAAACACATGGAAGGAAGTATATCAAAAAGCTCAGCATGGTTTTAACATAATTTCAAGTTGGCTAGCCATAAACTGTCTTTCGCTCAACACGGATAAAACAAAATACATTCCCTTCTCGATGCGTAATCCACCGTATCCTTCGTCACAAATATTTAATATTACTGCACATACCTGTAATGACTTCTATTCAAAGTCCTGTAATTGTTCTTTTTTATCTGCTGCTGAATCCATCAAGTATTTGGGAATCATTATTGACCACAATTTTAGCTTCAAAATTCACATTAACCACATCGCTAATAGGGTTAGAAAGCTCATTTATATATTTAAACAGCTAAGACATTCTGCTGATACTCGTGTCATGAAAATGATCTACACTTCCTTGTGTCAGTCCATTTTATCATATTGTATAACATGTTGGGGTGGAGCCACTAAAACCAACCTACTAACTGCTGAAAGAGCTCAACGAGCCTTACTAAAAGTTAGTTTTTTTAAACCCAAGTATTACTCAACAAATGCACTATACAATGAATGCAAGGTTTTAAATGTTCGTCAGTTATTTATTCTTCACATCATTCTCAACATACACTCTGTTGTGCCTGAGGTTGACTCAATACATTCAACACAAACTGTTTCAAGGAGGAAGCACAAAATTTTCGGTGTTATTGGTTGCCGAACATCGTTTGCTCGAAGATTTTCACTGTTCCTTAGTCCTAGATTATACAATATAGCAAATAAACATTTGGACATTTCTCCCATGGGTAAACGATCATGCAGGCAAACACTTTTGAGGTGGCTTTTTTCCTTGTCGTATGAGGAAACCGAAAATCTTTTAACAGTTATATCCTAACAAGTACCCCTTTTTGCAGTGAACTATACATAACACGCATTTGTTTTGGTTGGTTTTGTGAACCATGCTTTTAAAACACTTATCTGTAATACACTTATTTCATACATATTTGTGTACCTAGGTATTTGTGTTGCAAAACACTCACGCCTTTTCCCACTGATACACATCCCTATCCGGACCTTTCGTTCATTCACACATCCGTGTAAAGTTTTTAACATTGTAAGTCATATATAACCTTTTAAATTTTATTTTATCTGTTTTTTCACTCAACACACTTTTATAAACATTCATTAATTTTACAAAACACTTTCATAAATTGTAATTAAAATACTAAACTAGTTTAAATTTAATTTTATTGGCATAAATTGTTTAATAAATTTAGTTTGAGGGTGGGCGCTGACACCTATCATACAGGATATTATTATCTTAGTTTAGGGGTCAGTTGCGACACTAAAACTGTTACTATAGTTACCTTTAAGCCTGTATACCTACTTACTATGTCCTACATATTTTTGTAACGTGTTAAGGTTTTAAGGTGTCAATAAATATATTTGATTTATTTGATTTGACTATTATTATTTACCATTAGTGTGTACTACAAGTATGTACTATAGGTATGTACTATTAGTATTTATTTATTTATTTATTTATTAGGAAGACCAACAGCTTAAATTAGACACAGAACAAGGTAAATTAAAATAAGAAAGCGGAACATTATCGTCCTATATCTATTCTTAACGTATTCAGCAAGGTGTTTGAAAAACTGGTTTATGGTCATATTCTCCATACTGTATCTAATGCAATACCGCCTGAACAGCACGGGTTTTTGAGAGGTCGGTCTACTGTTACCAATCTTTCCATATTCACTAATTTCATACTGAATTCTATGGCTAGACACAAACAAGTTGATGTGGTCTACACGGATTTCGAAAAAGCTTTCGATCGTGTGGATCATTTTATATTGTCTAAAAAACTGCAGCACCTAGGCATTCATGGTGATTTATTGAGATGGGTGAAGTCTTACTTATCAAGACGTTCTCAGGCTGTTGTTGTTGGGGGTTTTCGATCTGAGTTCGTGCGAATATCATCCGGAGTTCCCCAAGGTTCGCATTTGGGACCTCTTTTTTATGATATTTATCTTTATGACATCTACACATGTTTTAGACATTCTAAGTATCTCATGTATCTATGCCCAAGTGACCAGCAGTTGGCTCGCTATGGTTCTCAGTAACAGTGGCTTCCCTAAGCTCTGAAGGAACTACTTCCTTCCAAGAAAATTCATTTGTAAGATGGCATTTATTTTTACTAAGCCGAAAAAGTGTGTTATTCTTAATTTGAAAATTTGGATAATTGACAGAATTAGTTAAGCAGTTGTTATAAAGATCCTTATACCAATCATCACTAGAAGTGGAGCATGAATTGGCAGTATCGATAGCATTAACCGGGACAGCTCGAGACAAAGCGTCAGGTATAACGTTGTCTACGCCACGACGGTGTTTGATTTCGAAGTTAAACGAAGACAGACGAACTCCCCAGCGTGCGAGTCTGCCTGTGGGATTGTTAAGTGACAAAAACCAATTAAGTGCACTATGATCAGTATAGACGACGAAAGGTTGACCATTTTCTACATAACAACGCCAATGCTCCAAGGAAACCAGAACAGCCAGAGTCTCTCGTTCCGTAATGCTGTAATTTTTTTCAGCTGCCGTCAACGATCGACTCATATATGCTATAGGATGTTCCTTGCCATCGATGGACTGCGTAAGCATGGCTCCCACCCCATAGTTACTCGCGTCCGTATGCACTTGGAATGGCAGATCGTAATTCGGACACGCGAGAACCGGAGCAGAAACCAAACATTCCTTCAAAGCCTTGAAAGCTGCTTCAGCCTCATCAGTCCACTGGAACGGTGGAGTGTTTTTCTTACCAGAAGTCAACTTGTTCAGGGGTCCTGCGATTGTGCTAAAATTGGGAACGAATCGTCGATACCAGGTAGCAGTACCTAGAAACCTCTTGAGCTCCTTCCGACTAGTAGGCGTAACGTAGTTCAAGATGGCTTCCACCTTATCAGGATCGGTTCGCAATCCGTTCGCATCAACCACATAACCCAAGTATTTGAGTTGACTTCGGAAGAACTCACACTTTTCCAAGTTGATGGTCAAGTTGGCCTTACGCAGTTTCCCTAAGACACGAAGAAGGAGAGAGACATGTTCCTCAAAAGTACTGCTAGCTATGACTATATCGTCTAAATAAGCGAATATTTTGTTATCTACCTCTCCAAACAATGCATCAACTAAACGTTGTTGAGTTGCAGGTGCATTACACAATCCAAAGGCAGTGGTTTTAAACCGCATCGTTCCTCTACCTTGCACATAAAAAGAGGTTTTATCTCTGTCCTCCTCAGCAATAGGGATCTGCCAAAAGGCTTTGGACAGGTCGAGACTAGAAAGATAATGAGCGTCACGTAAGTTATCCAAAATCTCGGAAATATACGGTAGGTTGTAAGCATCTCGTTTGGTCACAGAGTTCAATTTCCTACTGTCAAGACAGAAACGAGGCTGCCCATTCTTCTTAGTGACCAGGAGAACAGGAGACTGCCAAGCACTTTCACAAGGCTCCACCACATCTAATTTCAACATCTCATCCACCTGTTCGACAAGGATTTTCTGTTTTTCAGGCGAGAGCCTATAATATCTTTGACGGATAGGAGAAGAATCGCC
Organism: Epirrita christyi; assembly: GCA_951392215.1. NCBI lineage: Eukaryota > Metazoa > Arthropoda > Insecta > Lepidoptera > Geometridae > Epirrita > Epirrita christyi. The sequence continues at coordinate 3,215,873 of OX595862.1, forward strand.
AGTATCGATGCGATGGGTGATCAAGTGTGTTCGACCTAACCCTTTGCGTTCGAATGAGATATCGCTATACTGCTCAACTATATTACTCGCGATAGCTTTCTGTGAACCATCCAAATTATCATAAGAATGAACGAAAGTATTCAAACTAGCATTTACGTTTAAATCCAACAATGGAATAGTATGTAACTGAAGAGATCCTAAATACTTAGGACATAAATGAAAAGCCTGCCAAAAATTAATGCCTAAAATAAGCGACGATGTAATTTCTGGGACTACATAGGTTTTGACAATATGAAATTGTTCTTCAAAGTCTACCGGTAAGTTTATATAACCTATACTTTGGAGTATCTGACCACCAGCGGTAACAATTGACAACTTATCGTCACCAAATAGCTTAAGGCCACGGCTAAGCAACGTAATATGTGCATTATTGCCAATAACTGTTACCGCAGAACCTGAGTCGAGAAGACCTGAGGCAGTGATGTCATTGATTTTAATATTGACGTATGGTCGCGTATCATTAAGAGGCTTATCTTCCAGAATTGAAGCAATTTTGTAACAGCTAAAAAAACTATGTACAATTTTCAACCATGCGTCCCATTCTTCTTTTTCGCAGCGACCTACCGAAGAAGAAATGGTACTACAATTCTGTGAAGCTAGTTTTTTGAATTGCAACGAGGGCAGTCGGGTTTCTTGACACCCTTATGACCACACTTAAAACACAAAATCTCAGTGTTCTTACAGTTTCTTAAACTATGCGTATTGTCACGGCATCTGGGGCAGTAAGGCTGCTTAGAACTAACGTCCTCAACAGTCTTGTTCAAAGCGTGTAAATATTTTTGATTTACGTCATTGCTAGAGTTGGCCTTACTAAAATTATGGTTAGTAGTTGAAGTTGGCTTTGGTTTATAAAAAATTGTCTTTGGCTTGTAGGCAAACTCCGGAGCCAACAAATTGCTAGAGGACGCATCTGAAGGTTCACGGAATTGGACCAACCTGGACTGAACATTCTCGAAGTTTCTGCATAGCACACGCAATTGATCGATGGATTTAATTTCCGCAGCTGAAGCTAGAGTGCTTGCATAGCAAGGTCTGATGTTGTGCAGAATGATTTCGAGTTCGTCTTCCTCTGGTAAGGCCTTCGACAGACGAGAAAACATACCTATCATAATGGATATGTAAATTGTTATATTTTCCGATTCGCCTTGAGACCTAGCACGAATCTCAGCTAATAGTCGGTAATCATAATCAGATATCCCGAAGTCCTGTTTTAACAGAATGACCAGTTCGTCCCAAGAAGTCACCTGATCCTTAACACTTCTAAACCAGTGAAGAGCATTATCGATAAAAATTTCGGTAGCAAATGACAGCAGCTTGGTATCAGAAACATTGCGAGCCTCACTAAATTCGTTAACTCGTTGGATGAACGATCGCACGCAAGACTTCCCATCATATTTTAATTTACCTAATTCGGAATGCGTCCTACCACTGCCACCTTCACAAGTAACCGTGACCTGAACCGGTGTGGCAGCTTGAAAATCTGAGCTGGATTCAAAAACAGAGAGAGGGTCTACACTCTTTTTCTTAAAATTAAGAAGCTTTTCGTAAAGCTCTTTAAAAAGCGTACTGCATTTCACATGCACATTTAACAGTTCTTTGTCCGGACAGATACGATTGAGCCTGTGGTACAAATGGTGAAATAAATTCTCAGTTCGAGCTAATGTATTCTTATCTAGAACCTCTTCAGCAAAAAACAACTTGATCTTGTCTAAAAGATCTTGACAGATCGACAAGTCCTCGGATAATTCCAGATGGGAACACATAATGTCCTCGGAGGGATATAATTGGCTCAATTTACTGATCTGTTTCCTTATATCTGCAACAGTGCTTGCAGGTGTCTCACCTCTGATGGAAACTTCATATTCCAACTCAGCCTTTTGCAAAGACAAAAATTTAATCGGGTACGACATAATATTGCCTTGACTTACGACGATAATTGGCGAAAAGAAAAAAAATAAGGTTTGTTTTCAATGGCACACAATAAAAGGTTAATTTGATCAATGATGTAAAATACTCCGTTCTGTTACAATCAATTTAACAGAACGCTCTGGTTCGATGATGAAATCAAAATGAAGCTAAAGATCGTTGGATCGCAAAATATAAATAAAACTAAGTTAATAAAAAATTTGCAACTGGTGTGAAGGCGGCTTTACATACAAACAAACATTAAGTTATATGCTAAGTACACAAACAATAACATTGTATACCATCCAAAAAAAATATACAGTAATTTTTCTATGTACCTACGGAAAAAATAATCCCTAAATTAATTGAAATCAATTTTAGGTACACAGAACAAGAAAAACAATAAAAAAAACTACTTTCACCTCAGTTGCTCCAAACCAAATAAGAACGTTTTACAACCAAAACCCTCACCGAACAAAATAACTACTTATACTAAGAAAGCGCAAGCAAAATCAACCACGTAAGAGGGCGCCAATGTGCCGGTAAAACCCTAGCTCCTGCCTACCTAGCAGGGTAGTAAAAGAAACCAGGGTGGCCGTTACATAATAAATGAATTTAATAAAATTTTACAAGTATACAAAAAGATGAAATAGAATTGGGTTGAAAATGAAGTTATACAATAAATATTAAAAACGGGATGAAATGGAATTTCGATTAATGAATTTAAAACTAGCTCAGCGAAAAGAAGCACAATAAATAGGGTCGTGGTTGATTGAGCTGAAGATTACTTGCGCCTTCTAGCTCAAGTACTCCCCTGTGGTATAATCCGGTGAAATAGCAGGGACTTCCTCGGATGAGATAAAGTACGGACGGCTGCTCGACTGCTTGATGCTACCAGAGTCCGGGTCACGTGAAGGCACCTCGTGCCGTGAAACGAGGTATAGGCAGGTACCTCTAATCGTGCAGGTAATCTTAAATGTGTACTGCGAACGTGTACCGTGAACGTGTACCGTGATCCTGGAATGCGGAGAAATCTATGCATTAGCATTGAGTCTTCGGCTCTCCGTTCTGATGGTCCCTGACGGCATTACAACAACTAAGGTCGTACTTATGTAAGCAGTAAATTTTGCCGTGGGGTGCTACCAGAACGGAGTTTACAGTTTTATAAGAAAGGAAGCTAAGACGCTGAAGGCAAGAATTATATAATTAGTAAAGAGTATTTTAACTGGTGTAAAAAATCAATCATTTCGCTAAATAATGAAGGTAGATTGCCCAAGCAGATTTAGCGGAAGAAAGTTATTGGATTGTAATTGAAATTTGCCAAGCTACATAGTTTGCAATTACAATAAAATATAAAGGCAAAGCTGAAATAAAAGATTAACCACAATTTAAATGACATGACCTATGAAAATGTAATAAGTTCGTGATTTGTGTGTTATTATGGCCATTGAACACTCACCCTATTTCGGGAATTCACTTTTACACTTTATATAATTTATTTTACATGGACTCTTGTCCTAAAATGGAACAACGATGATAATAAAGTTTTAAAATGTGTACTATTAGTTTGTTTATTAGTATATACTATAAGTACTTTAGTACATAGTTTTGTAGTAGTATGTACTTTTTATTTTTACTATGAGTATGACTATTAGTTTTTACTATTAGTATGTTTATTAGTATGTACTGGTATTATGTACTATTATTATGTACTATTATTTTCAACTATTTTTATGTACTATTAGTTTGTACTTTTAGTATGACTATTATTATGTACTATTAGTATGACTATTATTATGTACTATTAGTATGTACTATTAGTTTGTTTATTAGTATGTACTATCAGTATGTACTATTAAAATGTACTATTATTATTTACTATTAGTATGTACTATTAGTATGTACTATTAGAATGTACTATTATTATGTACTATTATTATGTACATCATTATGTACATCATTATGTACATCACTCATCACTCATAACTCATAACTCATAACTCATAACTCATAACTCATAACTCATAACTCATAACTCATAACTCATAACTCATAACTCATAACTCATAACTCATAACTCATAACTCATAACTCATAACTCATAACTCATAACTCATAACTCATAACTCATAACTCATAACTCATAACTCATAACTCATAACTCATAACTCATAACTCATAACTCATAACTCATAACTCATAACTCATAACTCATAACTCATAACTCATAACTCATAACTCATAACTCATAACTCATAACTCATAACTCATAACTCATAACTCATAACTCATAACTCATAACTCATAACTCATAACTCATAACTCATAACTCATAACTCATAACTCATAACTCATAACTCATAACTCATAACTCATAACTCATAACTCATAACTCATAACTCATAACTCATAACTCATAACTCATAACTCATAACTCATAACTCATAACTCATAACTCATAACTCATAACTCATAACTCATAACTCATAACTCATAACTCATAACTCATAACTCATAACTCATAACTCATAACTCATAACTCATAACTCATAACTCATAACTCATAACTCATAACTCATAACTCATAACTCATAACTCATAACTCATAACTCATAACTCATAACTCATAACTCATAACTCATAACTCATAACTCATAACTCATAACTCATAACTCATAACTCATAACTCATAACTCATAACTCATAACTCATAACTCATAACTCATAACTCATAACTCATAACTCATAACTCATAACTCATAACTCATAACTCATAACTCATAACTCATAACTCATAACTCATAACTCATAACTCATAACTCATAACTCATAACTCATAACTCATAACTCATAACTCATAACTCATAACTCATAACTCATAACTCATAACTCATAACTCATAACTCATAACTCATAACTCATAACTCATAACTCATAACTCATAACTCATAACTCATAACTCATAACTCATAACTCATAACTCATAACTCATAACTCATAACTCATAACTCATAACTCATAACTCATAACTCATAACTCATAACTCATAACTCATAACTCATAACTCATAACTCATAACTCATAACTCATAACTCATAACTCATAACTCATAACTCATAACTCATAACTCATAACTCATAACTCATAACTCATAACTCATAACTCATAACTCATAACTCATAACTCATAACTCATAACTCATAACTCATAACTCATAACTCATAACTCATAACTCATAACTCATAACTCATAACTCATAACTCATAACTCATAACTCATAACTCATAACTCATAACTCATAACTCATAACTCATAACTCATAACTCATAACTCATAACTCATAACTCATAACTCATAACTCATAACTCATAACTCATAACTCATAACTCATAACTCATAACTCATAACTCATAACTCATAACTCATAACTCATAACTCATAACTCATAACTCATAACTCATAACTCATAACTCATAACTCATAACTCATAACTCATAACTCATAACTCATAACTCATAACTCATAACTCATAACTCATAACTCATAACTCATAACTCATAACTCATAACTCATAACTCATAACTCATAACTCATAACTCATAACTCATAACTCATAACTCATAACTCATAACTCATAACTCATAACTCATCACTCATCACTCATCACTTATCACTTATCACTTATCACTTATCACATATCACATATCACTTATCACTTATCACTTATCACTCATCACTGCTCACTGCTCACTGCTCACTTCTCACTTTTCACTAAAGGAGTTTATAGGGGAGCTCAGATAGGTTAGGATAGGTTAGGTTTGAAGAAAAAAAAATAAAAAAAGTTAGGTTAGATTACGTTTGCATTAAAAATTAGTTAGTGTCACGGAAGGTGGCAAGGTAAGAATAAGTGAGTTGAGCTAGTAAAGATTTGAGAGAGAGAAATCAAAGATAATTTAAAATACATACAAATTTAATACAAAAACGAGAAAAGAGTGAGTCGTAGGTTAAGCCTAAGGTCATCTAGCACACTGTTCCTGGTCCAGAAATACCGCACCCTCCTTGGTTATCTCTGCAACGCTCCTTCGCCGGTTCGGCCAGTCCTTAGGGTTGCGATCCCAGTGTCAATTCGTCCTCCTTGGCAGATGCCACCGGCCGGCCAAGGGTTCCGGTCCAAAGGTGTCCAACAAAAGTGGGACTGTTGAGGGTGAGCGTTAGCCCGCAGGGTGTTCCTGGAATCGCAAATACTGAGGCATTAGGACAACGCAACGAAGGGGTTGTCTGTGGAAAACCTAAGGATAAGATACAGTTCCCCAAACAACAAATCAGCTATCTAAAGGCGGAAGGAAACTGCGGTGGCGTTTACAATTTAAAATATTCAAGTTAGGTAGCCTTACAGGAAACAAAGAGAAATTCGAGACGGCCAAGCATTAGGAATAAGTACTAAGTTAATATGCAAACGAAAGATGGCCCAAGCACGGAGCAACACATTATAAACTCCTGCACAAAAATAAATAAATCAAGTAAGTACTACACTGCAATTTAGGAAACCTACAGCTAGGTCTATGCAGGCTTTAGCGTAGGTGAGTACTAGTAAGAAAGCTTCTGATCGTTATAAAAAATAGGCTGGTCCTAATCAGCCGTTAAAATTTCAAAATGCTAAGGACGCGTCATCATTACATACTCAAAATAAAGTCAATATTAGCAGGCACACAGTAAAGAGCTAAGTTTTCCGATAATGCACAACTTACCCAGTATGGGAACACTATATTTCACTTGTTTTAAATAATTATGATATTAAAATGCGCTCGTAAGACAGTATTTAAAGCGGCGCACGCGTCAGAGGAGCGTGGAGTCGCGCTGAGTTCGTGTCAGTGACAGGCCCGCGTTCACAGTCCAAATGCCCTCCTCCAAGCTACGAGGAAAAACCAGTTAGGTGACCGGCATAGCGGCCCGCACGCAACTGATAACTAAAATAACATGAAGATTTGTCTGACTGTTGTCATTTAAAAATAAGAAAATAAGATAGGTATAATAATATCGTGACATTAGGTTAGGTTTATAAGAAAAAGGTTAGGATAGCCTTTTTTTTTTCTTCAAACTTAACCTTGCATTATTAGCTTTCCTAACCTAAAAAACTAAGGTTAGGTTAGGTTTGTATTCAAAATAGGTTAGGTTAGGTTTGTAAATAAAAAGTAATGTTAGGTTAGGTTTCTAGGTAAAATTAAAAAAGGTTTAAAGTGGTGTATAGGGGGGCAAAGTTAGGTTAGATATGAATAAAAACAAGTTAGGTTAGGTTAGGTTTGTATTCAAAACAGTTAGATTAGGTTAGGTTTGTATTCAAGTTAGTAAGGTTAGGTTAGGTTTAGGTTATTATGTACTATTACTATGTACTATAATTTTTAAGTATTATTATGTACTTTTATAATGTACTATTATTATGTACAATTAGTGTGTACTACAAGTATGTACTATAGGTATGTACTATTAGTATTTATTTATTTATTTATTTATTAGGAGGACCAACAGCTTAAATTAGACACAGAACAAGGTAAATTAAAATAAGAAACAGAGAAGCCAATTACCGGTCCTCACGGATAAAACTAGTATGTACTATTAGTTTGTTTATTAGTATATACTATAAGTACTTTAGTACATCGTTTTGTAGTAGTATGTACTTTTTATTTTTACTATGAGTATGACTATTAGTTTTTACTATTAGTATGTTTATTTTTAGTATGTACTGATATTATGTACTATTATTATATACTATTATTTTTAACTATTTTTATGTACTATTAGTTTGTACTTTTAGTACGTAATTTAAGTATGTACTATTAGTATGAATATTATTATGTACTATTAGTATGTACTAATAGTTTGTTTATTAGTATGTACTATCAGTATGTACTATTAAAATGTACTATTATTATTAACTATTAGTATGTACTATTAGTATGTACTATTAGTATGTACTATTATTATGTACTATTATTATGTACTATTATTATGTACTATTATTATGTACTATTATTATGTACTAATATTATCACTCATCACTCATCACTCATATCACTCATATCACTCATATCACTCATATCACTCATATCACTCATATCACTCATATCACTCATATCACTCATATCACTCATATCACTCATGTCACTCATGTCACTCATATCACTCATGTCACTCATATCACTCATGTCACTCATGTCACTCATGTCACTCATGTCACTCATGTCACTCATGTCACTCATGTCACTCATGTCACTCATGCCACTCATGCCACTCATGCCACTCATGCCACTCATGCCACTCATGCCACTCATGCCACTCATGCCACTCATGCCACTCATGCCACTCATGCCACTCATGCCACTCATGCCACTCATGCCACTCATGCCACTCATGCCACTCATGCCACTCATGCCACTCATGCCACTCATGCCACTCATGCCACTCATGCCACTCATGCCACTCATGCCACTCATGCCACTCATGCCACTCATGCCACTCATGCCACTCATGCCACTTGCCACTTGTCACTTGTCACTTGTCACTTGTCACTTGTCACTAGTCACTTGTCACTTGTCACTTGTCACTTGTCACTTGTCACTTGTCACTTGTTTCTTGTCACTTGTCACTTGCCACTTGTCACTTGTCACTTATCACTTATCACATATCACTTATCACTTATCACTTATCACTTATCACTCATCACTGCTCATTGCTCACTTCTCACTTTTCACTTCTCACTTCTCACTTCTCGCTTCTCACTTTTCACTAAAGGAGTTTATAGGGGAGCTCAGATAGGTTAGGATAGGTTAGGTTTGAAGAAAAAAAAATAAGTTAGGTCTGATTACGTTTGCATTAAAAATTAGTTAGGTTAGGTTTATAAGAAAAAGGTTAGGATAGCCTTTTTTTTTTCTTCAAACTTAACCTTGCATTATTAGCTTTCCTAACCTAAAACAGTTAGGTTAGGTTAGGTTTGTATTCAAAGGGCGGGTCTGTGTTTATCCATTAATAGTTGGTTTGGCCTAGCTCCGGTTTTGGATAAATACGGGCCTTCCTTGCCCGCTCCGGGAGCGGGTGAGGAGGCGAATGGTCTTGAGAGGAGCGCAACAGTCGTTGATCCTCAAGGCAAGTCTGGTGGTCATCCTTCACGTGGTTGCTGCCTGTTATTGGTCTATTTCCTTCTGAAATAGACGTAACGAAAACCATCAGGCGCCTCCACGGTCCATTTGGGCCGTGTGGGTTGTAGGGTCCGTGCCCTGGCCTGTTGGCGCGGTGTCGTCCTGCTCGGTTCCCGCGGGCCGGCTGTATGGGTCAGTCTTCTTGCGGGAATCTGGGTGGGGTGGCGCTTCAATGGCGGTTTGGGGTGCGGTAGGGACGGGCCCGCTTGCGGGCGTAGGTGTAGCCCCTGTTTGCGACTGGCAGTAAACTCGGGTCCCTCTCACTCGAGTGTCCAGTTGCAAACGGGGAGGCGTTTCCTTCGCATCCTCTAGGTGTATTTTACCTAACGGAATACATCTGGAGGATGCGACGGAGGTTTTTGGCAGGTGTAGGGACCCCTGTTTGCGACTGGTGATGCACTCGGGCCTCAACTCGAGTGTGTTTCCACTTGCAAACGGGGAGGCGTTTCCTTCGTATCCTCTAGGTGTAGTATACTATACATCTGGAGGATACGACGGAGGTTTGGCGGGCGGTCTCTCTTCAGGTCACTGTATTGTGAGTGCAGTGACACGGAAAAAGACCGCCAACGGGATGGAAGGTTGGTGTTGGGATGGTGGTCGGTTGGCTCTTCATCGGATGGTCGATGAAGAGCGAGCCGACCATCACCTTGACACCAACTATTGAGGTGTTCCCCCCATTTAGGGGAGGGAAGGGGCTCTCCGCGTGTCCCTCTGATAAGCAGAGGGCACAGTGGAGGGCCAGTGTGAGGTGCCCGATGGGCGTGGTGGAGTGCCTCTGTTTGCGACTGGTGGCACACTCGAATTTCGAGTCTGGCACCATTCGCAACGGAGAGGCGCTGCCCTCTCATCACCCAGGCAGAGCGGCTCCCTGCTATGCCTGGATGATGAGACGGCAGGGAAGGGCTGTTTGTTCCCGCGTTTGTTTCTGCCTGGAGCTGGAAGCAAATGTGGGAATAAACGGCGAAGTGGTGGTTTTTGCCTTCTCTACCTTCCGGGTGTAGCCAGTTATGTGCAATGACTGAACTATGCTTGGAAGGTAGATGACGGCCAGGAAGGAAGTGACATCTCTCTCTTTCTCCACAAAGTCGTGAGTTTTTCTCGCGACTTTGTGGTGAAAGAGATGGATGTCAATGGGTTCGCGTGGTGGTTGGGGTGAGGGCCCCGGCCACCCTCCTACGAGCCCGTGGACGGTGGCAGCACGGTGTGGACCCTGTGCTGCCACAATTTGGAGGGAGTGTTTGTGGTTGGTCATTTTGGGCCAACCACGGGACGGGCCCGAAAGGGCACCGCGCGAGATGGGCACCGGTGCGTTCCTATGGAGATCCCGGAGCCCATCGACATGCGCAGAGGATGGCCACCGGGGGGGTTTTAGTGAGTCGGTCGGAGTCCCGGCAACCTCACATAACCCTATCACACCCTCAAAGGTGATAGGGTATCTTGTTGAAGATTTCCCCCTCGACAGCAAAAAAAAAAAAAAAAAGGTTTGTATTCAAAATAGGTTAGGTTAGGTTTGTAAATAAAAAGTAATGTTAGGTTAGGTTTCTAGGTAAAATTAAAAAAGGTTTAAAGTGGTTTATAGGGGGGCAACGTTAGGTTAGATATGAATAAAAACAAGTTAGGTTAGGTTAGGTTTGTATTCAAAACAGTTAGATTAGGTTAGGTTTGTATTCAAAATAGTAAGGTTAGGTTAGGTTTAGGTTATTATGTACTATTACTATGTACTATAATTTTTAAGTATTATTATGTACTTTTATAATGTACTATTATTATTTACCATTAGTGTGTACTACAAGTATGTACTATAGGTATGTACTATTAGTATTTATTTATTTATTTATTTATTAGGAAGACCAACAGCTTAAATTAGACACAGAACAAGGTAAATTAAAATAAGAAACAGAGAAGCCAATTACCGGTCCTCACGGATAAAACTAGTATGTACTATTAGTTTGTTTATTAGTATATACTATAAGTACTTTAGTACATAGTTTTGTAGTAGTATGTACTTTTTATTTTTACTATGAGTATGACTATTAGTTTTTACTATTAGTATGTTTATTAGTATGTACTGATATTATGTACTATTATTATGTACTATTATTTTCAACTATTTTTATGTACTATTAGTTTGTACTTTTAGTATGTAATTTAAGTATGTACTATTAGTATGACTATTATTATGTACTATTAGTATGTACTATTAGTTTGTTTATTAGTATGTACTATCAGTATGTACTATTAATATGTACTATTATTATTTACTATTAGTATGTACTATTAGTATGTACTATTAGAATGTACTATTATTATGTACTATTATTATGTACTAATATTATGTACATCATTATGTACATCATTATGTACATCACTCATCACTCATAACTCATAACTCATAACTCATAACTCATAACTCATAACTCATAACTCATAACTCATAACTCATAACTCATAACTCATAACTCATAACTCATAACTCATAACTCATAACTCATAACTCATAACTCATAACTCATAACTCATAACTCATAACTCATAACTCATAACTCATAACTCATAACTCATAACTCATAACTCATAACTCATAACTCATAACTCATAACTCATAACTCATAACTCATAACTCATAACTCATAACTCATAACTCATAACTCATAACTCATAACTCATAACTCATAACTCATAACTCATAACTCATAACTCATAACTCATAACTCATAACTCATAACTCATAACTCATAACTCATAACTCATAACTCATAACTCATAACTCATCACTCATCACTCATCACTCATCACTCATCACTCATCACTCATCACTCATCACTCATCACTCATCACTCATCACTCATCACTCATCACTCATCACTCATCACTCATCACTCATCACTCATCACTCATCACTCATCACTCATCACTCATCACTCATCACTCATCACTCATCACTCATCACTCATCACTCATCACTCATCACTCATCACTCATCACTCATCACTCATCACTCATCACTCATCACTCATCACTCATCACTCATCACTCATCACTCATCACTCATCACTCATCACTCATCACTCATCACTCATCACTCATCACTCATCACTCATCACTCATCACTCATCACTCATCACTCATCACTCATCACTCATCACTCATCACTCATCACTCATCACTCATCACTCATCACTCATCACTCATCACTCATCACTCATCACTCATCACTCATCACTCATCACTCATCACTCATCACTCATCACTCATCACTCATCACTCATCACTCATCACTCATCACTCATCACTCATCACTCATCACTCATCACTCATCACTCATCACTCATCACTTATCACTTATCACATATCACTTATCACATATCACTTATCACTTATCACTCATCACTGCTCACTGCTCACTTCTCACTTTTCACTAAAGGAGTTTATAGGGGAGCTCAGATAGGTTAGGATAGGTTAGGTTTGAAGAAAAAAAAATAAAAAAAGTTAGGTTAGATTACGTTTGCATTAAAAATTAGTTAGTGTCACGGAAGGTGGCAAGGTAAGAATAAGTGAGTTGAGCTAGTAAAGATTTGAGAGAGAGAAATCAAAGATAATTTAAAATACATACAAATTTAATACAAAAACGAGAAAAGAGTGAGTCGTAGGTTAAGCCTAAGGTCATCTAGCACACTGTTCCTGGTCCAGAAATACCGCACCCTCCTTGGTTATCTCTGCAACGCTCCTTCGCCGGTTCGGCCAGTCCTTGGGGTTGCGATCCCAGTGTAAATTCGTCCTCCTTGGCAGATGCCACCGGCCGGCCAAAGGTTCCGGTCCAAAGGTGTCCAACAAAAGTGGGACTGCTGAGGGTGAGCTTTAGCCCGCAGGGTGTTCCTGGAATCGCAAATACTGAGGCATTAGGACAACGCAACGAAGGGGTTGTCTGTGGAAAACCTAAGGATAAGATACAGTTCCCCGAACAACAAATCAGCTATCTAAAGGCGGAAGGAAACTGCGGTGGCGTTTACAATTTAAAATATTCAAGTTAGGTAGCCTTACAGGAAACAAAGAGAAATTCGAGACGGCCAAGCATTAGGAATAAGTACTAAGTTAATATGCATACGAAAGATGGCCCAAGCACGGAGCAACACATTATAAACTCCTGCACAAAAATAAATAAATCAAGTAAGTACTACACTGCAATTTAGGAAACCTACAGCTAGGTCTATGCAGGCTTTAGCGTAGTTGAGTACTAGTAAGAAAGCTTCTTATCGTTATAAAAAATAGGCTGGTCCTAATCAGCCGTTAAAATTTCAAAATGCTAAGGACGCGTCATCATTACATACTCAAAATGAAGTCAATATTAGCAGGCACACAGTAAAGAGCTAAGTTTTCCGATAATGCACAACTTACCCAGTATGGGAACACTATATTTCACTTGTTTTAAATAATTATGATATTAAAATGCGCTCGTAAGACAGTATTTAAAGCGGCGCACGCGGCAGAGGAGCGTGGAGTCGCGCTGAGTTCGTGTCAGTGACAGGCCCGCGTTCACAGTCCAAATGCCCTCCTCCAAGCTACGAGGAAAAACCAGTTAGGTGACCGGCATAGCGGCCCGCGCGCAACTGATAACTAAAATAACATGAAGATTTGTCTGACTGTTGTCATTTAAAAATAAGAAAATAAGATAGGTATAATAATATCGTGACATTAGGTTAGGTTTATAAGAAAAAGGTTAGGATAGCCTTTTTTTTTCTTCAAACTTAACCTTGCATTATTAGCTTTCCTAACCTAAAAAACTAAGGTTAGGTTAGGTTTGTATTCAAAATAGGTTAGGTTAGGTTTGTAAATAAAAAGTAATGTTAGGTTAGGTTTCTAGGTAAAATTAAAAAAGGTTTAAAGTGGTTTATAGGGGGGCAAAGTTAGGTTAGATATGAATAAAAACAAGTTAGGTTAGGTTAGGTTTGTATTCAAAACAGTTAGATTAGGTTAGGTTTGTATTCAAAATAGTAAGGTTAGGTTAGGTTTAGGTTATTATGTACTATTACTATGTACTATAATTTTTAAGTATTATTATGTACTTTTATAATGTACTATTATTATGTACAATTAGTGTGTACTACAAGTATGTACTATAGGTATGTACTATTAGTATTTATTTATTTATTTATTTATTAGGAGGACCAACAGCTTAAATTAGACACAGAACAAGGTAAATTAAAATAAGAAACAGAGAAGCCAATTACCGGTCCTCACGGATAAAACTAGTATGTACTATTAGTTTGTTTATTAGTATATACTATAAGTACTTTAGTACATAGTTTTGTAGTAGTATGTACTTTTTATTTTTACTATGAGTATGACTATTAGTTTTTACTATTAGTATGTTTATTAGTATGTACTGATATTATGTACTATTATTATGTACTATTATTTTTAACTATTTTTATGTACTATTAGTTTGTACTTTTAGTACGTAATTTAAGTATGTACTATTAGTATGACTATTATTATGTACTATTAGTATGTACTAATAGTTTGTTTATTAGTATGTACTATCAGTATGTACTATTAAAATGTACTATTATTATTAACTATTAGTATGTACTATTAGTATGTACTATTAGTATGTACTATTATTATGTACTATTATTATGTACTATTATTATGTACTATTATTATGTACTGTTATTATGTACTATTATTATGTACTAATATTATCACTCATCACTCATCACTCATCACTCATATCACTCATATCACTCATATCACTCATATCACTCATATCACTCATATCACTCATATCACTCATATCACTCATATCACTCATATCACTCATATCACTCATATCACTCATATCACTCATATCACTCATGTCACTCATGTCACTCATGTCACTCATGTCACTCATGCCACTCATGTCACTCATGCCACTCATGTCACTCATGTCACTCATGTCACTCATGTCACTCATGTCACTCATGTCACTCATGTCACTCATGTCACTCATATCACTCATGCCACTCATGTCACTCATGCCACTCATGCCACTCATGCCACTCATGCCACTCATGCCACTCATGCCACTCATGCCACTCATGCCACTCATGCCACTCATGCCACTCATGCCACTCATGCCACTCATGCCACTCATGCCACTCATGTCACTCATGCCACTCATGCCACTCATGCCACTCATGCCACTCATGCCACTCATGCCACTCATGCCACTCATGCCACTCATGCCACTCATGCCACTCATACCACTCATGCCATTCATGCCACTCAAGCCACTCATGCCACTCATGTCACTCATGCCACTCATGCCACTCATGCCACTCATGCCACTCATGCCACTCATGCCAATCATGCCACTCATGCCACTCATGCCACTCATGCCAATCACATATCACTTATCACTTATCACTCATCACTGCTCACTGCTCACTTCTCTCTTTTCACTTCTCACTTCTCACTTCTCGCTTCTCACTTTTCACTAAAGGAGTTTATAGGGGAGCTCAGATAGGTTAGGATAGGTTAGGTTTGAAGAAAAAAAAATAAGTTAGGTTAGATTACGTTTGCATTAAAAATTAGTTAGGTTAGGTTTATAAGAAAAAGGTTAGGATAGCCTTTTTTTTTTCTTCAAACTTAACCTTGCATTATTAGCTTTCCTAACCTAAAACAGTTAGGTAAGGTTAGGTTTGTATTCAAAATAGGTTAGGTTAGGTTTGTAAATAAAAAGTAATGTTAGGTTAGGTTTCTAGGTAAAATTAAAAAAGGTTTTAAGTGGTTTATAGGGGGGCAAAGTTAGGTTAGATATGAATAAAAACAAGTTAGGTTAGGTTAGGTTTGTATTCAAAACAGTTAGATTAGGTTAGGTTTGTATTCAAAATAGTAAGGTTAGGTTAGGTTTAGGTTATTATGTACTATTACTATGTACTATAATTTTTAAGTATTATTATGTACTTTTATAATGTAGTATTATTATGTACAATTAGTGTGTACTACAAGTATGTACTATAGGTATGTACTATTAGTATTTATTTATTTATTTATTTATTAGGAAGACCAACAGCTTAAATTAGACACAGAACAAGGTAAATTAAAATAAGAAACAGAGAAGCCAATTACCGGTCCTCACGGATAAAACTAGTATGTACTATTAGTTTGTTTATTAGTATATACTATAAGTACTTTAGTACATAGTTTTGTAGTAGTATGTACTTTTTATTTTTACTATGAGTATGACTATTAGTTCTTACTATTAGTATGTTTATTAGTATGTACTGATATTATGTACTATTATTATGTACTATTATTTTTAACTATTTTTATGTACTATTAGTTTGTACTTTTAGTATGTAATTTAAGTATGTACTATTAGTATGACTATTATTATGTACTATTAGTATGTACTATTAGTTTGTTTATTAGTATGTACTATCAGTATGTACTATTAAAATGTACTATTATTATTAACTATTAGTATGTACTATTAGTATGTACTATTATTATGTACTATTATTATGTACTAATATTATGTACATCATTATGTACATCATTATGTACATCACTCATCACTCATAACTCATAATTATGTACTAATATTATGTACATCATTATGTACATCACTCATCACTCATAACTCATAACTCATAACTCATAACTCATAACTCATAACTCATAACTCATAACTCATAACTCATAACTCATAACTCATAACTCATAACTCATAACTCATAACTCATAACTCATAACTCATAACTCATAACTCATAACTCATAACTCATAACTCATAACTCATAACTCATAACTCATAACTCATAACTCATAACTCATAACTCATAACTCATAACTCATAACTCATAACTCATAACTCATAACTCATAACTCATAACTCATAACTCATAACTCATAACTCATAACTCATAACTCATAACTCATAACTCATAACTCATAACTCATAACTCATAACTCATAACTCATAACTCATAACTCATAACTCATAACTCATAACTCATAACTCATAACTCATAACTCATAACTCATAACTCATAACTCATAACTCATAACTCATAACTCATAACTCATAACTCATAAAACTCATAACTCATAACTCATAACTCATAACTCATAACTCATAACTCATAACTCATAACTCATAACTCATAACTCATAACTCATAACTCATAACTCATAACTCATAACTCATAACTCATAACTCATAACTCATAACTCATAACTCATAACTCATAACTCATAACTCATAACTCATAACTCATAACTCATAACTCATAACTCATAACTCATAACTCATACTCATAACTCATAACTCATAACTCATAACTCATAACTCATAACTCATAACTCATAACTCATACTCATAACTCATAACTCATAACTCATAACTCATAACTCATAACTCATAACTCATAACTCATAACTCATAACTCATAACTCATAACTCATAACTCATAACTCATAACTCATAACTCATAACTCATAACTCATAACTCATAACTCATAACTCATAACTAATAACTCATAACTCATAACTCATAACTCATAACTCATAACTCATAACTCATAACTCATAACTCATAACTCATAACTCATAACTCATAACTCATAACTCATAACTCATAACTCATAACTCATAACTCATAACTCATAACTCATAACTCATAACTCATAACTCATAACTCATAACTCATAACTCATAACTCATAACTCATAACTCATAACTCATAACTCATAACTCATAACTCATAACTCATAACTCATAACTCATAACTCATAACTCATAACTCATAACTCATAACTCATAACTCATAACTCATAACTCATAACTCATAACTCATAACTCATAACTCATAACTCATAACTCATAACTCATAACTCATAACTCATAACTCATAACTCATAACTCATAACTCATAACTCATAACTCATAACTCATAACTCATAACTCATAACTCATAACTCATAACTCATAACTCATAACTCATAACTCATAACTCATAACTCATAACTCATAACTCATAACTCATAACTCATAACTCATAACTCATACCTCATAACTCATAACTCATAACTCATAACTCATAACTCATAACTCATAACTCATAACTCATAACTCATAACTCATAACTCATAACTCATAACTCATAACTCATAACTCATAACTCATAACTCATAACTCATAACTCATAACTCATAACTCATAACTCATAACTCATAACTCATAACTCATAACTCATAACTCATAACTCATAACTCATAACTCATAACTCATAACTATATCACTCATGCCACTCATGTCACTCATGCCACTCATGCCACTCATGCCACTCATGCCACTCATGCCACTCATGCCACTCATGCCACTCATGCCACTCATGCCACTCATGTCACTCATGCCACTCATGCCACTCATGCCACTCATGCCACTCATGCCACTCATGCCACTCATGCCACTCATGCCACTCATGCCACTCATGCCACTCATGCAACTCATGCCACTCATGTCACTCATGCCACTCATGCCACTCATGCCACTCATGCCACTCATGCCACTCATGCCACTCATGCCACTCATGCCACTCATGCCACTCATGCCAATCATGCCACTCATGCCACTCATGCCACTTGCCACTTGTCACTTGTCACTTGTCACTTGTCACTTGCCACTTGTCACTTGTCACTTATCACTTATCACTTATCACATATCACTTATCACTTATCACTCATCACTGCTCACTGCTCACTTCTCTCTTTTCACTTCTCACTTCTCACTTCTCGCTTCTCACTTTTCACTAAAGGAGTTTATAGGGGAGCTCAGATAGGTTAGGATAGGTTAGGTTTGAAGAAAAAAAAATAAGTTAGGTTAGATTACGTTTGCATTAAAAATTAGTTAGGTTAGGTTTATAAGAAAAAGGTTAGGATAGCCTTTTTTTTTTCTTCAAACTTAACCTTGCATTATTAGCTTTCCTAACCTAAAACAGTTAGGTAAGGTTAGGTTTGTATTCAAAATAGGTTAGGTTAGGTTTGTAAATAAAAAGTAATGTTAGGTTAGGTTTCTAGGTAAAATAAAAAAAGGTTTTAAGTGGTTTATAGGGGGGCAAAGTTAGGTTAGATATGAATAAAAACAAGTTAGGTTAGGTTAGGTTTGTATTCAAAACAGTTAGATTAGGTTAGGTTTGTATTCAAAATAGTAAGGTTAGGTTAGGTTTAGGTTATTATGTACTATTACTATGTACTATAAATTTTAAGTATTATTATGTACTTTTATAATGTACTATTATTATTTACCATTAGTGTGTACCACAAGTATGTACTATAGGTATGTACTATTAGTATTTATTTATTTATTTATTTATTAGGAAGACCAACAGCTTAAATTAGACACAGAACAAGGTAAATTAAAATAAGAAACAGAGAAGCCAATTACCGGTCCTCACGGATAAAACTAGTATGTACTATTAGTTTGTTTATTAGTATATACTATAAGTACTTTAGTACATAGTTTTGTAGTAGTTTGTTCTTTTTATTTTTACTGAGTATGACTATTAGTTTTTACTATTAGTATGTTTATTAGTATGTACTGATATTATGTACTATTATTATGTACTATTATTTTTAACTATTTTTATGTACTATTAGTTTGTACTTTTAGTATGTAATTTAAGTATGTACTATTAGTATGACTATTATTATGTACTATTAGTATGTACTATTAGTTTGTTTATTAGTATGTACTATCAGTATGTACTATTAAAATGTACTATTATTATTTACTATTAGTATGTACTATTAGTATGTACTATTATTATGTACTATTATTATGTACTAATATTATGTACATCATTATGTACATCATTATGTACATCACTCATCACTCATAACTCATAATTATGTACTAATATTATGTACATCATTATGTACATCACTCATCACTCATAACTCATAACTCATAACTCATAACTCATAACTCATAACTCATAACTCATAACTCATAACTCATAACTCATAACTCATAACTCATAACTCATAACTCATAACTCATAACTCATAACTCATAACTCATAACTCATAACTCATAACTCATAACTCATAACTCATAACTCATAACTCATAACTCATAACTCATAACTCATAACTCATAACTCATAACTCATAACTCATAACTCATAACTCATAACTCATAACTCATAACTCATAACTCATAACTCATAACTCATAACTCATAACTCATAACTCATAACTCATAACTCATAACTCATAACTCATAACTCATAACTCATAACTCATAACTCATAACTCATAACTCATAACTCATAACTCATAACTCATAACTCATAACTCATAACTCATAACTCATAACTAATAACTCATAACTCATAACTCATAACTCATAACTCATAACTCATAACTCATAACTCATCACTCATCACTCATCACTCATCACTCATCACTCATCACTCATCACTCATCACTCATCACTCATCACTCATCACTCATCACTCATCACTCATCACTCATCACTCATCACTCATCACTCATCACTCATCACTCATCACTCATCACTCATCACTCATCACTCATCACTCATCACTCATCACTCATCACTCATCACTCATCACTCATCACTCATCACTCATCACTCATCACTCATCACTCATCACTCATCACTCATCACTCATCACTCATCACTCATCACTCATCACTCATCACTCATCACTCATCACTCATCAGTCATCACTCATCACTCATCACTCATCACTCATCACTCATCACTCATCACTCATCACTCATCACTCATCACTCATCACTCATCACTCATCACTCATCACTCATCAGTCATCAGTCATCACTCATCACTCATCACTCATCACTCATCACTCATCACTCATCACTCATCACTCATCACTCATCACTCATCACTCATCACTCATCACTCATCACTCATCACTCATCACTCATCACTCATCACTCATCACTCATCACTCATCACTCATCACTCATCACTCATCACTCATCACTCATCACTCATCACTCATCACTCATCACTCATCACTCATCACTCATCACTCATCACTCATCACTTATCACTTATCACATATCACTTATCACTTATCACATATCACTTATCACTTATCACTCATCACTGCTCACTGCTCACTTCTCACTTTTCACTAAAGGAGTTTATAGGGGAGCTCAGATAGGTTAGGATAGGTTAGGTTTGAAGAAAAAAAAATAAAAAAAGTTAGGTTAGATTACGTTTGCATTAAAAATTAGTTAGTGTCACGGAAGGTGGCAAGGTAAGAATAAGTGAGTTGAGCTAGTAAAGATTTGAGAGAGAGAAATCAAAGATAATTTAAAATACATACAAATTTAATACAAAAACGAGAAAAGAGTGAGTCGTAGGTTAAGCCTAAGGTCATCTAGCACACTGTTCCTGGTCCAGAAATACCGCACCCTTCTTGGTTATCTCTGCAACGCTCCTTCGCCGGTTCGGCCAGTCCTTGGGGTTGCGATCCCAGTGTAAATTCGTCCTCCTTGGCAGATGCCACCGGCCGGCCAAAGGTTCCGGTCCAAAGGTGTCCAACAAAAGTGGGACTGCTGAGGGTGAGCTTTAGCCCGCAGGGTGTTCCTGGAATCGCAAATACTGAGGCATTAGGACAACGCAACGAAGGGGTTGTCTGTGGAAAACCTAAGGATAAGATACAGTTCCCCGAACAACAAATCAGCTATCTAAAGGCGGAAGGAAACTGCGGTGGCGTTTACAATTTAAAATATTCAAGTTAGGTAGCCTTACAGGAAACAAAGAGAAATTCGAGACGGCCAAGCATTAGGAATAAGTACTAAGTTAATATGCATACGAAAGATGGCCCAAGCACGGAGCAACACATTATAAACTCCTGCACAAAAATAAATAAATCAAGTAAGTACTACACTGCAATTTAGGAAACCTACAGCTAGGTCTATGCAGGCTTTAGCGTAGTTGAGTACTAGTAAGAAAGCTTCTTATCGTTATAAAAAATAGGCTGGTCCTAATCAGCCGTTAAAATTTCAAAATGCTAAGGACGCGTCATCATTACATACTCAAAATGAAGTCAATATTAGCAGGCACACAGTAAAGAGCTAAGTTTTCCGATAATGCACAACTTACCCAGTATGGGAACACTATATTTCACTTGTTTTAAATAATTATGATATTAAAATGCGCTCGTAAGACAGTATTTAAAGCGGCGCACGCGTCAGAGGAGCGTGGAGTCGCGCTGAGTTCGTGTCAGTGACAGGCCCGCGTTCACAGTCCAAATGCCCTCCTCCAAGCTACGAGGAAAAACCAGTTAGGTGACCGGCATAGCGGCCCGCGCGCAACTGATAACTAAAATAACATGAAGATTTGTCTGACTGTTGTCATTTAAAAATAAGAAAATAAGATAGGTATAATAATATCGTGACATTAGGTTAGGTTTATAAGAAAAAGGTTAGGATAGCCTTTTTTTTTTCTTCAAACTTAACCTTGCATTATTAGCTTTCCTAACCTAAAAAACTAAGGTTAGGTTAGGTTTGTATTCAAAATAGGTTAGGTTAGGTTTGTAAATAAAAAGTAATGTTAGGTTAGGTTTCTAGGTAAAATTAAAAAAGGTTTAAAGTGGTTTATAGGGGTGCAAAGTTAGGTTAGATATGAATAAAAACAAGTTAGGTTAGGTTAGGTTTGTATTCAAAACAGTTAGATTAGGTTAGGTTTGTATTCAAAATAGTAAGGTTAGGTTAGGTTTAGGTTATTATGTACTATTACTATGTACTATAATTTTTAAGTATTATTATGTACTTTTATAATGTAGTATTATTATGTACAATTAGTGTGTACTACAAGTATGTACTATAGGTATGTACTATTAGTATTTATTTATTTATTTATTTATTAGGAGGACCAACAGCTTAAATTAGACACAGAACAAGGTAAATTAAAATAAGAAACAGAGAAGCCAATTACCGGTCCTCACGGATAAAACTAGTATGTACTATTAGTTTGTTTATTAGTATATACTATAAGTACTTTAGTACATAGTTTTGTAGTAGTATGTACTTTTTATTTTAACTATGAGTATGACTATTAGTTTTTTCTATTAGTATGTTTATTAGTATGTACTGATATTATGTACTATTATTATGTACTATTATTTTTAACTATTTTTATGTACTATTAGTTTGTACTTTTAGAACGTAATTTAAGTATGTACTATTAGTATGACTATTATTATGTACTATTAGTATGTACTATTAGTTTGTTTATTAGTATGTACTATCAGTATGTACTATTAAAATGTACTATTATTATTAACTATTAGTATGTACTATTAGTATGTACTATTAGTATGTACTATTATTACTACACATACTTACACTCATATCACTCATATCACTCATATCACTCATATCACTCATATCACTCATATCACTCATATCACTCATATCACTCATATCACTCATATCACTCATGTCACTCATGTCACTCATGTCACTCATGTCACTCATGTCACTCATGTCACTCATGCCACTCATGTCACTCATGTCACTCATGTCACTCATGTCACTCATGTCACTCATGCCACTCATGTCACTCATGTCACTCATATCACTCATGCCACTCATGTCACTCATGCCACTCATGCCACTCATGCCACTCATGCCACTCCTGCCACTCATGCCACTCATGCCACTCATGCCACTCATGCCACTCATGTCACTCATGCCACTCATGCCACTCATGCCACTCATGCCACTCATGCCACTCATGCCACTCATGCCACTCATGCCACTCATGCCACTCATGTCACTCATGCCACTCATGCCACTCATGCCACTCATGCCACTCATGCCACTCATGCCACTCATGCCACTCATGCCACTCATGCCACTCATGCCAATCATGCCACTCATGCCACTCATGCCACTTGCCACTTGTCACTTGTCACTTGTCACTTGCCACTTGTCACTTGTCACTTATCACTTATCACTTATCACTTATCACATATCACTTATCACTTATCACTCATCACTGCTCACTGCTCACTTCTCTCTTTTCACTTCTCACTTCTCTTTTCTCGCTTCTCACTTTTCACTAAAGGAGTTTATAGGGGAGCTCAGATAGGTTAGGATAGGTTAGGTTTGAAGAAAAAAAAATAAGTTAGGTTAGATTACGTTTGCATTAAAAATTAGTTAGGTTAGGTTTATAAGAAAAAGGTTAGGATAGCCTTTTTTTTTTCTTCAAACTTAACCTTGCATTATTAGCTTTCCTAACCTAAAACAGTTAGGTAAGGTTAGGTTTGTATTCAAAATAGGTTAGGTTAGGTTTGTAAATAAAAAGTAATGTTAGGTTAGGTTTCTAGGTAAAATAAAAAAAGGTTTTAAGTGGTTTATAGGGGGGCAAAGTTAGGTTAGATATGAATAAAAACAAGTTAGGTTAGGTTAGGTTTGTATTCAAAACAGTTAGATTAGGTTAGGTTTGTATTCAAAATAGTAAGGTTAGGTTAGGTTTAGGTTATTATGTACTATTACTATGTACTATAAATTTTAAGTATTATTATGTACTTTTATAATGTACTATTATTATTTACCATTAGTGTGTACCACAAGTATGTACTATAGGTATGTACTATTAGTATTTATTTATTTATTTATTTATTAGGAAGACCAACAGCTTAAATTAGACACAGAACAAGGTAAATTAAAATAAGAAACAGAGAAGCCAATTACCGGTCCTCACGGATAAAACTAGTATGTACTATTAGTTTGTTTATTAGTATATACTATAAGTACTTTAGTACATAGTTTTGTAGTAGTTTGTTCTTTTTATTTTTACTGAGTATGACTATTAGTTTTTACTATTAGTATGTTTATTAGTATGTACTGATATTATGTACTATTATTATGTACTATTATTTTTAACTATTTTTATGTACTATTAGTTTGTACTTTTAGTATGTAATTTAAGTATGTACTATTAGTATGACTATTATTATGTACTATTAGTATGTACTATTAGTTTGTTTATTAGTATGTACTATCAGTATGTACTATTAAAATGTAATATTATTATTTACTATTAGTATGTACTATTAGTATGTACTATTATTATGTACTATTATTATGTACTAATATTATGTACATCATTATGTACATCATTATGTACATCACTCATCACTCATAACTCATAATTATGTACTAATATTATGTACATCATTATGTACATCACTCATCACTCATAACTCATAACTCATAACTCATCACTCATCACTCATAACTCATAACTCATAACTCATAACTCATAACTCATAACTCATAACTCATAACTCATAACTCATAACTCATAACTCATAACTCATAACTCATAACTCATAACTCATAACTCATAACTCATAACTCATAACTCATAACTCATAACTCATAACTCATAACTCATAACTCATAACTCATAACTAATAACTCATAACTCATAACTCATAACTCATAACTCATAACTCATCACTCATCACTCATCACTCATCACTCATCACTCATCACTCATCACTCATCACTCATCACTCATCACTCATCACTCATCACTCATCACTCATCACTCATCACTCATCACTCATCACTCATCACTCATCACTCATCACTCATCACTCATCACTCATCACTCATCACTCATCACTCATCACTCATCACTCATCACTCATCACTCATCACTCATCACTCATCACTCATCACTCATCACTCATCACTCATCACTCATCACTCATCACTCATCACTCATCACTCATCACTCATCACTCATCACTCATCACTCATCACTCATCACTCATCACTCATCACTCATCACTCATCACTCATCACTCATCACTCATCACTCATCACTCATCACTCATCACTCATCACTCATCACTCATCACTCATCACTCATCACTCATCACTCATCACTCATCACTCATCACTCATCACTCATCACTCATCACTCATCACTCATCACTCATCACTCATCACTCATCACTCATCACTCATCACTCATCACTCATCACTCATCACTCATCACTCATCACTCATCACTCATCACTCATCACTCATCACTCATCACTCATCACTCATCACTCATCACTCATCACTTATCACATATCACATATCACTTATCACTTAATCACATATCACATATCACTTATCACTTATCACTCATCACTGCTCACTGCTCACTTCTCACTTTTCACTAAAGGAGTTTATAGGGGAGCTCAGATAGGTTAGGATAGGTTAGGTTTAAAGAAAAAAAAAAAATTGTTAGGTTAGATTACGTTTGCATTAAAAATTAGTTAGTGTCACGGAAGGTGGCAAGGTAAGAATAAGTGAGTTGAGCTAGTAAAGATTTGAGAGAGAGAAATCAAAGATAATTTAAAATACATACAAATTTAATACAAAAACGAGAAAAGAGTGAGTCGTAGGTTAAGCCTAAGGTCATCTAGCACACTGTTCCTGGTCCAGAAATACCGCACCCTCCTTGGTTATCTCTGCAACGCTCCTTCGCCGGTTCGGCCAGTCCTTGGGGTTGCGATCCCAGTGTAAATTCGTCCTCCTTGGCAGATGCCACCGGCCGGCCAAAGGTTCCGGTCCAAAGGTGTCCAACAAAAGTGGGACTGCTGAGGGTGAGCTTTAGCCCGCAGGGTGTTCCTGGAATCGCAAATACTGAGGCATTAGGACAACGCAACGAAGGGGTTGTCTGTGGAAAACCTAAGGATAAGATACAGTTCCCCGAACAACAAATCAGCTATCTAAAGGCGGAAGGAAACTGCGGTGGCGTTTACAATTTAAAATATTCAAGTTAGGTAGCCTTACAGGAAACAAAGAGAAATTCGAGACGGCCAAGCATTAGGAATAAGTACTAAGTTAATATGCATACGAAAGATGGCCCAAGCACGGAGCAACACATTATAAACTCCTGCACAAAAATAAATAAATCAAGTAAGTACTACACTGCAATTTAGGAAACCTACAGCTAGGTCTATGCAGGCTTTAGCGTAGTTGAGTACTAGTAAGAAAGCTTCTTATCGTTATAAAAAATAGGCTGGTCCTAATCAGCCGTTAAAATTTCAAAATGCTAAGGACGCGTCATCATTACATACTCAAAATGAAGTCAATATTAGCAGGCACACAGTAAAGAGCTAAGTTTTCCGATAATGCACAACTTACCCAGTATAGGAACACTATATTTCACTTGTTTTAAATAATTATGATATTAAAATGCGCTCGTAAGACAGTATTTAAAGCGGCGCACGCGTCAGAGGAGCGTGGAGTCGCGCTGAGTTCGTGTCAGTGACAGGCCCGCGTTCACAGTCCAAATGCCCTCCTCCAAGCTACGAGGAAAAACCAGTTAGGTGACCGGCATAGCGGCCCGCGCGCAACTGATAACTAAAATAACATGAAGATTTGTCTGACTGTTGTCATTTAAAAATAAGAAAATAAGATAGGTATAATAATATCGTGACATTAGGTTAGGTTTATAAGAAAAAGGTTAGGATAGCCTTTTTTTTTTCTTCAAACTTAACCTTGCATTATTAGCTTTCCTAACCTAAAAAACTAAGGTTAGGTTAGGTTTGTATTCAAAATAGGTTAGGTTAGGTTTGTAAATAAAAAGTAATGTTAGGTTAGGTTTCTAGGTAAAATTAAAAAAGGTTTAAAGTGGTTTATAGGGGGGCAAAGTTAGGTTAGATATGAATAAAAACAAGTTAGGTTAGGTTAGGTTTGTATTCAAAACAGTTAGATTAGGTTAGGTTTGTATTCAAAATAGTAAGGTTAGGTTAGGTTTAGGTTATTATGTACTATTACTATGTACTATAATTTTTAAGTATTATTATGTACTTTTATAATGTACTATTATTATGTACAATTAGTGTGTACTACAAGTATGTACTATAGGTATGTACTATTAGTATTTATTTATTTATTTATTTATTAGGAGGACCAACAGCTTAAATTAGACACAGAACAAGGTAAATTAAAATAAGAAACAGAGAAGCCAATTACCGGTCCTCACGGATAAAACTAGTATGTACTATTAGTTTGTTTATTAGTATATACTATAAGTACTTTAGTACATAGTTTTGTAGTAGTATGTACTTTTTATTTTTACTATGAGTATGACTATTAGTTTTTACTATTAGTATGTTTATTAGTATGTACTGATATTATGTACTATTATTATGTACTATTATTTTTAACTATTTTTATGTACTATTAGTTTGTACTTTTAGTACGTAATTTAAGTATGTACTATTAGTATGACTATTATTATGTACTATTAGTATGTACTAATAGTTTGTTTATTAGTATGTACTATCAGTATGTACTATTAAAATGTACTATTATTATTAACTATTAGTATGTACTATTAGTATGTACTATTAGTATGTACTGTTATTATGTACTATTATTATGTACTAATATTATCACTCATCACTCATCACTCATCACTCATATCACTCATATCACTCATATCACTCATATAACTCATATCACTCATATCACTCATATCACTCATATCACTCATATCACTCATATCACTCATGTCACTCATGTCACTCATGTCACTCATGTCACTCATGTCACTCATGCCACTCATGTCACTCATGCCACTCATGTCACTCATGTCACTCATGTCACTCATGTCACTCATGTCACTCATGTCACTCATGCCACTCATGTCACTCATATCACTCATGCCACTCATGTCACTCATGCCACTCATGCCACTCATGCCACTCATGCCACTCATGCCACTCATGCCACTCATGCCACTCATGCCACTCATGCCACTCATGCCACTCATGCCACTCATGCCACTCATGCCACTCATGCCACTCATGCCACTCATGCCACTCATGCCACTCATGTCACTCATGCCACTCATGCCACTCATGCCACTCATGCCACTCATGCCACTCATGCCACTCATGCCACTCATGCCACTCATACCACTCATGCCACTCATGCCACTCAAGCCACTCATGCCACTCATGTCACTCATGCCACTCATGCCACTCATGCCACTCATGCCACTCATGCCACTCATGCCACTCATGCCACTCATGCCACTCATGCCACTCATGCCACTCATGCCACTCATGCCAATCACATATCACTTATCACTTATCACTCATCACTGCTCACTGCTCACTTCTCTCTTTTCACTTCTCACTTCTCACTTCTCGCTTCTCACTTTTCACTAAAGGAGTTTATAGGGGAGCTCAGATAGGTTAGGATAGGTTAGGTTTGAAGAAAAAAAAATAAGTTAGGTTAGATTACGTTTGCATTAAAAATTAGTTAGGTTAGGTTTATAAGAAAAAGGTTAGGATAGCCTTTTTTTTTTCTTCAAACTTAACCTTGCATTATTAGCTTTCCTAACCTAAAACAGTTAGGTAAGGTTAGGTTTGTATTCAAAATAGGTTAGGTTAGGTTTGTAAATAAAAAGTAATGTTAGGTTAGGTTTCTAGGTAAAATTAAAAAAGGTTTTAAGTGGTTTATAGGGGGGCAAAGTTAGGTTAGATATGAATAAAAACAAGTTAGGTTAGGTTAGGTTTGTATTCAAAACAGTTAGATTAGGTTAGGTTTGTATTCAAAATAGTAAGGTTAGGTTAGGTTTAGGTTATTATGTACTATTACTATGTACTATAATTTTTAAGTATTATTATGTACTTTTATAATGTAGTATTATTATGTACAATTAGTGTGTACTACAAGTATGTACTATAGGTATGTACTATTAGTATTTATTTATTTATTTATTTATTAGGAAGACCAACAGCTTAAATTAGACACAGAACAAGGTAAATTAAAATAAGAAACAGAGAAGCCAATTACCGGTCCTCACGGATAAAACTAGTATGTACTATTAGTTTGTTTATTAGTATATACTATAAGTACTTTAGTACATAGTTTTGTAGTAGTTTGTTCTTTTTATTTTTACTGAGTATGACTATTAGTTTTTACTATTAGTATGTTTATTAGTATGTACTGATATTATGTACTATTATTATGTACTATTATTTTTAACTATTTTTATGTACTATTAGTTTGTACTTTTAGTATGTAATTTAAGTATGTACTATTAGTATGACTATTATTATGTACTATTAGTATGTACTATTAGTTTGTTTATTAGTATGTACTATCAGTATGTACTATTAAAATGTACTATTATTATTAACTATTAGTATGTACTATTAGTATGTACTATTATTATGTACTATTATTATGTACTAATATTATGTACATCATTATGTACATCATTATGTACATCACTCATCACTCATAACTCATAATTATGTACTAATATTATGTACATCATTATGTACATCACTCATCACTCATAACTCATAACTCATAACTCATAACTCATAACTCATAACTCATAACTCATAACTCATAACTCATAACTTATAACTCATAACTCATAACTCATAACTCATAACTCATAACTCATAACTCATAACTCATAACTCATAACTCATAACTCATAACTCATAACTCATAACTCATAACTCATAACTCATAACTCATAACTCATAACTCATAACTCATAACTCATAACTCATAACTCATAACTCATAACTCATAACTCATAACTCATAACTCATAACTCATAACTCATAACTCATAACTCATAACTCATAACTCATAACTCATAACTCATAACTCATAACTCATAACTCATAACTCATAACTCATAACTCATAACTCATAACTCATAACTCATAACTCATAACTCATAACTCATAACTCATAACTCATAACTCATAACTCATAACTCATAACTCATAACTCATAACTCATAACTCATAACTCATAACTCATAACTCATAACTCATAACTCATAACTCATAACTCATAACTCATAACTCATAACTCATAACTCATAACTCATAACTCATAACTCATAACTCATAACTCATTACTCATAACTCATAACTCATAACTCATAACTCATAACTCATAACTCATAACTCATAACTCATAACTCATAACTCATAACTCATAACTCATAACTCATAACTCATAACTCATAACTCATAACTCATAACTCATAACTCATAACTCATAACTCATAACTCATAACTCATAACTCATAACTCATAACTCATAACTCATAACTCATAACTCATAACTCATAACTCATAACTCATAACTCATAACTCATAACTCATAACTCATAACTCATAACTCATAACTCATAACTCATAACTCATAACTCATAACTCATAACTCATAACTCATAACTCATAACTCATAACTCATAACTCATAACTCATAACTCATAACTCATAACTCATAACTCATAACTCATAACTCATAACTCATAACTCATAACTCATCACTCATCACTCATCACTCATAACTCATAACTCATAACTCATAACTCATAACTCATAACTCATAACTCATAACTCATAACTCATAACTCATAACTCATAACTCATAACTCATAACTCATAACTCATAACTCATAACTCATAACTCATAACTCATAACTCATAACTCATAACTCATAACTCATAACTCATAACTCATAACTCATAACTCATAACTCATAACTCATAACTCATAACTCATAACTCATAACTCATAACTATATCACTCATGCCACTCATGTCACTCATGCCACTCATGCCACTCATGCCACTCATGCCACTCATGCCACTCATGCCACTCATGCCACTCATGCCACTCATGTCACTCATGCCTCTCATGCCACTCATGCCACTCATGCCACTCATGCCACTCATGCCACTTATGCCACTCATGCCACTCATGCAACTCATGCCACTCATGTCACTCATGCCACTCATGCCACTCATGCCACTCATGCCACTCATGCCACTCATGCCACTCATGCCACTCATGCCACTCATGCCACTCATGCCACTCATGCCACTCATGCCAATCATGCCACTCATGCCACTCATGCCACTTGCCACTTGTCACTTGTCACTTGTCACTTGTCACTTGCCACTTGTCACTTGTCACTTATCACTTATCACTTATCACATATCACTTATCACTTATCACTCATCACTGCTCACTGCTCACTTCTCTCTTTTCACTTCTCACTTCTCACTTCTCGCTTCTCACTTTTCACTAAAGGAGTTTATAGGGGAGCTCAGATAGGTTAGGATAGGTTAGGTTTGAAGAAAAAAAAATAAGTTAGGTTAGATTACGTTTGCATTAAAAATTAGTTAGGTTAGGTTTATAAGAAAAAGGTTAGGATAGCCTTTTTTTTTTCTTCAAACTTAACCTTGCATTATTAGCTTTCCTAACCTAAAACAGTTAGGTAAGGTTAGGTTTGTATTCAAAATAGGTTAGGTTAGGTTTGTAAATAAAAAGTAATGTTAGGTTAGGTTTCTAGGTAAAATAAAAAAAGGTTTTAAGTGGTTTATAGGGGGGCAAAGTTAGGTTAGATATGAATAAAAACAAGTTAGGTTAGGTTAGGTTTGTATTCAAAACAGTTAGATTAGGTTAGGTTTGTATTCAAAATAGTAAGGTTAGGTTAGGTTTAGGTTATTATGTACTATTACTATGTACTATAAATTTTAAGTATTATTATGTACTTTTATAATGTACTATTATTATTTACCATTAGTGTGTACCACAAGTATGTACTATAGGTATGTACTATTAGTATTTATTTATTTATTTATTTATTAGGAAGACCAACAGCTTAAATTAGACACAGAACAAGGTAAATTAAAATAAGAAACAGAGAAGCCAATTACCGGTCCTCACGGATAAAACTAGTATGTACTATTAGTTTGTTTATTAGTATATACTATAAGTACTTTAGTACATAGTTTTGTAGTAGTATGTTCTTTTTATTTTTACTGAGTATGACTATTAGTTTTTACTATTAGTATGTTTATTAGTATGTACTGATATTATGTACTATTATTATGTACTATTATTTTTAACTATTTTTATGTACTATTAGTTTGTACTTTTAGTATGTAATTTAAGTATGTACTATTAGTATGACTATTATTATGTACTATTAGTATGTACTATTAGTTTGTTTATTAGTAAGTACTATCAGTATGTACTATTAAAATGTACTATTATTATTTACTATTAGTATGTACTATTAGTATGTACTATTATTATGTACTATTATTATGTACTAATATTATGTACATCATTATGTACATCATTATGTACATCACTCATCACTCATAACTCATAATTATGTACTAATATTATGTACATCATTATGTACATCATTATGTACATCACTCATCACTCATAACTCATAACTCATAACTCATAACTCATAACTCATAACTCATAACTCATAACTCATAACTCATAACTCATAACTCATAACTCATAACTCATAACTCATAACTCATAACTCATAACTCATAACTCATAACTCATAACTCATAACTCATAACTCATAACTCATAACTCATAACTCATAACTCATAACTCATAACTCATAACTCATAACTCATAACTCATAACTCATAACTCATAACTCATAACTCATAACTCATAACTCATAACTCATAACTCATAACTCATAACTCATAACTCATAACTCATAACTCATAACTCATAACTCATAACTCATAACTCATAACTCATAACTCATAACTCATAACTCATAACTCATAACTCATAACTCATAACTCATAACTCATAACTCATAACTCATAACTCATAACTCATAACTCATAACTAATAACTCATAACTCATAACTCATAACTCATAACTCATAACTCATAACTCATCACTCATCACTCATCACTCATCACTCATCACTCATCACTCATCACTCATCACTCATCACTCATCACTCATCACTCATCACTCATCACTCATCACTCATCACTCATCACTCATCACTCATCACTCATCACTCATCACTCATCACTCATCACTCATCACTCATCACTCATCACTCATCACTCATCACTCATCACTCATCACTCATCACTCATCACTCATCACTCATCACTCATCACTCATCACTCATCACTCATCACTCATCACTCATCACTCATCACTCATCACTCATCACTCATCACTCATCACTCATCACTCATCACTCATCACTCATCACTCATCACTCATCACTCATCACTCATCACTCATCAGTCATCACTCATCACTCATCACTCATCACTCATCACTCATCACTCATCACTCATCACTCATCACTCATCACTCATCACTCATCACTCATCACTCATCACTCATCACTCATCACTCATCACTCATCACTCATCACTCATCACTCATCACTCATCACTCATCACTCATCACTCATCACTCATCACTCATCACTCATCACTCATCACTCATCACTCATCACTTATCACTTATCACATATCACTTATCACTTATCACATATCACTTATCACTTATCACTCATCACTGCTCACTGCTCACTTCTCACTTTTCACTAAAGGAGTTTATAGGGGAGCTCAGATAGGTTAGGATAGGTTAGGTTTGAAGAAAAAAAAATAAAAAAAGTTAGGTTAGATTACGTTTGCATTAAAAATTAGTTAGTGTCACGGAAGGTGGCAAGGTAAGAATAAGTGAGTTGAGCTAGTAAAGATTTGAGAGAGAGAAATCAAAGATAATTAAAATACATACAAATTTAATACAAAAACGAGAAAAGAGTGAGTCGTAGGTTAAGCCTAAGGTCATCTAGCACACTGTTCCTGGTCCAGAAATACCGCACCCTCCTTGGTTATCTCTGCAACGCTCCTTCGCCGGTTCGGCCAGTCCTTGGGGTTGCGATCCCAGTGTAAATTCGTCCTCCTTGGCAGATGCCACCGGCCGGCCAAAGGTTCCGGTCCAAAGGTGTCCAACAAAAGTGGGACTGCTGAGGGTGAGCTTTAGCCCGCAGGGTGTTCCTGGAATCGCAAATACTGAGGCATTAGGACAACGCAACGAAGGGGTTGTCTGTGGAAAACCTAAGGATAAGATACAGTTCCCCGAACAACAAATCAGCTATCTAAAGGCGGAAGAAAACTGCGGTGGCGTTTACAATTTAAAATATTCAAGTTAGGTAGCCTTACAGGAAACAAAGAGAAATTCGAGACGGCCAAGCATTAGGAATAAGTACTAAGTTAATATGCATACGAAAGATGGCCCAAGCACGGAGCAACACATTATAAACTCCTGCACAAAAATAAATAAATCAAGTAAGTACTACACTGCAATTTAGGAAACCTACAGCTAGGTCTATGCAGGCTTTAGCGTAGTTGAGTACTAGTAAGAAAGCTTCTTATCGTTATAAAAAATAGGCTGGTCCTAATCAGCCGTTAAAATTTCAAAATGCTAAGGACGCGTCATCATTACATACTCAAAATGAAGTCAATATTAGCAGGCACACAGTAAAGAGCTAAGTTTTCCGATAATGCACAACTTACCCAGTATGGGAACACTATATTTCACTTGTTTTAAATAATTATGATATTAAAATGCGCTCGTAAGACAGTATTTAAAGCGGCGCACGCGTCAGAGGAGCGTGGAGTCGCGCTGAGTTCGTGTCAGTGACAGGCCCGCGTTCACAGTCCAAATGCCCTCCTCCAAGCTACGAGGAAAAACCAGTTAGGTGACCGGCATAGCGGTCCGCGCGCAACTGATAACTAAAATAACATGAAGATTTGTCTGACTGTTGTCATTTAAAAATAAGAAAATAAGATAGGTATAATAATATCGTGACATTAGGTTAGGTTTATAAGAAAAAGGTTAGGATAGCCTTTTTTTTTTCTTCAAACTTAACCTTGCATTATTAGCTTTCCTAACCTAAAAAACTAAGGTTAGGTTAGGTTTGTATTCAAAATAGGTTAGGTTAGGTTTGTAAATAAAAAGTAATGTTAGGTTAGGTTTCTAGGTAAAATTAAAAAAGGTTTAAAGTGGTTTATAGGGGGGCAAAGTTAGGTTAGATATGAATAAAAACAAGTTAGGTTAGGTTAGGTTTGTATTCAAAACAGTTAGATTAGGTTAGGTTTGTATTAAAAATAGTAAGGTTAGGTTAGGTTTAGGTTATTATGTACTATTACTATGTACTATAATTTTTAAGTATTATTATGTACTTTTATAATGTAGTATTATTATGTACAATTAGTGTGTACTACAAGTATGTACTATAGGTATGTACTATTAGTATTTATTTATTTATTTATTTATTAGGAGGACCAACAGCTTAAATTAGACACAGAACAAGGTAAATTAAAATAAGAAACAGAGAAGCCAATTACCGGTCCTCACGGATAAAACTAGTATGTACTATTAGTTTGTTTATTAGTATATACTATAAGTACTTTAGTACATAGTTTTGTAGTAGTATGTACTTTTTATTTTAACTATGAGTATGACTATTAGTTTTTTCTATTAGTATGTTTATTAGTATGTACTGATATTATGTACTATTATTATGTACTATTATTTTTAACTATTTTTATGTACTATTAGTTTGTACTTTTAGAACGTAATTTAAGTATGTACTATTAGTATGACTATTATTATGTACTATTAGTATGTACTATTAGTTTGTTTATTAGTATGTACTATCAGTATGTACTATTAAAATGTACTATTATTATTAACTATTAGTATGTACTATTAGTATGTACTATTAGTATGTACTATTATTACTACACATACTTACACTCATATCACTCATATCACTCATATCACTCATATCACTCATATCACTCATATCACTCATATCACTCATATCACTCATATCACTCATATCACTCATATCACTCATATCACTCATGTCACTCATGTCACTCATGTCACTCATGTCACTCATGTCACTCATGTCACTCATGCCACTCATGTCACTCATGTCACTCATGTCACTCATGTCACTCATGTCACTCATGCCACTCATGTCACTCATGTCACTCATATCACTCATGCCACTCATGTCACTCATGCCACTCATGCCACTCATGCCACTCATGCCACTCATGCCACTCATGCCACTCATGCCACTCATGCCACTCATGTCACTCATGCCACTCATGCCACTCATGCCACTCATGCCACTCATGCCACTCATGCCACTCATGCCACTCATGCCACTCATGCCACTCATGCCACTCATGCCACTCATGTCACTCATGCCACTCATGCCACTCATGCCACTCATGCCACTCATGCCACTCATGCCACTCATGCCACTCATGCCACTCATGCCACTCATGCCAATCATGCCACTCATGCCACTCATGCCACTTGCCACTTGTCACTTGTCACTTGTCACTTGTCACTTGCCACTTGTCACTTGTCACTTATCACTTATCACTTATCACATATCACTTATCACTTATCACTCATCACTGCTCACTGCTCACTTCTCTCTTTTCACTTCTCACTTCTCACTTCTCGCTTCTCACTTTTCACTAAAGGAGTTTATAGGGGAGCTCAGATAGGTTAGGATAGGTTAGGTTTGAAGAAAAAAAAATAAGTTAGGTTAGATTACGTTTGCATTAAAAATTAGTTAGGTTAGGTTTATAAGAAAAAGGTTAGGATAGCCTTTTTTTTTTCTTCAAACTTAACCTTGCATTATTAGCTTTCCTAACCTAAAACAGTTAGGTAAGGTTAGGTTTGTATTCAAAATAGGTTAGGTTAGGTTTGTAAATAAAAAGTAATGTTAGGTTAGGTTTCTAGGTAAAATAAAAAAAGGTTTTAAGTGGTTTATAGGGGGGCAAAGTTAGGTTAGATATGAATAAAAACAAGTTAGGTTAGGTTAGGTTTGTATTCAAAACAGTTAGATTAGGTTAGGTTTGTATTCAAAATAGTAAGGTTAGGTTAGGTTTAGGTTATTATGTACTATTACTATGTACTATAAATTTTAAGTATTATTATGTACTTTTATAATGTACTATTATTATTTACCATTAGTGTGTACCACAAGTATGTACTATAGGTATGTACTATTAGTATTTATTTATTTATTTATTTATTAGGAAGACCAACAGCTTAAATTAGACACAGAACAAGGTAAATTAAAATAAGAAACAGAGAAGCCAATTACCGGTCCTCACGGATAAAACTAGTATGTACCATTAGTTTGTTTATTAGTATATACTATAAGTACTTTAGTACATAGTTTTGTAGTAGTATGTTCTTTTTATTTTTACTGAGTATGACTATTAGTTTTTACTATTAGTATGTTTATTAGTATGTACTGATATTATGTACTATTATTATGTACTATTATTTTTAACTATTTTTATGTACTATTAGTTTGTACTTTTAGTATGTAATTTAAGTATGTACTATTAGTATGACTATTATTATGTACTATTAGTATGTACTATTAGTTTGTTTATTAGTATGTACTATCAGTATGTACTATTAAAATGTACTATTATTATTTACTATTAGTATGTACTATTAGTATGTACTATTATTATGTACTATTATTATGTACTAATATTATGTACATCATTATGTACATCATTATGTACATCACTCATCACTCATAACTCATAATTATGTACTAATATTATGTACATCATTATGTACATCACTCATCACTCATAACTCATAACTCATAACTCATCACTCATCACTCATAACTCATAACTCATAACTCATAACTCATAACTCATAACTCATAACTCATAACTCATAACTCATAACTCATAACTCATAACTCATAACTCATAACTCATAACTCATAACTCATAACTCATAACTCATAACTCATAACTCATAACTCATAACTCATAACTCATAACTCATAACTCATAACTCATAACTCATAACTCATAACTCATAACTCATAACTCATAACTCATAACTCATAACTCATAACTCATAACTCATAACTCATAACTCATAACTCATAACTCATAACTCATAACTCATAACTCATAACTCATAACTCATAACTCATAACTCATAACTCATAACTCATAACTCATAACTCATAACTCATAACTCATAACTCATAACTCATAACTCATAACTCATAACTCATAACTCATAACTCATAACTCATAACTCATAACTCATAACTCATAACTCATAACTCATAACTCATAACTCATAACTCATAACTCATAACTCATAACTCATAACTCATAACTCATAACTCATAACTCATAACTCATAACTCATAACTCATAACTCATAACTCATAACTCATAACTCATAACTCATAACTCATAACTCATAACTCATAACTCATAACTCATAACTCATAACTCATAACTCATAACTCATAACTCATAACTCATAACTCATAACTCATAACTCATAACTCATAACTCATAACTCATAACTCATAACTCATAACTCATAACTCAT
Organism: Epirrita christyi; assembly: GCA_951392215.1. Classification (NCBI taxonomy): domain Eukaryota; kingdom Metazoa; phylum Arthropoda; class Insecta; order Lepidoptera; family Geometridae; genus Epirrita; species Epirrita christyi. Next base: position 3,255,383 of record OX595862.1, read on the forward strand.
AACTCATAACTCATAACTCATAACTCATAACTCATAACTCATAACTCATAACTCATAACTCATAACTCATAACTCATAACTCATAACTCATAACTCATAACTCATAACTCATAACTCATAACTCATAACTCATAACTCATAACTCATAACTCATAACTCATAACTCATAACTCATAACTCATAACTCATAACTCATAACTCATAACTCATAACTCATAACTCATAACTCATAACTCATAACTCATAACTCATAACTCATAACTCATAACTCATAACTCATAACTCATAACTCATAACTCATAACTCATAACTCATAACTCATAACTCATAACTCATAACTCATAACTCATAACTCATAACTCATAACTCATAACTCATAACTCATAACTCATAACTCATAACTCATAACTCATAACTCATAACTCATAACTCATAACTCATAACTCATAACTCATAACTCATAACTCATAACTCATAACTCATAACTCATAACTCATAACTCATAACTCATAACTCATAACTCATAACTCATAACTCATAACTCATAACTCATAACTCATAACTCATAACTCATAACTCATAACTCATAACTCATAACTCATAACTCATAACTCATAACTCATAACTCATAACTCATAACTCATAACTCATAACTCATAACTCATAACTCATAACTCATAACTCATAACTCATCACTCATCACTCATCACTCATCACTCATCACTCATCAGTCATCACTCATCACTCATCACTCATCACTCATCACTCATCACTCATCACTCATCACTCATCACTCATCACTCATCACTCATCACTCATCACTCATCACTCATCACTCATCACTCATCACTCATCACTCATCACTCATCACTCATCACTCATCACTCATCACTCATCACTCATCACTCATCACTCATCACTCATCACTCATCACTCATCACTTATCACATATCACATATCACTTATCACTTAATCACATATCACATATCACTTATCACTTATCACTCATCACTGCTCACTGCTCACTTCTCACTTTTCACTAAAGGAGTTTATAGGGGAGCTCAGATAGGTTAGGATAGGTTAGGTTTAAAGAAAAAAAAAAAATTGTTAGGTTAGATTACGTTTGCATTAAAAATTAGTTAGTGTCACGGAAGGTGGCAAGGTAAGAATAAGTGAGTTGAGCTAGTAAAGATTTGAGAGAGAGAAATCAAAGATAATTTAAAATACATACAAATTTAATACAAAAACGAGAAAAGAGTGAGTCGTAGGTTAAGCCTAAGGTCATCTAGCACACTGTTCCTGGTCCAGAAATACCGCACCCTCCTTGGTTATCTCTGCAACGCTCCTTCGCCGGTTCGGCCAGTCCTTGGGGTTGCGATCCCAGTGTAAATTCGTCCTCCTTGGCAGATGCCACCGGCCGGCCAAAGGTTCCGGTCCAAAGGTGTCCAACAAAAGTGGGACTGCTGAGGGTGAGCTTTAGCCCGCAGGGTGTTCCTGGAATCGCAAATACTGAGGCATTAGGACAACGCAACGAAGGGGTTGTCTGTGGAAAACCTAAGGATAAGATACAGTTCCCCGAACAACAAATCAGCTATCTAAAGGCGGAAGGAAACTGCGGTGGCGTTTACAATTTAAAATATTCAAGTTAGGTAGCCTTACAGGAAACAAAGAGAAATTCGAGACGGCCAAGCATTAGGAATAAGTACTAAGTTAATATGCATACGAAAGATGGCCCAAGCACGGAGCAACACATTATAAACTCCTGCACAAAAATAAATAAATCAAGTAAGTACTACACTGCAATTTAGGAAACCTACAGCTAGGTCTATGCAGGCTTTAGCGTAGTTGAGTACTAGTAAGAAAGCTTCTTATCGTTATAAAAAATAGGCTGGTCCTAATCAGCCGTTAAAATTTCAAAATGCTAAGGACGCGTCATCATTACATACTCAAAATGAAGTCAATATTAGCAGGCACACAGTAAAGAGCTAAGTTTTCCGATAATGCACAACTTACCCAGTATAGGAACACTATATTTCACTTGTTTTAAATAATTATGATATTAAAATGCGCTCGTAAGACAGTATTTAAAGCGGCGCACGCGTCAGAGGAGCGTGGAGTCGCGCTGAGTTCGTGTCAGTGACAGGCCCGCGTTCACAGTCCAAATGCCCTCCTCCAAGCTACGAGGAAAAACCAGTTAGGTGACCGGCATAGCGGCCCGCGCGCAACTGATAACTAAAATAACATGAAGATTTGTCTGACTGTTGTCATTTAAAAATAAGAAAATAAGATAGGTATAATAATATCGTGACATTAGGTTAGGTTTATAAGAAAAAGGTTAGGATAGCCTTTTTTTTTTCTTCAAACTTAACCTTGCATTATTAGCTTTCCTAACCTAAAAAACTAAGGTTAGGTTAGGTTTGTATTCAAAATAGGTTAGGTTAGGTTTGTAAATAAAAAGTAATGTTAGGTTAGGTTTCTAGGTAAAATTAAAAAAGGTTTAAAGTGGTTTATAGGGGGGCAAAGTTAGGTTAGATATGAATAAAAACAAGTTAGGTTAGGTTAGGTTTGTATTCAAAACAGTTAGATTAGGTTAGGTTTGTATTCAAAATAGTAAGGTTAGGTTAGGTTTAGGTTATTATGTACTATTACTATGTACTATAATTTTTAAGTATTATTATGTACTTTTATAATGTACTATTATTATGTACAATTAGTGTGTACTACAAGTATGTACTATAGGTATGTACTATTAGTATTTATTTATTTATTTATTTATTAGGAGGACCAACAGCTTAAATTAGACACAGAACAAGGTAAATTAAAATAAGAAACAGAGAAGCCAATTACCGGTCCTCACGGATAAAACTAGTATGTACTATTAGTTTGTTTATTAGTATATACTATAAGTACTTTAGTACATAGTTTTGTAGTAGTATGTACTTTTTATTTTTACTATGAGTATGACTATTAGTTTTTACTATTAGTATGTTTATTAGTATGTACTGATATTATGTACTATTATTATGTACTATTATTTTTAACTATTTTTATGTACTATTAGTTTGTACTTTTAGTACGTAATTTAAGTATGTACTATTAGTATGACTATTATTATGTACTATTAGTATGTACTAATAGTTTGTTTATTAGTATGTACTATCAGTATGTACTATTAAAATGTACTATTATTATTAACTATTAGTATGTACTATTAGTATGTACTATTAGTATGTACTGTTATTATGTACTATTATTATGTACTAATATTATCACTCATCACTCATCACTCATCACTCATATCACTCATATCACTCATATCACTCATATAACTCATATCACTCATATCACTCACATCACTCATATCACTCATATCACTCATATCACTCATGTCACTCATGTCACTCATGTCACTCATGTCACTCATGTCACTCATGCCACTCATGTCACTCATGCCACTCATGTCACTCATGTCACTCATGTCACTCATGTCACTCATGTCACTCATGTCACTCATGTCACTCATGTCACTCATATCACTCATGCCACTCATGTCACTCATGCCACTCATGCCACTCATGCCACTCATGCCACTCATGCCACTCATGCCACTCATGCCACTCATGCCACTCATGCCACTCATGCCACTCATGCCACTCATGCCACTCATGCCACTCATGCCACTCATGCCACTCATGCCACTCATGTCACTCATGCCACTCATGCCACTCATGCCACTCATGCCACTCATGCCACTCATGCCACTCATGCCACTCATGCCACTCATACCACTCATGCCACTCATGCCACTCAAGCCACTCATGCCACTCATGTCACTCATGCCACTCATGCCACTCATGCCACTCATGCCACTCATGCCACTCATGCCACTCATGCCACTCATGCCACTCATGCCAATCACATATCACTTATCACTTATCACTCATCACTGCTCACTGCTCACTTCTCTCTTTTCACTTCTCACTTCTCACTTCTCGCTTCTCACTTTTCACTAAAGGAGTTTATAGGGGAGCTCAGATAGGTTAGGATAGGTTAGGTTTGAAGAAAAAAAAATAAGTTAGGTTAGATTACGTTTGCATTAAAAATTAGTTAGGTTAGGTTTATAAGAAAAAGGTTAGGATAGCCTTTTTTTTTTCTTCAAACTTAACCTTGCATTATTAGCTTTCCTAACCTAAAACAGTTAGGTAAGGTTAGGTTTGTATTCAAAATAGGTTAGGTTAGGTTTGTAAATAAAAAGTAATGTTAGGTTAGGTTTCTAGGTAAAATTAAAAAAGGTTTTAAGTGGTTTATAGGGGGGCAAAGTTAGGTTAGATATGAATAAAAACAAGTTAGGTTAGGTTAGGTTTGTATTCAAAACAGTTAGATTAGGTTAGGTTTGTATTCAAAATAGTAAGGTTAGGTTAGGTTTAGGTTATTATGTACTATTACTATGTACTATAATTTTTAAGTATTATTATGTACTTTTATAATGTAGTATTATTATGTACAATTAGTGTGTACTACAAGTATGTACTATAGGTATGTACTATTAGTATTTATTTATTTATTTATTTATTAGGAAGACCAACAGCTTAAATTAGACACAGAACAAGGTAAATTAAAATAAGAAACAGAGAAGCCAATTACCGGTCCTCACGGATAAAACTAGTATGTACTATTAGTTTGTTTATTAGTATATACTATAAGTACTTTAGTACATAGTTTTGTAGTAGTATGTACTTTTTATTTTTACTATGAGTATGACTATTAGTTTTTACTATTAGTATGTTTATTAGTATGTACTGATATTATGTACTATTATTATGTACTATTATTTTTAACTATTTTTATGTACTATTAGTTTGTACTTTTAGTATGTAATTTAAGTATGTACTATTAGTATGACTATTATTATGTACTATTAGTATGTACTATTAGTTTGTTTATTAGTATGTACTATCAGTATGTACTATTAAAATGTACTATTATTATTAACTATTAGTATGTACTATTAGTATGTACTATTATTATGTACTATTATTATGTACTAATATTATGTACATCATTATGTACATCATTATGTACATCACTCATCACTCATAACTCATAATTATGTACTAATATTATGTACATCATTATGTACATCACTCATCACTCATAACTCATAACTCATAACTCATAACTCATAACTCATAACTCATAACTCATAACTCATAACTCATAACTCATAACTCATAACTCATAACTCATAACTCATAACTCATAACTCATAACTCATAACTCATAACTCATAACTCATAACTCATAACTCATAACTCATAACTCATAACTCATAACTCATAACTCATAACTCATAACTCATAACTCATAACTCATAACTCATAACTCATAACTCATAACTCATAACTCATAACTCATAACTCATAACTCATAACTCATAACTCATAACTCATAACTCATAACTCATAACTCATAACTCATAACTCATAACTCATAACTCATAACTCATAACTCATAACTCATAACTCATAACTCATAACTCATAACTCATAACTCATAACTCATAACTCATAACTCATAACTCATAACTCATAACTCATAACTCATAACTCATAACTCATAACTCATAACTCATAACTCATAACTCATAACTCATAACTCATAACTCATAACTCATAACTCATTACTCATAACTCATAACTCATAACTCATAACTCATAACTCATAACTCATAACTCATAACTCATAACTCATAACTCATAACTCATAACTCATAACTCATAACTCATAACTCATAACTCATAACTCATAACTCATAACTCATAACTCATAACTCATAACTCATAACTCATAACTCATAACTCATAACTCATAACTCATAACTCATAACTCATAACTCATAACTCATAACTCATAACTCATAACTCATAACTCATAACTCATAACTCATAACTCATAACTCATAACTCATAACTCATAACTCATAACTCATAACTCATAACTCATAACTCATAACTCATAACTCATAACTCATAACTCATAACTCATAACTCATAACTCATAACTCATAACTCATAACTCATAACTCATAACTCATAACTCATAACTCATAACTCATAACTCATCACTCATCACTCATAACTCATAACTCATAACTCATAACTCATAACTCATAACTCATAACTCATAACTCATAACTCATAACTCATAACTCATAACTCATAACTCATAACTCATAACTCATAACTCATAACTCATAACTCATAACTCATAACTCATAACTCATAACTCATAACTCATAACTCATAACTCATAACTCATAACTCATAACTCATAACTCATAACTCATAACTCATAACTCATAACTCATAACTCATAACTCATAACTCATAACTCATAACTCATAACTCATAACTCATAACTCATAACTCATAACTCATAACTCATAACTCATAACTCATAACTCATAACTCATAACTCATAACTCATAACTCATAACTCATAACTCATAACTCATAACTCATAACTCATAACTCATAACTCATAACTCATAACTATATCACTCATGCCACTCATGTCACTCATGCCACTCATGCCACTCATGCCACTCATGCCACTCATGCCACTCATGCCACTCATGCCACTCATGCCACTCATGCCACTCATGCCACTCATGCCACTCATGCCACTCATGCCACTCATGCCACTCATGCCACTCATGCCACTCATGCCACTCATGCAACTCATGCCACTCATGTCACTCATGCCACTCATGCCACTCATGCCACTCATGCCACTCATGCCACTCATGCCACTCATGCCACTCATGCCACTCATGCCACTCATGCCACTCATGCCAATCATGCCACTCATGCCACTCATGCCACTTGCCACTTGTCACTTGTCACTTGTCACTTGTCACTTGCCACTTGTCACTTGTCACTTATCACTTATCACATATCACTTATCACTTATCACTCATCACTGCTCACTGCTCACTTCTCTCTTTTCACTTCTCACTTCTCACTTCTCGCTTCTCACTTTTCACTAAAGGAGTTTATAGGGGAGCTCAGATAGGTTAGGATAGGTTAGGTTTGAAGAAAAAAAAATAAGTTAGGTTAGATTACGTTTGCATTAAAAATTAGTTAGGTTAGGTTTATAAGAAAAAGGTTAGGATAGCCTTTTTTTTTTCTTCAAACTTAACCTTGCATTATTAGCTTTCCTAACCTAAAACAGTTAGGTAAGGTTAGGTTTGTATTCAAAATAGGTTAGGTTAGGTTTGTAAATAAAAAGTAATGTTAGGTTAGGTTTCTAGGTAAAATTAAAAAAGGTTTTAAGTGGTTTATAGGGGGGCAAAGTTAGGTTAGATATGAATAAAAACAAGTTAGGTTAGGTTAGGTTTGTATTCATAGGTTTGTATTCAAAACAGTTAGATTAGGTTAGGTTTGTATTCAAAATAGTAAGGTTAGGTTAGGTTTAGGTTATTATGTACTATTACTATGTACTATAAATTTTAAGTATTATTATGTACTTTTATAATGTACTATTATTATTTACCATTAGTGTGTACCACAAGTATGTACTATAGGTATGTACTATTAGTATTTATTTATTTATTTATTTATTAGGAAGACCAACAGCTTAAATTAGACACAGAACAAGGTAAATTAAAATAAGAAACAGAGAAGCCAATTACCGGTCCTCACGGATAAAACTAGTATGTACTATTAGTTTGTTTATTAGTATATACTATAACTACTTTAGTACATAGTTTTGTAGTAGTATGTTCTTTTTATTTTTACTGAGTATGACTATTAGTTTTTACTATTAGTATGTTTATTAGTATGTACTGATATTATGTACTATTATTATGTACTATTATTTTTAACTATTTTTATGTACTATTAGTTTGTACTTTTAGTATGTAATTTAAGTATGTACTATTAGTATGACTATTATTATGTACTATTAGTATGTACTATTAGTTTGTTTATTAGTATGTACTATCAGTATGTACTATTAAAATGTACTATTATTATTTACTATTAGTATGTACTATTAGTATGTACTATTATTATGTACTATTATTATGTACTAATATTATGTACATCATTATGTACATCATTATGTACATCACTCATCACTCATAACTCATAATTATGTACTAATATTATGTACATCATTATGTACATCATTATGTACATCACTCATCACTCATAACTCATAACTCATAACTCATAACTCATAACTCATAACTCATAACTCATAACTCATAACTCATAACTCATAACTCATAACTCATAACTCATAACTCATAACTCATAACTCATAACTCATAACTCATAACTCATAACTCATAACTCATAACTCATAACTCATAACTCATAACTCATAACTCATAACTCATAACTCATAACTCATAACTCATAACTCATAACTCATAACTCATAACTCATAACTCATAACTCATAACTCATAACTCATAACTCATAACTCATAACTCATAACTCATAACTCATAACTCATAACTCATAACTCATAACTCATAACTCATAACTCATAACTCATAACTCATAACTCATAACTCATAACTCATAACTCATAACTCATAACTCATAACTCATAACTCATAACTCATAACTCATAACTCATAACTCATAACTCATAACTCATAACTCATAACTCATAACTCATAACTCATAACTCATAACTCATAACTCATAACTCATAACTCATAACTCATAACTCATAACTCATAACTCATAACTCATAACTCATAACTCATAACTCATAACTCATAACTCATAACTCATAACTCATAACTCATAACTCATAACTCATAACTCATAACTCATAACTCATAACTCATAACTCATAACTCATAACTCATAACTCATAACTCATAACTCATAACTCATAACTCATAACTCATAACTCATAACTCATAACTCATAACTCATAACTCATAACTCATAACTCATAACTCATAACTCATAACTCATAACTCATAACTCATAACTCATAACTCATAACTCATAACTCATAACTCATAACTCATAACTCATAACTCATAACTCATAACTCATAACTCATCACTCATCACTCATCACTCATCACTCATCACTCATCACTCATCACTCATCACTCATCACTCATCACTCATCACTCATCACTCATCACTCATCACTCATCACTCATCACTCATCACTCATCACTCATCACTCATCACTCATCACTCATCACTCATCACTCATCACTCATCACTTATCACATATCACTCATCACTCATCACTCATCACTCATCACTTATCACATATCACATATCACATATCACTTATCACTTAATCACATATCACATATCACTTATCACTTATCACTCATCACTGCTCACTGCTCACTTCTCACTTTTCACTAAAGGAGTTTATAGGGGAGCTCAGATAGGTTAGGATAGGTTAGGTTTAAAGAAAAAAAAAAAAATTGTTAGGTTAGATTACGTTTGCATTAAAAATTAGTTAGTGTCACGGAAGGTGGCAAGGTAAGAATAAGTGAGTTGAGCTAGTAAAGATTTGAGAAAGAGAAATCAAAGATAATTTAAAATACATACAAATTTAATACAAAAACGAGAAAAGAGTGAGTCGTAGGTTAAGCCTAAGGTCATCTAGCACACTGTTCCTGGTCCAGAAATACCGCACCCTCCTTGGTTATCTCTGCAACGCTCCTTCGCCGGTTCGGCCAGTCCTTGGGGTTGCGATCCCAGTGTAAATTCGTCCTCCTTGGCAGATGCCACCGGCCGGCCAAAGGTTCCGGTCCAAAGGTGTCCAACAAAAGTGGGACTGCTGAGGGTGAGCTTTAGCCCGCAGGGTGTTCCTGGAATCGCAAATACTGAGGCATTAGGACAACGCAACGAAGGGGTTGTCTGTGGAAAACCTAAGGATAAGATACAGTTCCCCGAACAACAAATCAGCTATCTAAAGGCGGAAGGAAACTGCGGTGGCGTTTACAATTTAAAATATTCAAGTTAGGTAGCCTTACAGGAAACAAAGAGAAATTCGAGACGGCCAAGCATTAGGAATAAGTACTAAGTTAATATGCATACGAAAGATGGCCCAAGCACGGAGCAACACATTATAAACTCCTGCACAAAAATAAATAAATCAAGTAAGTACTACACTGCAATTTAGGAAACCTACAGCTAGGTCTATGCAGGCTTTAGCGTAGTTGAGTACTAGTAAGAAAGCTTCTTATCGTTATAAAAAATAGGCTGGTCCTAATCAGCCGTTAAAATTTCAAAATGCTAAGGACGCGTCATCATTACATACTCAAAATGAAGTCAATATTAGCAGGCACACAGTAAAGAGCTAAGTTTTCCGATAATGCACAACTTACCCAGTATAGGAACACTATATTTCACTTGTTTTAAATAATTATGATATTAAAATGCGCTCGTAAGACAGTATTTAAAGCGGCGCACGCGTCAGAGGAGCGTGGAGTCGCGCTGAGTTCGTGTCAGTGACAGGGCCGCGTTCACAGTCCAAATGCCCTCCTCCAAGCTACGAGGAAAAACCAGTTAGGTGACCGGCATAGCGGCCCGCGCGCAACTGATAACTAAAATAACATGAAGATTTGTCTGACTGTTGTCATTTAAAAATAAGAAAATAAGATAGGTATAATAATATCGTGACATTAGGTTAGGTTTATAAGAAAAAGGTTAGGATAGCCTTTTTTTTTTCTTCAAACTTAACCTTGCATTATTAGCTTTCCTAACCTAAAAAACTAAGGTTAGGTTAGGTTTGTATTCAAAATAGGTTAGGTTAGGTTTGTAAATAAAAAGTAATGTTAGGTTAGGTTTCTAGGTAAAATTAAAAAAGGTTTAAAGTGGTTTATAGGGGGGCAAAGTTAGGTTAGATATGAATAAAAACAAGTTAGGTTAGGTAAGGTTTGTATTCAAAACAGTTAGATTAGGTTAGGTTTGTATTCAAAATAGTAAGGTTAGGTTAGGTTTAGGTTATTATGTACTATTACTATGTACTATAATTTTTAAGTATTATTATGTACTTTTATAATGTACTATTATTATGTACAATTAGTGTGTACTACAAGTATGTACTATAGGTATGTACTATTAGTATTTATTTATTTATTTATTTATTAGGAGGACCAACAGCTTAAATTAGACACAGAACAAGGTAAATTAAAATAAGAAACAGAGAAGCCAATTACCGGTCCTCACGGATAAAACTAGTATGTACTATTAGTTTGTTTATTAGTATATACTATAAGTACTTTAGTACATAGTTTTGTAGTAGTATGTACTTTTTATTTTTACTATGAGTATGACTATTAGTTTTTACTATTAGTATGTTTATTAGTATGTACTGATATTATGTACTATTATTATGTACTATTATTTTTAACTATTTTTATGTACTATTAGTTTGTACTTTTAGTACGTAATTTAAGTATGTACTATTAGTATGACTATTATTATGTACTATTAGTATGTACTAATAGTTTGTTTATTAGTATGTACTATCAGTATGTACTATTAAAATGTACTATTATTATTAACTATTAGTATGTACTATTAGTATGTACTATTAGTATGTACTATTATTATGTACTATTATTATGTACTATTATTATGTACTATTATTATGTACTGTTATTATGTACTATTATTATGTACTAATATTATCACTCATCACTCATCACTCATATCACTCATATCACTCATATCACTCATATCAATCATATCACTCATATCACTCATATCACTCATATCACTCATATCACTCATATCACTCATATCACTCATATCACTCATATCACTCATATCACTCATATCACTCATATCACTCATATCACTCATATCACTCATATCACTCATATCACTCATATCACTCATATCACTCATGTCACTCATGTAACTCATGTCACTCATGTCACTCATATCACTCATGTCACTCATGTCACTCATGTCACTCATGTGACTCATGTCACTCATGCCACTCATGCCACTCATGCCACTCATGCCACTCATGCCACTCATGCCACTCATGCCACTCATGTCACTCATGCCACTCATGCCACTCATGCCACTCATGCCACTCATGCCACTCATGCCACTCATGCCACTCATGCCACTCATGCCACTCATGCCACTCATGCCACTCATGCCACTCATGCCACTCATGCCACTCATGCCACTCATGCCACTTGCCACTTGTCACTTGTCACTTGTCACTTGTCACTTGTCACTTGTCACTTGTCACTTGTCACTTGTCACTTGTCACTTGTCACTTGTCACTTGTCACTTGTCACTTGTCACTTGCCACTTGTCACTTGTCACTTATCACTTATCACTTATCACATATCACTCATCACTGCTCACTGCTCACTTCTCACTTTTCACTTCTCACTTCTCACTTCTCGCTTCTCACTTTTCACTAAAGGAGTTTATAGGGGAGCTCAGATAGGTTAGGATAGGTTAGGTTTGAAGAAAAAAAAATAAGTTAGGTTAGATTACGTTTGCATTAAAAATTAGTTAGGTTAGGTTTATAAGAAAAAGGTTAGGATAGCCTTTTTTTTTTCTTCAAACTTAACCTTGCATTATTAGCTTTCCTAACCTAAAAAACTAAGGTTAGGTTAGGTTTGTATTCAAAATAGGTTAGGTTAGGTTTGTAAATAAAAAGTAATGTTAGGTTAGGTTTCTAGGTAAAATTAAAAAAGGTTTAAAGTTGTTTATAGGGGGGCAAAGTTAGGTTAGATATGAATAAAAACAAGTTAGGTTAGGTTAGGTTTGTATTCAAAACAGTTAGATTAGGTTAGGTTTGTATTCAAAATAGTAAGGTTAGGTTAGGTTAAGGTTTTATGTACTATTACTATGTACTATAATTTTTAAGTATTATTATGTACTTTTATAATGTACTATTATTATGTACAATTAGTGTGTACTACAAGTATGTACTATAGGTATGTACTATTAGTATTTATTTATTTATTTATTTATTAGGAGGACCAACAGCTTAAATTAGACACAGAACAAGGTAAATTAAAATAAGAAACAGAGAAGCCAATTACCGGTCCTCACGGATAAAACTAGTATGTACTATTAGTTTGTTTATTAGTATATACTATAAGTACTTTAGTACATAGTTTTGTAGTAGTATGTACTTTTTATTTTAACTATGAGTATGACTATTAGTTTTTACTATTAGTATGTTTATTAGTATGTACTGATATTATGTACTATTATTATGTACTATTATTTTTAACTATTTTTATGTACTATTAGTTTGTACTTTTAGTGCGTAATTTAAGTATGTACTATTAGTATGACTATTATTATGTACTATTAGTATGTACTATTAGTTTGTTTATTAGTATGTACTATCAGTATGTACTATTAAAATGTACTATTATTATTAACTATTAGTATGTACTATTAGTATGTACTATTAGTATGTACTATTATTATGTACTATTATTATGTACTATTATTATGTACTATTATTATGTACTATTATTATGTACTATTATTATGTACTAATATTATGTACTAATATTATGTACTAATATTATGTACATCACTCATCACTCATGAGTAGACTTATACACTTAGTAGACTTATACACTTAGTAGACTTATATACTTAGTAGACTTATATACTTAGTAGACTTATATACTTAGTAGACTTATACACTTAGTAGACTTATACACTTAGTAGACTTATATACTTAGTAGACTTATACACTTAGTAAACCTATATACTTAGTAGACTTATATACTTAGTAGACTTATGACTATGACTATGACTATGTCCATGACTATGACTATGACTATGACGATGACGATGACGATGACGATGACGATGACGATGACGATGCTGATGACGATGACTTTGACTATGACTATGACTATGTATATGACTATAATATGACTTTGACTATGACTTTGACTATCACTATGACTATTACTATGACTATTACTATGACTATGACTATGACGATGACGATGACCATGACCATGACGATGACGATGACGATGACGATGACGATGACGATGACGATGACGATGACGATGACGATGACGATGACGATGACGATGACGATGACGATGACGATGACGATGACGATGACGATGACGATGACGATGACGATGACGATGACGATGACGATGACGATGACGATGACGATGACGATGACGATGACGATGACGATGACGATGACGATGACGATGACGATGACGATGACGATGACGATGACGATGACGATGACGATGACGATGCTGATGACGATGACTATGACTATGACTATGACTATGACTATGACTATGACTATGACTATGACTATGTCTATGACAATGACTATGACTATGACTATGACTATGACTATGACTATGACTATGACTATGACTATGACTATGACTATGACTATGACTATGACTATGACTATGACTATGACTATGATTATGACTATGACTATGACGATGACGATGACGATGACGATGACGATGACGATGACGATGACGATGACGATGACGATGACGATGACGATGACGATGACGATGACGATGACGATGACGATGACGATGACGATGACGATGACGATGACGATGACGATGACGATGACGATGACGATGACGATGACGATGACGATGACGATGACGATGACGATGACGATGACGATGACGATGACGATGACGATGACGATGACGATGACGATGACGATGACGATGACGATGACGATGACGATGACGATTACGATGACGATGACGATGACGATGACGATGACGATGACGATGACGATGACGATGACGATGACGATGCTGATGACGATGACTATGACTATGACTATGACTATGACTATGTCTATGACAATGACTATGACTATGACTATGACTATGACTATGACTATGACTATGACTATGACTATGACTATGACTATGACTATGACTATGACTATGACTATGACTATGACTATAATATGACGATGACTATGACTTTGACTATGATTATGACTATGACTATGACTATGACTATAATATGACGATGACTATGACTTTGACTATGACTATGACTATGACTATGACTATGTACTATGACTATTACTATGACTATGACTATGACTATTACTATTACTATGTACTATTATTTTTAACTTTTTTTATGTACTATTAGTTTGTACTTTTAGTATGTAATTTAAGTATGTACTATTAGTATGACTATTATAATGCACTATTAGTATGTACTATTACTTTGTTTATTAGTATGTACTATCAGTATGTACTATTAAAATGTACTATTATTATTTACTATTAGTATGTACTATTAGTATGTACTATTATTATGTACTATTATTATGTACTATTATTATGTACTATTATTATGTACATCACTCATCACTCATAACTCATAACTCATAACTCATAACTCATAACTCACCACTAACCACTAACCACTAACCACTAACCACTAACCACTAACCACTAACCACTAACCACTAACCACTAACCACTAACCACTAACCACTAACCACTAACCATTAACCACTTACCACTTATCACTTATCACTTATCACTTATCACTTACCACTTATCACTTATCAATCATCACTGCTCACTTCTCACGTCTCACTTCTCACTTCTCACTTCTCACTTCTCACTTCTCACTTCTCACTTCTCACTTCTCACTTCTCACTTCTCACTTCTCACTTCTCACTTCTCACTTCTCACTTCTCACTTCTCACTTCTCACTTCTCACTTCTCACTTCTCACTTCTCACTTCTCACTTCTCACTTCTCACTTATCACTAAAGGAGTTTATAGGGGAGCTCAGATAGGTTAAGTTAGGTTAGGTTTATCACTCATCACTCATCACTCATGACTCATCACTCATCACTCATCACTCATCACTCATCACTCATCACTCTTCACTCATCACTCATCACTCATCACTCATCACTCATCACTCATCACTCATCACTCATCACTCATCACTCATCACTCATCACTCATCACTCATCACTCATCACTCATCACTCATCACTCATCACTCATCACTCATCACTCATCACTCATCACTCATCACTCATCACTCATCACTCATCACTCATCACTCATCACTCATCACTCATCACTCATCACTCATCACTCATCACTCATCACTCATCACTGATCACTCATCACTCATCACTCATCACTTATCACTTACTACTTTTCATTTATCACTAACCACTTATCTTACTATGACTATGACTATGACTATGACTATGACTATGTCCATGAATATGACTATGACTATGACGATGACGATGACGATGACGATGCTGATGACGATGACGATGACGATGCTGATGCTGATGACGATGACTTTGACTTTGACTATGACTATGACGATGACGATGACGATGACTTTGACTATGACTATGACTATGACTAAGTACACAAGTCTAAGTATATAAGTCTTAGTATATAAGTCTAAGTATATAAGTCTAAGTATATAAGTCTAAGTATATAAGTCTAAGTATATAAGTCTAAGTATATAAGTCTAAGTATATAAGTCTAAGTATATAAGTCTAAGTATAAAAGTCTAAGTATATAAGTCTAAATATATAAGTCTACTAAGTATGAAAGTCTACTAAGTATATAAGTCTAAGTATATAAGTCTACTGAATATATAAGTCACTAAGTATATAAATCTACTAAGTATATTAGGTTAGGTTTAGGTTATTATGTACTATTACTATGTACTATAATTTTTAAGTTTTATTATGTACTTTTATAATGTACTATTATTATTTACCATTAGTGTGTACTACAAATATGTACTATAGGTATGTACTATTAGTATTTATTTATTTATTAGGAAGACCAACAGCTTAAATTAGACACAGAACAAGGTAAATTAAAATAAGAAACAGAGAAGCCAATTACCGGTCCTCACGGATAAAACTAGTATGTACCATTAGTTTGTTTATTAGTATATACTATAAGTACTTTAGTACATAGTTTTGTAGTAGTATGTACTTTTTATTTTTACTATGAGTATGTCTATTAGTTTTTACTATGAGTATGTTTATTAGTATGTACTGATATTATGTTCTATTATTATGTACTATTATTTTTAACAATTTTTATGTACTATTAGTTTGTACTTTTAGTATGTAATTTAAGTATGTACTATTAGTATGACTATTATTATGTACTATTAGTATGTACTATTAGTTTGTTTATTAGTATGTACTATCAGTATGTACTATTAAAATGTACTATTATTATTTACTATTAGTATGTACTATTAGTATGTACTATTTGTATGTACTATTATTATGTACTATTATTATGTACTAATATTATGTACATCATTATGTACATCACTCATCACTCATAACTCATAACTCATAACTCATAACTCATAACTCATAACTCATAACTCATAACTCATAACTCATAACTCATAACTCATAACTCATAACTCATAACTCATAACTCATAACTCATAACTCATAACTCATAACTCATAACTCATAACTCATAACTCATAACTCATAACTCATAACTCATAACTCATAACTCATAACTCATAACTCATAACTCATAACTCATAACTCATAACTCATAACTCATAACTCATAACTCATAACTCATAACTCATAACTCATAACTCATAACTCATAACTCATAACTCATAACTCATAACTCATAACTCATAACTCATAACTCATAACTCATAACTCATAACTCATAACTCATAACTCATAACTCATAACTCATAACTCATAACTCATAACTCATAACTCATAACTCATAACTCATAACTCATAACTCATAACTCATAACTCATAACTCATAACTCATAACTCATAACTCATAACTCATAACTCATAACTCATAACTCATAACTCATAACTCATAACTCATAACTCATAACTCATAACTCATAACTCATAACTCATAACTCATAACTCATAACTCATAACTCATAACTCATAACTCATAACTCATAACTCATAACTCATAACTCATAACTCATCACTCATCACTCATCACTCATCACTCATCACTCATCACTCATCACTCATCACTCATCACTCATCACTCATCACTCATCACTCATCACTCATCACTCATCACTCATCACTCATCACTCATCACTCATCACTCATCACTCATCACACATCACACACCACACATCACACATCACTCATCACTCATCACTCATCACTCATCACTCATCACTCATCACTCATCACTCATCACTCATCACTCATCACTCATCACTCATCACTCATCACTCATCACTCATCACTCATCACTCATCACTCATCACTCATCACTCATCACTCATCACTCATCACTCATCACTCATCACTCATCACTCATCACTCATCACTCATCACTCATCACTCATCACTCATCACACATCACTCATCACTCATCACTCATCACTCATCACTCATCACTCATCACTCATCACTCATCACTCATCACTCATCACTCATCACTCATCACTCATCACTCATCACTCATCACTCATCACTCATCACTCATCACTCATCACTCATCACTCATCACTCATCACTCATCACTCATCACTCATCACTCATCACTCATCACTCATCACTCATCACTCATCACTCATCACTCATCACTCATCACTCATCTCTCATCACTAACCACTAACCACTAACCACTAACCACTAACCACTAACCACTAACCACTAACCACTAACCACTAACCACTAACCACTAACCACTAACCACTAACCACTAACCACTAACCACTAACCACTAACCACTAACCACTAACCACTAACCACTAACCATTAACCACTTACCACTTATCACTTATCACTTATCACTTATCACTTACCACTTATCACTTATCAATCATCACTGCTCACTTCTCACGTCTCACTTCTCACTTCTCACTTCTCACTTCTCACTTCTCACTTCTCACTTCTCATTTCTCACTTCTCACTTCTCACTTCTCACTTCTCACTTCTCACTTCTCACTTCTCACTTCTCACTTCTCACTTCTCACTTCTCACTTCTCACTTCTCACTTCTCACTTCTCACTTCTCACTTCTCACTTCTCACTTCTCACTTCTCACTTCTCACTTCTCACTTATCACTAAAGGAGTTTATAGGGGAGCTCAGATAGGTTAAGTTAGGTTAGGTTTATCACTCATCACTCATCACTCATGACTCATCACTCATCACTCATCACTCATCACTCATCACTCATCACTCATCACTCATCACTCATCACTCATCACTCATCACTCATCACTCATCACTCATCACTCATCACTCATCACTCATCACTCATCACTCATCACTCATCACTCATCACTCATCACTCATCACTCATCACTCATCACTCATCACTCATCACTCATCACTGATCACTCATCACTCATCACTCATCACTCATCACTCATACTCATCACTCATCACTCATCACTCATCACTCATCACTCATCACACATCACTCATCACACATCACTCATCACTCATCACTTATCACTTACTACTTTTCATTTATCACTAACCACTTATCACTTATCACTCATCACTCATCACTCATCACTCATCACTCATCACTCATCACTCATCACTCATCACTCATCACTCATCACTCATCACTCATCACTCATCACTCATCACTCATCACTCATCACTCATCACTCATCACTCATCACTCATCACTCATCACTCATCACTCATCACTCATCACTCATCACTCATCACTCATCACTCATCACTCATCACTCATCACTCATCACTCATCACTCATCACTCATCACTCATCACTCATCACTCATCACTCATCACTCATCACTCATCACTCATCACTCATCACTCATCACTCATCACTCATCACTCATCACTCATCACTCATCACTCATCACTCATCACTCATCACTCATCACTCATCACTCATCACTCATCACTCATCACTCATCACTCATCACTCATCACTCATCACTCATCACTCATCACTCATCACTCATCACTCATCACTCATCACTCATCACTCATCACTCATCACTCATCACTCATCACTCATCACTCATCACTCATCACTCATCACTCATCACTGATCACTCATCACTCATCACTCATCACTCATCACTCATCACTCATACTCATCACTCATCACTCATCACTCATCACTCATCACTCATCACACATCACTCATCACACATCACTCATCACTCATCACTTATCACTTACTACTTTTCATTTATCACTAACCACTTATCTTACTATGACTATGACTATGACTATGACTATGACTATGTCCATGAATATGACTATGACTATGACGATGACGATGACGATGACGATGCTGATGACGATGACGATGACGATGCTGATGCTGATGACGATGACTTTGACTTTGACTATGACTATGACGATGACGATGACGATGACTTTGACTATGACTAAGTACACAAGTCTAAGTATATAAGTCTTAGTATATAAGTCTAAGTATATAAGTCTAAGTATATAAGTCTAAGTATATAAGTCTAAGTATATAAGTCTAAGTATATAAGTCTAAGTATATAAGTCTAAGTATATAAGTCTAAGTATAAAAGTCTAAGTATATAAGTCTAAATATATAAGTCTACTAAGTATGAAAGTCTACTAAGTATATATGTCTAAGTATATAAGTCTACTGAATATATAAGTCACTAAGTATATAAATCTACTAAGTATATTAGGTTAGGTTTAGGTTATTATGTACTATTACTATGTACTATAATTTTTAAGTTTTATTATGTACTTTTATAATGTACTATTATTATTTACCATTAGTGTGTACTACAAATATGTACTATAGGTATGTGCTATTAGTATTTATTTATTTATTAGGAAGACCAACAGCTTAAATTAGACACAGAACAAGGTAAATTAAAATAAGAAACAGAGAAGCCAATTACCGGTCCTCACGGATAAAACTAGTATGTACCATTAGTTTGTTTATTAGTATATACTATAAGTACTTTAGTACATAGTTTTGTAGTAGTATGTACTTTTTATTTTTACTATGAGTATGTCTATTAGTTTCTACTATTAGTATGTTTATTAGTATGTACTGATATTATGTACTATTATTATGTACTATTATTTTTAACAATTTTTATGTACTATTAGTTTGTACTTTTAGTATGTAATTTAAGTATGTACTATTAGTATGACTATTATTATGTACTATTAGTATGTACTATTAGTTTGTTTATTAGTATGTACTATCAGTATGTACTATTAAAATGTACTATTATTATTTACTATTAGTATGTACTATTAGTATGTACTATTTGTATGTACTATTATTATGTACTATTATTATGTACTAATATTATGTACATCATTATGTACATCACTCATCACTCATAACTCATAACTCATAACTCATAACTCATAACTCATAACTCATAACTCATAACTCATAACTCATAACTCATAACTCATAACTCATAACTCATAACTCATAACTCATAACTCATAACTCATAACTCATAACTCATAACTCATAACTCATAACTCATAACTCATAACTCATAACTCATAACTCATAACTCATAACTCATAACTCATAACTCATAACTCATAACTCATAACTCATAACTCATAACTCATAACTCATAACTCATAACTCATAACTCATAACTCATAACTCATAACTCATAACTCATAACTCATAACTCATAACTCATAACTCATAACTCATAACTCATAACTCATAACTCATAACTCATAACTCATAACTCATAACTCATAACTCATAACTCATAACTCATAACTCATAACTCATAACTCATAACTCATAACTCATAACTCATAACTCATAACTCATAACTCATAACTCATAACTCATAACTCATAACTCATAACTCATAACTCATAACTCATAACTCATAACTCATAACTCATAACTCATAACTCATAACTCATAACTCATAACTCATAACTCATAACTCATAACTCATAACTCATAACTCATAACTCATAACTCATAACTCATAACTCATAACTCATAACTCATAACTCATAACTCATAACTCATAACTCATAACTCATCACTCATCACTCATCACTCATCACTCATCACTCATCACTCATCACTCATCACTCATCACTCATCACTCATCACTCATCACTCATCACTCATCACTCATCACTCATCACTCATCACTCATCACTCATCACTCATCACACATCACACACCACACATCACACATCACTCATCACTCATCACTCATCACTCATCACTCATCACTCATCACTCATCACTCATCACTCATCACTCATCACTCATCACTCATCACTCATCACTCATCACTCATCACTCATCACTCATCACTCATCACTCATCACTCATCACTCATCACTCATCACTCATCACTCATCACTCATCACTCATCACTCATCACTCATCACTCATCACTCATCACTCATCACTCATCACTCATCACACATCACTCATCACTCATCACTCATCACTCATCACTCATCACTCATCACTCATCACTCATCACTCATCACTCATCACTCATCACTCATCACTCATCACTCATCACTCATCACTCATCACTCATAACTCATAACTCATAACTCATAACTCATAACTCATAACTCATAACTCATAACTCATAACTCATAACTCATAACTCATAACTCATAACTCATAACTCATAACTCATAACTCATAACTCATAACTCATAACTCATAACTCATAACTCATAACTCATAACTCATAACTCATAACTCATAACTCATAACTCATAACTCATAACTCATAACTCATAACTCATAACTCATAACTCATAACTCATAACTCATAACTCATAACTCATAACTCATAACTCATAACTCATAATTCATAACTCATAACTCATAACTCATAACTCATAACT
Source organism: Epirrita christyi (assembly GCA_951392215.1). NCBI lineage: Eukaryota > Metazoa > Arthropoda > Insecta > Lepidoptera > Geometridae > Epirrita > Epirrita christyi. The sequence continues at coordinate 3,278,305 of OX595862.1, forward strand.
CATAACTCATAACTCATAACTCATAACTCATAACTCATAACTCATAACTCATAACTCATAACTCATAACTCATAACTCATAACTCATAACTCATAACTCATAACTCATAACTCATAACTCATAACTCATAACTCATAACTCATAACTCATAACTCATAACTCATAACTCATAACTCATAACTCATAACTCATAACTCATAACTCATAACTCATAACTCATAACTCATAACTCATAACTCATAACTCATAACTCATAACTCATAACTCATAACTCATAACTCATAACTCATAACTCATAACTCATAACTCATAACTCATAACTCATAACTCATAACTCATAACTCATAACTCATAACTCATAACTCATAACTCATAACTCATAACTCATAACTCATAACTCATAACTCATAACTCATAACTCATAACTCATAACTCATAACTCATCACTCATCACTCATCACTCATCACTCATCACTCATCACTCATCACTCATCACTCATCACTCATCACTCATCACTCATCACTCATCACTCATCACTCATCACTCATCACTCATCACTCATCACTCATCACTCATCACTCATCACTCATCACTCATCACTCATCACTCATCACTCATCACTTATCACATATCACTCATCACTCATCACTCATCACTCATCACTTATCACATATCACATATCACATATCACTTATCACTTAATCACATATCACATATCACTTATCACTTATCACTCATCACTGCTCACTGCTCACTTCTCACTTTTCACTAAAGGAGTTTATAGGGGAGCTCAGATAGGTTAGGATAGGTTAGGTTTAAAGAAAAAAAAAAAAATTGTTAGGTTAGATTACGTTTGCATTAAAAATTAGTTAGTGTCACGGAAGGTGGCAAGGTAAGAATAAGTGAGTTGAGCTAGTAAAGATTTGAGAAAGAGAAATCAAAGATAATTTAAAATACATACAAATTTAATACAAAAACGAGAAAAGAGTGAGTCGTAGGTTAAGCCTAAGGTCATCTAGCACACTGTTCCTGGTCCAGAAATACCGCACCCTCCTTGGTTATCTCTGCAACGCTCCTTCGCCGGTTCGGCCAGTCCTTGGGGTTGCGATCCCAGTGTAAATTCGTCCTCCTTGGCAGATGCCACCGGCCGGCCAAAGGTTCCGGTCCAAAGGTGTCCAACAAAAGTGGGACTGCTGAGGGTGAGCTTTAGCCCGCAGGGTGTTCCTGGAATCGCAAATACTGAGGCATTAGGACAACGCAACGAAGGGGTTGTCTGTGGAAAACCTAAGGATAAGATACAGTTCCCCGAACAACAAATCAGCTATCTAAAGGCGGAAGGAAACTGCGGTGGCGTTTACAATTTAAAATATTCAAGTTAGGTAGCCTTACAGGAAACAAAGAGAAATTCGAGACGGCCAAGCATTAGGAATAAGTACTAAGTTAATATGCATACGAAAGATGGCCCAAGCACGGAGCAACACATTATAAACTCCTGCACAAAAATAAATAAATCAAGTAAGTACTACACTGCAATTTAGGAAACCTACAGCTAGGTCTATGCAGGCTTTAGCGTAGTTGAGTACTAGTAAGAAAGCTTCTTATCGTTATAAAAAATAGGCTGGTCCTAATCAGCCGTTAAAATTTCAAAATGCTAAGGACGCGTCATCATTACATACTCAAAATGAAGTCAATATTAGCAGGCACACAGTAAAGAGCTAAGTTTTCCGATAATGCACAACTTACCCAGTATAGGAACACTATATTTCACTTGTTTTAAATAATTATGATATTAAAATGCGCTCGTAAGACAGTATTTAAAGCGGCGCACGCGTCAGAGGAGCGTGGAGTCGCGCTGAGTTCGTGTCAGTGACAGGGCCGCGTTCACAGTCCAAATGCCCTCCTCCAAGCTACGAGGAAAAACCAGTTAGGTGACCGGCATAGCGGCCCGCGCGCAACTGATAACTAAAATAACATGAAGATTTGTCTGACTGTTGTCATTTAAAAATAAGAAAATAAGATAGGTATAATAATATCGTGACATTAGGTTAGGTTTATAAGAAAAAGGTTAGGATAGCCTTTTTTTTTTCTTCAAACTTAACCTTGCATTATTAGCTTTCCTAACCTAAAAAACTAAGGTTAGGTTAGGTTTGTATTCAAAATAGGTTAGGTTAGGTTTGTAAATAAAAAGTAATGTTAGGTTAGGTTTCTAGGTAAAATTAAAAAAGGTTTAAAGTGGTTTATAGGGGGGCAAAGTTAGGTTAGATATGAATAAAAACAAGTTAGGTTAGGTTAGGTTTGTATTCAAAACAGTTAGATTAGGTTAGGTTTGTATTCAAAATAGTAAGGTTAGGTTAGGTTTAGGTTATTATGTACTATTACTATGTACTATAATTTTTAAGTATTATTATGTACTTTTATAATGTACTATTATTATGTACAATTAGTGTGTACTACAAGTATGTACTATAGGTATGTACTATTAGTATTTATTTATTTATTTATTTATTAGGAGGACCAACAGCTTAAATTAGACACAGAACAAGGTAAATTAAAATAAGAAACAGAGAAGCCAATTACCGGTCCTCACGGATAAAACTAGTATGTACTATTAGTTTGTTTATTAGTATATACTATAAGTACTTTAGTACATAGTTTTGTAGTAGTATGTACTTTTTATTTTTACTATGAGTATGACTATTAGTTTTTACTATTAGTATGTTTATTAGTATGTACTGATATTATGTACTATTATTATGTACTATTATTTTTAACTATTTTTATGTACTATTAGTTTGTACTTTTAGTACGTAATTTAAGTATGTACTATTAGTATGACTATTATTATGTACTATTAGTATGTACTAATAGTTTGTTTATTAGTATGTACTATCAGTATGTACTATTAAAATGTACTATTATTATTAACTATTAGTATGTACTATTAGTATGTACTATTAGTATGTACTATTATTATGTACTATTATTATGTACTATTATTATGTACTATTATTATGTACTGTTATTATGTACTATTATTATGTACTAATATTATCACTCATCACTCATCACTCATATCACTCATATCACTCATATCACTCATATCAATCATATCACTCATATCACTCATATCACTCATATCACTCATATCACTCATATCACTCATATCACTCATATCACTCATATCACTCATATCACTCATATCACTCATATCACTCATATCACTCATATCACTCATATCACTCATATCACTCATATCACTCATGTCACTCATGTAACTCATGTCACTCATGTCACTCATATCACTCATGTCACTCATGTCACTCATGTCACTCATGTGACTCATGTCACTCATGCCACTCATGCCACTCATGCCACTCATGCCACTCATGCCACTCATGCCACTCATGCCACTCATGTCACTCATGCCACTCATGCCACTCATGCCACTCATGCCACTCATGCCACTCATGCCACTCATGCCACTCATGCCACTCATGCCACTCATGCCACTCATGCCACTCATGCCACTCATGCCACTCATGCCACTCATGCCACTCATGCCACTCATGCCACTTGCCACTTGTCACTTGTCACTTGTCACTTGTCACTTGTCACTTGTCACTTGTCACTTGTCACTTGTCACTTGTCACTTGTCACTTGTCACTTGTCACTTGTCACTTGTCACTTGCCACTTGTCACTTGTCACTTATCACTTATCACTTATCACATATCACTCATCACTGCTCACTGCTCACTTCTCACTTTTCACTTCTCACTTCTCACTTCTCGCTTCTCACTTTTCACTAAAGGAGTTTATAGGGGAGCTCAGATAGGTTAGGATAGGTTAGGTTTGAAGAAAAAAAAATAAGTTAGGTTAGATTACGTTTGCATTAAAAATTAGTTAGGTTAGGTTTATAAGAAAAAGGTTAGGATAGCCTCCTTGCATTATTAGCTTTCCTAACCTAAAAAACTAAGGTTAGGTTAGGTTTGTATTCAAAATAGGTTAGGTTAGGTTTGTAAATAAAAAGTAATGTTAGGTTAGGTTTCTAGGTAAAATTAAAAAAGGTTTAAAGTTGTTTATAGGGGGGCAAAGTTAGGTTAGATATGAATAAAAACAAGTTAGGTTAGGTTAGGTTTGTATTCAAAACAGTTAGATTAGGTTAGGTTTGTATTCAAAATAGTAAGGTTAGGTTAGGTTAAGGTTTTATGTACTATTACTATGTACTATAATTTTTAAGTATTATTATGTACTTTTATAATGTACTATTATTATGTACAATTAGTGTGTACTACAAGTATGTACTATAGGTATGTACTATTAGTATTTATTTATTTATTTATTTATTAGGAGGACCAACAGCTTAAATTAGACACAGAACAAGGTAAATTAAAATAAGAAACAGAGAAGCCAATTACCGGTCCTCACGGATAAAACTAGTATGTACTATTAGTTTGTTTATTAGTATATACTATAAGTACTTTAGTACATAGTTTTGTAGTAGTATGTACTTTTTATTTTAACTATGAGTATGACTATTAGTTTTTACTATTAGTATGTTTATTAGTATGTACTGATATTATGTACTATTATTATGTACTATTATTTTTAACTATTTTTATGTACTATTAGTTTGTACTTTTAGTGCGTAATTTAAGTATGTACTATTAGTATGACTATTATTATGTACTATTAGTATGTACTATTAGTTTGTTTATTAGTATGTACTATCAGTATGTACTATTAAAATGTACTATTATTATTAACTATTAGTATGTACTATTAGTATGTACTATTAGTATGTACTATTATTATGTACTATTATTATGTACTATTATTATGTACTATTATTATGTACTATTATTATGTACTATTATTATGTACTAATATTATGTACTAATATTATGTACTAATATTATGTACATCACTCATCACTCATGAGTAGACTTATACACTTAGTAGACTTATACACTTAGTAGACTTATATACTTAGTAGACTTATATACTTAGTAGACTTATATACTTAGTAGACTTATACACTTAGTAGACTTATACACTTAGTAGACTTATATACTTAGTAGACTTATACACTTAGTAAACCTATATACTTAGTAGACTTATATACTTAGTAGACTTATGACTATGACTATGACTATGTCCATGACTATGACTATGACTATGACGATGACGATGACGATGACGATGACGATGACGATGACGATGCTGATGACGATGACTTTGACTATGACTATGACTATGTATATGACTATAATATGACTTTGACTATGACTTTGACTATCACTATGACTATTACTATGACTATTACTATGACTATGACTATGACGATGACGATGACCATGACCATGACGATGACGATGACGATGACGATGACGATGACGATGACGATGACGATGACGATGACGATGACGATGACGATGACGATGACGATGACGATGACGATGACGATGACGATGACGATGACGATGACGATGACGATGACGATGACGATGACGATGACGATGACGATGACGATGACGATGACGATGACGATGACGATGACGATGACGATGACGATGACGATGACGATGACGATGACGATGACGATGACGATGACGATGCTGATGACGATGACTATGACTATGACTATGACTATGACTATGACTATGACTATGACTATGACTATGTCTATGACAATGACTATGACTATGACTATGACTATGACTATGACTATGACTATGACTATGACTATGACTATGACTATGACTATGACTATGACTATGACTATGACTATGACTATGATTATGACTATGACTATGACGATGACGATGACGATGACGATGACGATGACGATGACGATGACGATGACGATGACGATGACGATGACGATGACGATGACGATGACGATGACGATGACGATGACGATGACGATGACGATGACGATGACGATGACGATGACGATGACGATGACGATGACGATGACGATGACGATGACGATGACGATGACGATGACGATGACGATGACGATGACGATGACGATGACGATGACGATGACGATGACGATGACGATGACGATTACGATGACGATGACGATGACGATGACGATGACGATGACGATGACGATGACGATGACGATGACGATGCTGATGACGATGACTATGACTATGACTATGACTATGACTATGTCTATGACAATGACTATGACTATGACTATGACTATGACTATGACTATGACTATGACTATGACTATGACTATGACTATGACTATGACTATGACTATGACTATGACTATAATATGACGATGACTATGACTTTGACTATGATTATGACTATGACTATGACTATGACTATAATATGACGATGACTATGACTTTGACTATGACTATGACTATGACTATGACTATGACTATGACTATTACTATGACTATGACTATGACTATTACTATTACTATGTACTATTATTTTTAACTTTTTTTATGTACTATTAGTTTGTACTTTTAGTATGTAATTTAAGTATGTACTATTAGTATGACTATTATAATGCACTATTAGTATGTACTATTACTTTGTTTATTAGTATGTACTATCAGTATGTACTATTAAAATGTACTATTATTATTTACTATTAGTATGTACTATTAGTATGTACTATTATTATGTACTATTATTATGTACTATTATTATGTACTATTATTATGTACATCACTCATCACTCATAACTCATAACTCATAACTCATAACTCATAACTCACCACTAACCACTAACCACTAACCACTAACCACTAACCACTAACCACTAACCACTAACCACTAACCACTAACCACTAACCACTAACCACTAACCACTAACCATTAACCACTTACCACTTATCACTTATCACTTATCACTTATCACTTACCACTTATCACTTATCAATCATCACTGCTCACTTCTCACGTCTCACTTCTCACTTCTCACTTCTCACTTCTCACTTCTCACTTCTCACTTCTCACTTCTCACTTCTCACTTCTCACTTCTCACTTCTCACTTCTCACTTCTCACTTCTCACTTCTCACTTCTCACTTCTCACTTCTCACTTCTCACTTCTCACTTCTCACTTCTCACTTCTCACTTCTCACTTATCACTAAAGGAGTTTATAGGGGAGCTCAGATAGGTTAAGTTAGGTTAGGTTTATCACTCATCACTCATCACTCATGACTCATCACTCATCACTCATCACTCATCACTCATCACTCAATCACTCTTCACTCATCACTCATCACTCATCACTCATCACTCATCACTCATCACTCATCACTCATCACTCATCACTCATCACTCATCACTCATCACTCATCACTCATCACTCATCACTCATCACTCATCACTCATCACTCATCACTCATCACTCATCACTCATCACTCATCACTCATCACTCATCACTCATCACTCATCACTCATCACTCATCACTCATCACTCATCACTCATCACTCATCACTGATCACTCATCACTCATCACTCATCACTTATCACTTACTACTTTTCATTTATCACTAACCACTTATCTTACTATGACTATGACTATGACTATGACTATGACTATGTCCATGAATATGACTATGACTATGACGATGACGATGACGATGACGATGCTGATGACGATGACGATGACGATGCTGATGCTGATGACGATGACTTTGACTTTGACTATGACTATGACGATGACGATGACGATGACTTTGACTATGACTATGACTATGACTAAGTACACAAGTCTAAGTATATAAGTCTTAGTATATAAGTCTAAGTATATAAGTCTAAGTATATAAGTCTAAGTATATAAGTCTAAGTATATAAGTCTAAGTATATAAGTCTAAGTATATAAGTCTAAGTATATAAGTCTAAGTATAAAAGTCTAAGTATATAAGTCTAAATATATAAGTCTACTAAGTATGAAAGTCTACTAAGTATATAAGTCTAAGTATATAAGTCTACTGAATATATAAGTCACTAAGTATATAAATCTACTAAGTATATTAGGTTAGGTTTAGGTTATTATGTACTATTACTATGTACTATAATTTTTAAGTTTTATTATGTACTTTTATAATGTACTATTATTATTTACCATTAGTGTGTACTACAAATATGTACTATAGGTATGTACTATTAGTATTTATTTATTTATTAGGAAGACCAACAGCTTAAATTAGACACAGAACAAGGTAAATTAAAATAAGAAACAGAGAAGCCAATTACCGGTCCTCACGGATAAAACTAGTATGTACCATTAGTTTGTTTATTAGTATATACTATAAGTACTTTAGTACATAGTTTTGTAGTAGTATGTACTTTTTATTTTTACTATGAGTATGTCTATTAGTTTTTACTATGAGTATGTTTATTAGTATGTACTGATATTATGTTCTATTATTATGTACTATTATTTTTAACAATTTTTATGTACTATTAGTTTGTACTTTTAGTATGTAATTTAAGTATGTACTATTAGTATGACTATTATTATGTACTATTAGTATGTACTATTAGTTTGTTTATTAGTATGTACTATCAGTATGTACTATTAAAATGTACTATTATTATTTACTATTAGTATGTACTATTAGTATGTACTATTTGTATGTACTATTATTATGTACTATTATTATGTACTAATATTATGTACATCATTATGTACATCACTCATCACTCATAACTCATAACTCATAACTCATAACTCATAACTCATAACTCATAACTCATAACTCATAACTCATAACTCATAACTCATAACTCATAACTCATAACTCATAACTCATAACTCATAACTCATAACTCATAACTCATAACTCATAACTCATAACTCATAACTCATAACTCATAACTCATAACTCATAACTCATAACTCATAACTCATAACTCATAACTCATAACTCATAACTCATAACTCATAACTCATAACTCATAACTCATAACTCATAACTCATAACTCATAACTCATAACTCATAACTCATAACTCATAACTCATAACTCATAACTCATAACTCATAACTCATAACTCATAACTCATAACTCATAACTCATAACTCATAACTCATAACTCATAACTCATAACTCATAACTCATAACTCATAACTCATAACTCATAACTCATAACTCATAACTCATAACTCATAACTCATAACTCATAACTCATAACTCATAACTCATAACTCATAACTCATAACTCATAACTCATAACTCATAACTCATAACTCATAACTCATAACTCATAACTCATAACTCATCACTCATCACTCATCACTCATCACTCATCACTCATCACTCATCACTCATCACTCATCACTCATCACTCATCACTCATCACTCATCACTCATCACTCATCACTCATCACTCATCACTCATCACTCATCACTCATCACTCATCACACATCACACACCACACATCACACATCACTCATCACTCATCACTCATCACTCATCACTCATCACTCATCACTCATCACTCATCACTCATCACTCATCACTCATCACTCATCACTCATCACTCATCACTCATCACTCATCACTCATCACTCATCACTCATCACTCATCACTCATCACTCATCACTCATCACTCATCACTCATCACTCATCACTCATCACTCATCACTCATCACTCATCACTCATCACTCATCACTCATCACTCATCACTCATCACTCATCACTCATCACTCATCACTCATCACTCATCACTCATCACTCATCACTCATCACTCATCACTCATCACTCATCACTCATCACTCATCACTCATCACTCATCACTCATCACTCATCACTCATCACTCATCACTCATCACTCATCACTCATCACTCATCTCTCATCACTCATCACTCATCACTCACCACTAACCACTAACCACTAACCACTAACCACTAACCACTAACCACTAACCACTAACCACTAACCACTAACCACTAACCACTAACCACTAACCACTAACCACTAACCACTAACCACTAACCACTAACCACTAACCACTAACCACTAACCACTAACCACTAACCACTAACCACTAACCACTAACCACTAACCACTAACCACTAACCATTAACCACTTACCACTTATCACTTATCACTTATCACTTATCACTTACCACTTATCACTTATCACTGCTCACTTCTCACGTCTCACTTCTCACTTCTCACTTCTCACTTCTCACTTCTCACTTCTCACTTCTCATTTCTCACTTCTCACTTCTCACTTCTCACTTCTCACTTCTCACTTCTCACTTCTCACTTCTCACTTCTCACTTCTCACTTCTCACTTCTCACTTCTCACTTCTCACTTCTCACTTCTCACTTCTCACTTCTCACTTCTCACTTCTCACTTCTCACTTCTCACTTCTCACTTCTCACTTATCACTAAAGGAGTTTATAGGGGAGCTCAGATAGGTTAAGTTAGGTTAGGTTTATCACTCATCACTCATCACTCATGACTCATCACTCATCACTCATCACTCATCACTCATCACTCATCACTCTTCACTCATCACTCATCACTCATCACTCATTACTCATCACTCATCACTCATCACTCATCACTCATCACTCATCACTCATCACTCATCACTCATCACTCATCACTCATCACTCATCACTCATCACTCATCACTCATCACTCATCACTCATCACTCATCACTCATCACTCATCACTCATCACTGATCACTCATCACTCATCACTCATCACTCATCACTCATACTCATCACTCATCACTCATCACTCATCACTCATCACTCATCACACATCACTCATCACACATCACTCATCACTCATCACTTATCACTTACTACTTTTCATTTATCACTAACCACTTATCACTTATCACTCATCACTCATCACTCATCACTCATCACTCATCACTCATCACTCATCACTCATCACTCATCACTCATCACTCATCACTCATCACTCATCACTCATCACTCATCACTCATCACTCATCACTCATCACTCATCACTCATCACTCATCACTCATCACTCATCACTCATCACTCATCACTCATCACTCATCACTCATCACTCATCACTCATCACTCATCACTCATCACTCATCACTCATCACTCATCACTCATCACTCATCACTCATCACTCATCACTCATCACTCATCACTCATCACTCATCACTCATCACTCATCACTCATCACTCATCACTCATCACTCATCACTCATCACTCATCACTCATCACTCATCACTCATCACTCATCACTCATCACTCATCACTCATCACTCATCACTCATCACTCATCACTCATCACTCATCACTCATCACTCATCACTCATCACTCATCACTCATCACTCATCACTCATCACTCATCACTCATCACTCATCACTCATCACTCATCACTCATCACTCATCACTCATCACTCATCACTCATCACTCATCACTCATCACTGATCACTCATCACTCATCACTCATCACTCATCACTCATCACTCATACTCATCACTCATCACTCATCACTCATCACTCATCACTCATCACACATCACTCATCACACATCACTCATCACTCATCACTTATCACTTACTACTTTTCATTTATCACTAACCACTTATCTTACTATGACTATGACTATGACTATGACTATGACTATGTCCATGAATATGACTATGACTATGACGATGACGATGACGATGACGATGCTGATGACGATGACGATGACGATGCTGATGCTGATGACGATGACTTTGACTTTGACTATGACTATGACGATGACGATGACGATGACTTTGACTATGACTAAGTACACAAGTCTAAGTATATAAGTCTTAGTATATAAGTCTAAGTATATAAGTCTAAGTATATAAGTCTAAGTATATAAGTCTAAGTATATAAGTCTAAGTATATAAGTCTAAGTATATAAGTCTAAGTATATAAGTCTAAGTATAAAAGTCTAAGTATATAAGTCTAAATATATAAGTCTACTAAGTATGAAAGTCTACTAAGTATATATGTCTAAGTATATAAGTCTACTGAATATATAAGTCACTAAGTATATAAATCTACTAAGTATATTAGGTTAGGTTTAGGTTATTATGTACTATTACTATGTACTATAATTTTTAAGTTTTATTATGTACTTTTATAATGTACTATTATTATTTACCATTAGTGTGTACTACAAATATGTACTATAGGTATGTGCTATTAGTATTTATTTATTTATTAGGAAGACCAACAGCTTAAATTAGACACAGAACAAGGTAAATTAAAATAAGAAACAGAGAAGCCAATTACCGGTCCTCACGGATAAAACTAGTATGTACCATTAGTTTGTTTATTAGTATATACTATAAGTACTTTAGTACATAGTTTTGTAGTAGTATGTACTTTTTATTTTTACTATGAGTATGTCTATTAGTTTCTACTATTAGTATGTTTATTAGTATGTACTGATATTATGTACTATTATTATGTACTATTATTTTTAACAATTTTTATGTACTATTAGTTTGTACTTTTAGTATGTAATTTAAGTATGTACTATTAGTATGACTATTATTATGTACTATTAGTATGTACTATTAGTTTGTTTATTAGTATGTACTATCAGTATGTACTATTAAAATGTACTATTATTATTTACTATTAGTATGTACTATTAGTATGTACTATTTGTATGTACTATTATTATGTACTATTATTATGTACTAATATTATGTACATCATTATGTACATCACTCATCACTCATAACTCATAACTCATAACTCATAACTCATAACTCATAACTCATAACTCATAACTCATAACTCATAACTCATAACTCATAACTCATAACTCATAACTCATAACTCATAACTCATAACTCATAACTCATAACTCATAACTCATAACTCATAACTCATAACTCATAACTCATAACTCATAACTCATAACTCATAACTCATAACTCATAACTCATAACTCATAACTCATAACTCATAACTCATAACTCATAACTCATAACTCATAACTCATAACTCATAACTCATAACTCATAACTCATAACTCATAACTCATAACTCATAACTCATAACTCATAACTCATAACTCATAACTCATAACTCATAACTCATAACTCATAACTCATAACTCATAACTCATAACTCATAACTCATAACTCATAACTCATAACTCATAACTCATAACTCATAACTCATAACTCATAACTCATAACTCATAACTCATAACTCATAACTCATAACTCATAACTCATAACTCATAACTCATAACTCATAACTCATAACTCATAACTCATAACTCATAACTCATAACTCATAACTCATAACTCATAACTCATAACTCATAACTCATAACTCATAACTCATAACTCATAACTCATAACTCATAACTCATAACTCATAACTCATAACTCATAACTCATAACTCATAACTCATAACTCATAACTCATAACTCATAACTCATAACTCATAACTCATAACTCATCACTCATCACTCATCACTCATCACTCATCACTCATCACTCATCACTCATCACTCATCACTCATCACTCATCACTCATCACTCATCACTCATCACTCATCACTCATCACTCATCACTCATCACTCATCACTCATCACACATCACACACCACACATCACACATCACTCATCACTCATCACTCATCACTCATCACTCATCACTCATCACTCATCACTCATCACTCATCACTCATCACTCATCACTCATCACTCATCACTCATCACTCATCACTCATCACTCATCACTCATCACTCATCACTCATCACTCATCACTCATCACTCATCACTCATCACTCATCACTCATCACTCATCACTCATCACTCATCACTCATCACTCATCACTCATCACTCATCACTCATCACACATCACTCATCACTCATCACTCATCACTCATCACTCATCACTCATCACTCATCACTCATCACTCATCACTCATCACTCATCACTCATCACTCATCACTCATCACTCATCACTCATCACTCATCACTCATAACTCATAACTCATAACTCATAACTCATAACTCATAACTCATAACTCATAACTCATAACTCATAACTCATAACTCATAACTCATAACTCATAACTCATAACTCATAACTCATAACTCATAACTCATAACTCATAACTCATAACTCATAACTCATAACTCATAACTCATAACTCATAACTCATAACTCATAACTCATAACTCATAACTCATAACTCATAACTCATAACTCATAACTCATAACTCATAACTCATAACTCATAACTCATAATTCATAACTCATAACTCATAACTCATAACTCATAACTCATAACTCATAACTCATAACTCATAACTCATAACTCATAACTCATAACTCATAACTCATAACTCATAACTCATAACTCATAACTCATAACTCATAACTCATAACTCATAACTCATAACTCATAACTCATAACTCATAACTCATAACTCATAACTCATAACTCATAACTCATAACTCATAACTCATAACTCATAACTCATAACTCATAACTCATAACTCATAACTCATAACTCATAACTCATAACTCATAACTCATAACTCATAACTCATAACTCATAACTCATAACTCATAACTCATAACTCATAACTCATAACTCATAACTCATAACTCATAACTCATAACTCATAACTCATAACTCATAACTCATAACTCATAACTCATAACTCATAACTCATAACTCATAACTCATAACTCATAACTCATAACTCATCACTCATCACTCATCACTCATCACTCATCACTCATCACTCATCACTCATCACTCATCACTCATCACTCATCACTCATCACTCATCACTCATCACTCATCACTCATCACTCATCACTCATCACTCATCACTCATCACTCATCACTCATCACTCATCACTCATCACTCATCACTCATCACTCATCACTCATCACTTATCACATATCACTCATCACTCATCACTCATCACTCATCACTTATCACATATCACATATCACATATCACTTATCACTTAATCACATATCACATATCACTTATCACTTATCACTCATCACTGCTCACTGCTCACTTCTCACTTTTCACTAAAGGAGTTTATAGGGGAGCTCAGATAGGTTAGGATAGGTTAGGTTTAAAGAAAAAAAAAAAAATTGTTAGGTTAGATTACGTTTGCATTAAAAATTAGTTAGTGTCACGGAAGGTGGCAAGGTAAGAATAAGTGAGTTGAGCTAGTAAAGATTTGAGAAAGAGAAATCAAAGATAATTTAAAATACATACAAATTTAATACAAAAACGAGAAAAGAGTGAGTCGTAGGTTAAGCCTAAGGTCATCTAGCACACTGTTCCTGGTCCAGAAATACCGCACCCTCCTTGGTTATCTCTGCAACGCTCCTTCGCCGGTTCGGCCAGTCCTTGGGGTTGCGATCCCAGTGTAAATTCGTCCTCCTTGGCAGATGCCACCGGCCGGCCAAAGGTTCCGGTCCAAAGGTGTCCAACAAAAGTGGGACTGCTGAGGGTGAGCTTTAGCCCGCAGGGTGTTCCTGGAATCGCAAATACTGAGGCATTAGGACAACGCAACGAAGGGGTTGTCTGTGGAAAACCTAAGGATAAGATACAGTTCCCCGAACAACAAATCAGCTATCTAAAGGCGGAAGGAAACTGCGGTGGCGTTTACAATTTAAAATATTCAAGTTAGGTAGCCTTACAGGAAACAAAGAGAAATTCGAGACGGCCAAGCATTAGGAATAAGTACTAAGTTAATATGCATACGAAAGATGGCCCAAGCACGGAGCAACACATTATAAACTCCTGCACAAAAATAAATAAATCAAGTAAGTACTACACTGCAATTTAGGAAACCTACAGCTAGGTCTATGCAGGCTTTAGCGTAGTTGAGTACTAGTAAGAAAGCTTCTTATCGTTATAAAAAATAGGCTGGTCCTAATCAGCCGTTAAAATTTCAAAATGCTAAGGACGCGTCATCATTACATACTCAAAATGAAGTCAATATTAGCAGGCACACAGTAAAGAGCTAAGTTTTCCGATAATGCACAACTTACCCAGTATAGGAACACTATATTTCACTTGTTTTAAATAATTATGATATTAAAATGCGCTCGTAAGACAGTATTTAAAGCGGCGCACGCGTCAGAGGAGCGTGGAGTCGCGCTGAGTTCGTGTCAGTGACAGGGCCGCGTTCACAGTCCAAATGCCCTCCTCCAAGCTACGAGGAAAAACCAGTTAGGTGACCGGCATAGCGGCCCGCGCGCAACTGATAACTAAAATAACATGAAGATTTGTCTGACTGTTGTCATTTAAAAATAAGAAAATAAGATAGGTATAATAATATCGTGACATTAGGTTAGGTTTATAAGAAAAAGGTTAGGATAGCCTTTTTTTTTTCTTCAAACTTAACCTTGCATTATTAGCTTTCCTAACCTAAAAAACTAAGGTTAGGTTAGGTTTGTATTCAAAATAGGTTAGGTTAGGTTTGTAAATAAAAAGTAATGTTAGGTTAGGTTTCTAGGTAAAATTAAAAAAGGTTTAAAGTGGTTTATAGGGGGGCAAAGTTAGGTTAGATATGAATAAAAACAAGTTAGGTTAGGTTAGGTTTGTATTCAAAACAGTTAGATTAGGTTAGGTTTGTATTCAAAATAGTAAGGTTAGGTTAGGTTTAGGTTATTATGTACTATTACTATGTACTATAATTTTTAAGTATTATTATGTACTTTTATAATGTACTATTATTATGTACAATTAGTGTGTACTACAAGTATGTACTATAGGTATGTACTATTAGTATTTATTTATTTATTTATTTATTAGGAGGACCAACAGCTTAAATTAGACACAGAACAAGGTAAATTAAAATAAGAAACAGAGAAGCCAATTACCGGTCCTCACGGATAAAACTAGTATGTACTATTAGTTTGTTTATTAGTATATACTATAAGTACTTTAGTACATAGTTTTGTAGTAGTATGTACTTTTTATTTTTACTATGAGTATGACTATTAGTTTTTACTATTAGTATGTTTATTAGTATGTACTGATATTATGTACTATTATTATGTACTATTATTTTTAACTATTTTTATGTACTATTAGTTTGTACTTTTAGTACGTAATTTAAGTATGTACTATTAGTATGACTATTATTATGTACTATTAGTATGTACTAATAGTTTGTTTATTAGTATGTACTATCAGTATGTACTATTAAAATGTACTATTATTATTAACTATTAGTATGTACTATTAGTATGTACTATTAGTATGTACTATTATTATGTACTATTATTATGTACTATTATTATGTACTATTATTATGTACTGTTATTATGTACTATTATTATGTACTAATATTATCACTCATCACTCATCACTCATATCACTCATATCACTCATATCACTCATATCACTCATATCACTCATATCACTCATATCACTCATATCACTCATATCACTCATATCACTCATATCACTCATATCACTCATATCACTCATATCACTCATATCACTCATATCACTCATATCACTCATATCACTCATATCACTCATATCACTCATATCACTCATGTCACTCATGTAACTCATGTCACTCATGTCACTCATATCACTCATGTCACTCATGTCACTCATGTCACTCATGTGACTCATGTCACTCATGCCACTCATGCCACTCATGCCACTCATGCCACTCATGCCACTCATGCCACTCATGCCACTCATGTCACTCATGCCACTCATGCCACTCATGCCACTCATGCCACTCATGCCACTCATGCCACTCATGCCACTCATGCCACTCATGCCACTCATGCCACTCATGCCACTCATGCCACTCATGCCACTCATGCCACTCATGCCACTCATGCCACTTGCCACTTGTCACTTGTCACTTGTCACTTGTCACTTGTCACTTGTCACTTGTCACTTGTCACTTGTCACTTGTCACTTGTCACTTGTCACTTGTCACTTGTCACTTGCCACTTGTCACTTGTCACTTATCACTTATCACTTATCACATATCACTCATCACTGCTCACTGCTCACTTCTCACTTTTCACTTCTCACTTCTCACTTCTCGCTTCTCACTTTTCACTAAAGGAGTTTATAGGGGAGCTCAGATAGGTTAGGATAGGTTAGGTTTGAAGAAAAAAAAATAAGTTAGGTTAGATTACGTTTGCATTAAAAATTAGTTAGGTTAGGTTTATAAGAAAAAGGTTAGGATAGCCTTTTTTTTTTCTTCAAACTTAACCTTGCATTATTAGCTTTCCTAACCTAAAAAACTAAGGTTAGGTTAGGTTTGTATTCAAAATAGGTTAGGTTAGGTTTGTAAATAAAAAGTAATGTTAGGTTAGGTTTCTAGGTAAAATTAAAAAAGGTTTAAAGTTGTTTATAGGGGGGCAAAGTTAGGTTAGATATGAATAAAAACAAGTTAGGTTAGGTTAGGTTTGTATTCAAAACAGTTAGATTAGGTTAGGTTTGTATTCAAAATAGTAAGGTTAGGTTAGGTTAAGGTTTTATGTACTATTACTATGTACTATAATTTTTAAGTATTATTATGTACTTTTATAATGTACTATTATTATGTACAATTAGTGTGTACTACAAGTATGTACTATAGGTATGTACTATTAGTATTTATTTATTTATTTATTTATTAGGAGGACCAACAGCTTAAATTAGACACAGAACAAGGTAAATTAAAATAAGAAACAGAGAAGCCAATTACCGGTCCTCACGGATAAAACTAGTATGTACTATTAGTTTGTTTATTAGTATATACTATAAGTACTTTAGTACATAGTTTTGTAGTAGTATGTACTTTTTATTTTAACTATGAGTATGACTATTAGTTTTTACTATTAGTATGTTTATTAGTATGTACTGATATTATGTACTATTATTATGTACTATTATTTTTAACTATTTTTATGTACTATTAGTTTGTACTTTTAGTGCGTAATTTAAGTATGTACTATTAGTATGACTATTATTATGTACTATTAGTATGTACTATTAGTTTGTTTATTAGTATGTACTATCAGTATGTACTATTAAAATGTACTATTATTATTAACTATTAGTATGTACTATTAGTATGTACTATTAGTATGTACTATTATTATGTACTATTATTATGTACTATTATTATGTACTATTATTATGTACTATTATTATGTACTATTATTATGTACTAATATTATGTACTAATATTATGTACTAATATTATGTACATCACTCATCACTCATGAGTAGACTTATACACTTAGTAGACTTATACACTTAGTAGACTTATATACTTAGTAGACTTATATACTTAGTAGACTTATATACTTAGTAGACTTATACACTTAGTAGACTTATACACTTAGTAGACTTATATACTTAGTAGACTTATACACTTAGTAAACCTATATACTTAGTAGACTTATATACTTAGTAGACTTATGACTATGACTATGACTATGTCCATGACTATGACTATGACTATGACGATGACGATGACGATGACGATGACGATGACGATGACGATGCTGATGACGATGACTTTGACTATGACTATGACTATGTATATGACTATAATATGACTTTGACTATGACTTTGACTATCACTATGACTATTACTATGACTATTACTATGACTATGACTATGACGATGACGATGACCATGACCATGACGATGACGATGACGATGACGATGACGATGACGATGACGATGACGATGACGATGACGATGACGATGACGATGACGATGACGATGACGATGACGATGACGATGACGATGACGATGACGATGACGATGACGATGACGATGACGATGACGATGACGATGACGATGACGATGACGATGACGATGACGATGACGATGACGATGACGATGACGATGACGATGACGATGACGATGACGATGACGATGCTGATGACGATGACTATGACTATGACTATGACTATGACTATGACTATGACTATGACTATGACTATGTCTATGACAATGACTATGACTATGACTATGACTATGACTATGACTATGACTATGACTATGACTATGACTATGACTATGACTATGACTATGACTATGACTATGACTATGACTATGACTATGATTATGACTATGACTATGACGATGACGATGACGATGACGATGACGATGACGATGACGATGACGATGACGATGACGATGACGATGACGATGACGATGACGATGACGATGACGATGACGATGACGATGACGATGACGATGACGATGACGATGACGATGACGATGACGATGACGATGACGATGACGATGACGATGACGATGACGATGACGATGACGATGACGATGACGATGACGATGACGATGACGATGACGATGACGATGACGATGACGATTACGATGACGATGACGATGACGATGACGATGACGATGACGATGACGATGACGATGACGATGACGATGCTGATGACGATGACTATGACTATGACTATGACTATGACTATGTCTATGACAATGACTATGACTATGACTATGACTATGACTATGACTATGACTATGACTATGACTATGACTATGACTATGACTATGACTATGACTATGACTATGACTATAATATGACGATGACTATGACTTTGACTATGATTATGACTATGACTATGACTATGACTATAATATGACGATGACTATGACTTTGACTATGACTATGACTATGACTATGACTATGACTATGACTATTACTATGACTATGACTATGACTATTACTATTACTATGTACTATTATTTTTAACTTTTTTTATGTACTATTAGTTTGTACTTTTAGTATGTAATTTAAGTATGTACTATTAGTATGACTATTATAATGCACTATTAGTATGTACTATTACTTTGTTTATTAGTATGTACTATCAGTATGTACTATTAAAATGTACTATTATTATTTACTATTAGTATGTACTATTAGTATGTACTATTATTATGTACTATTATTATGTACTATTATTATGTACTATTATTATGTACATCACTCATCACTCATAACTCATAACTCATAACTCATAACTCATAACTCACCACTAACCACTAACCACTAACCACTAACCACTAACCACTAACCACTAACCACTAACCACTAACCACTAACCACTAACCACTAACCACTAACCACTAACCACTAACCACTAACCACTAACCACTAACCATTAACCACTTACCACTTATCACTTATCACTTATCACTTATCACTTACCACTTATCACTTATCAATCATCACTGCTCACTTCTCACGTCTCACTTCTCACTTCTCACTTCTCACTTCTCACTTCTCACTTCTCACTTCTCACTTCTCACTTCTCACTTCTCACTTCTCACTTCTCACTTCTCACTTCTCACTTCTCACTTCTCACTTCTCACTTCTCACTTCTCACTTCTCACTTCTCACTTCTCACTTCTCACTTCTCACTTATCACTAAAGGAGTTTATAGGGGAGCTCAGATAGGTTAAGTTAGGTTAGGTTTATCACTCATCACTCATCACTCATGACTCATCACTCATCACTCATCACTCATCACTCATCACTCATCACTCTTCACTCATCACTCATCACTCATCACTCATCACTCATCACTCATCACTCATCACTCATCACTCATCACTCATCACTCATCACTCATCACTCATCACTCATCACTCATCACTCATCACTCATCACTCATCACTCATCACTCATCACTCATCACTCATCACTCATCACTCATCACTCATCACTCATCACTCATCACTCATCACTCATCACTCATCACTCATCACTCATCACTCATCACTCATCACTGATCACTCATCACTCATCACTCATCACTTATCACTTACTACTTTTCATTTATCACTAACCACTTATCTTACTATGACTATGACTATGACTATGACTATGACTATGTCCATGAATATGACTATGACTATGACGATGACGATGACGATGACGATGCTGATGACGATGACGATGACGATGCTGATGCTGATGACGATGACTTTGACTTTGACTATGACTATGACGATGACGATGACGATGACTTTGACTATGACTATGACTATGACTAAGTACACAAGTCTAAGTATATAAGTCTTAGTATATAAGTCTAAGTATATAAGTCTAAGTATATAAGTCTAAGTATATAAGTCTAAGTATATAAGTCTAAGTATATAAGTCTAAGTATATAAGTCTAAGTATATAAGTCTAAGTATAAAAGTCTAAGTATATAAGTCTAAATATATAAGTCTACTAAGTATGAAAGTCTACTAAGTATATAAGTCTAAGTATATAAGTCTACTGAATATATAAGTCACTAAGTATATAAATCTACTAAGTATATTAGGTTAGGTTTAGGTTATTATGTACTATTACTATGTACTATAATTTTTAAGTTTTATTATGTACTTTTATAATGTACTATTATTATTTACCATTAGTGTGTACTACAAATATGTACTATAGGTATGTACTATTAGTATTTATTTATTTATTAGGAAGACCAACAGCTTAAATTAGACACAGAACAAGGTAAATTAAAATAAGAAACAGAGAAGCCAATTACCGGTCCTCACGGATAAAACTAGTATGTACCATTAGTTTGTTTATTAGTATATACTATAAGTACTTTAGTACATAGTTTTGTAGTAGTATGTACTTTTTATTTTTACTATGAGTATGTCTATTAGTTTTTACTATGAGTATGTTTATTAGTATGTACTGATATTATGTTCTATTATTATGTACTATTATTTTTAACAATTTTTATGTACTATTAGTTTGTACTTTTAGTATGTAATTTAAGTATGTACTATTAGTATGACTATTATTATGTACTATTAGTATGTACTATTAGTTTGTTTATTAGTATGTACTATCAGTATGTACTATTAAAATGTACTATTATTATTTACTATTAGTATGTACTATTAGTATGTACTATTTGTATGTACTATTATTATGTACTATTATTATGTACTAATATTATGTACATCATTATGTACATCACTCATCACTCATAACTCATAACTCATAACTCATAACTCATAACTCATAACTCATAACTCATAACTCATAACTCATAACTCATAACTCATAACTCATAACTCATAACTCATAACTCATAACTCATAACTCATAACTCATAACTCATAACTCATAACTCATAACTCATAACTCATAACTCATAACTCATAACTCATAACTCATAACTCATAACTCATAACTCATAACTCATAACTCATAACTCATAACTCATAACTCATAACTCATAACTCATAACTCATAACTCATAACTCATAACTCATAACTCATAACTCATAACTCATAACTCATAACTCATAACTCATAACTCATAACTCATAACTCATAACTCATAACTCATAACTCATAACTCATAACTCATAACTCATAACTCATAACTCATAACTCATAACTCATAACTCATAACTCATAACTCATAACTCATAACTCATAACTCATAACTCATAACTCATAACTCATAACTCATAACTCATAACTCATAACTCATAACTCATAACTCATAACTCATAACTCATAACTCATAACTCATAACTCATAACTCATAACTCATAACTCATAACTCATAACTCATAACTCATAACTCATAACTCATAACTCATAACTCATAACTCATAACTCATAACTCATAACTCATAACTCATAACTCATAACTCATAACTCATAACTCATAACTCATAACTCATAACTCATAACTCATAACTCATAACTCATAACTCATAACTCATAACTCATAACTCATAACTCATAACTCATAACTCATAACTCATAACTCATAACTCATAACTCATAACTCATAACTCATAACTCATAACTCATAACTCATAACTCATAACTCATAACTCATAACTCATAACTCATAACTCATAACTCATAACTCATAACTCATCACTCATCACTCATCACTCATCACTCATCACTCATCACTCATCACTCATCACTCATCACTCATCACTCATCACTCATCACTCATCACTCATCACTCATCACTCATCACTCATCACTCATCACTCATCACTCATCACACATCACACACCACACATCACACATCACTCATCACTCATCACTCATCACTCATCACTCATCACTCATCACTCATCACTCATCACTCATCACTCATCACTCATCACTCATCACTCATCACTCATCACTCATCACTCATCACTCATCACTCATCACTCATCACTCATCACTCATCACTCATCACTCATCACTCATCACTCATCACTCATCACTCATCACTCATCACTCATCACTCATCACTCATCACTCATCACTCATCACACATCACTCATCACTCATCACTCATCACTCATCACTCATCACTCATCACTCATCACTCATCACTCATCACTCATCACTCATCACTCATCACTCATCACTCATCACTCATCACTCATCACTCATAACTCATAACTCATAACTCATAACTCATAACTCATAACTCATAACTCATAACTCATAACTCATAACTCATAACTCATAACTCATAACTCATAACTCATAACTCATAACTCATAACTCATAACTCATAACTCATAACTCATAACTCATAACTCATAACTCATAACTCATAACTCATAACTCATAACTCATAACTCATAACTCATAACTCATAACTCATAACTCATAACTCATAACTCATAACTCATAACTCATAACTCATAACTCATAACTCATAACTCATAACTCATAACTCATAACTCATAATTCATAACTCATAACTCATAACTCATAACTCATAACTCATAACTCATAACTCATAACTCATAACTCATAACTCATAACTCATAACTCATAACTCATAACTCATAACTCATAACTCATAACTCATAACTCATAACTCATAACTCATAACTCATAACTCATAACTCATAACTCATAACTCATAACTCATAACTCATAACTCATAACTCATAACTCATAACTCATAACTCATAACTCATAACTCATAACTCATAACTCATAACTCATAACTCATAACTCATAACTCATAACTCATAACTCATAACTCATAACTCATAACTCATAACTCATAACTCATAACTCATAACTCATAACTCATAACTCATAACTCATAACTCATAACTCATAACTCATAACTCATAACTCATAACTCATAACTCATAACTCATAACTCATAACTCATAACTCATAACTCATAACTCATAACTCATAACTCATAACTCATAACTCATAACTCATCACTCATCACTCATCACTCATCACTCATCACTCATCACTCATCACTCATCACTCATCACTCATCACTCATCACTCATCACTCATCACTCATCACTCATCACTCATCACTCATCACTCATCACTCATCACTCATCACTCATCACTCATCACTCATCACTCATCACTCATCACTCATCACTTATCACATATCACTCATCACTCATCACTCATCACTCATCACTCATCACTTATCACATATCACATATCACATATCACTTATCACTTAATCACATATCACATATCACTTATCACTTATCACTCATCACTGCTCACTGCTCACTTCTCACTTTTCACTAAAGGAGTTTATAGGGGAGCTCAGATAGGTTAGGATAGGTTAGGTTTAAAGAAAAAAAAAAAAATTGTTAGGTTAGATTACGTTTGCATTAAAAATTAGTTAGTGTCACGGAAGGTGGCAAGGTAAGAATAAGTGAGTTGAGCTAGTAAAGATTTGAGAAAGAGAAATCAAAGATAATTTAAAATACATACAAATTTAATACAAAAACGAGAAAAGAGTGAGTCGTAGGTTAAGCCTAAGGTCATCTAGCACACTGTTCCTGGTCCAGAAATACCGCACCCTCCTTGGTTATCTCTGCAACGCTCCTTCGCCGGTTCGGCCAGTCCTTGGGGTTGCGATCCCAGTGTAAATTCGTCCTCCTTGGCAGATGCCACCGGCCGGCCAAAGGTTCCGGTCCAAAGGTGTCCAACAAAAGTGGGACTGCTGAGGGTGAGCTTTAGCCCGCAGGGTGTTCCTGGAATCGCAAATACTGAGGCATTAGGACAACGCAACGAAGGGGTTGTCTGTGGAAAACCTAAGGATAAGATACAGTTCCCCGAACAACAAATCAGCTATCTAAAGGCGGAAGGAAACTGCGGTGGCGTTTACAATTTAAAATATTCAAGTTAGGTAGCCTTACAGGAAACAAAGAGAAATTCGAGACGGCCAAGCATTAGGAATAAGTACTAAGTTAATATGCATACGAAAGATGGCCCAAGCACGGAGCAACACATTATAAACTCCTGCACAAAAATAAATAAATCAAGTAAGTACTACACTGCAATTTAGGAAACCTACAGCTAGGTCTATGCAGGCTTTAGCGTAGTTGAGTACTAGTAAGAAAGCTTCTTATCGTTATAAAAAATAGGCTGGTCCTAATCAGCCGTTAAAATTTCAAAATGCTAAGGACGCGTCATCATTACATACTCAAAATGAAGTCAATATTAGCAGGCACACAGTAAAGAGCTAAGTTTTCCGATAATGCACAACTTACCCAGTATAGGAACACTATATTTCACTTGTTTTAAATAATTATGATATTAAAATGCGCTCGTAAGACAGTATTTAAAGCGGCGCACGCGTCAGAGGAGCGTGGAGTCGCGCTGAGTTCGTGTCAGTGACAGGGCCGCGTTCACAGTCCAAATGCCCTCCTCCAAGCTACGAGGAAAAACCAGTTAGGTGACCGGCATAGCGGCCCGCGCGCAACTGATAACTAAAATAACATGAAGATTTGTCTGACTGTTGTCATTTAAAAATAAGAAAATAAGATAGGTATAATAATATCGTGACATTAGGTTAGGTTTATAAGAAAAAGGTTAGGATAGCCTTTTTTTTTTCTTCAAACTTAACCTTGCATTATTAGCTTTCCTAACCTAAAAAACTAAGGTTAGGTTAGGTTTGTATTCAAAATAGGTTAGGTTAGGTTTGTAAATAAAAAGTAATGTTAGGTTAGGTTTCTAGGTAAAATTAAAAAAGGTTTAAAGTGGTTTATAGGGGGGCAAAGTTAGGTTAGATATGAATAAAAACAAGTTAGGTTAGGTTAGGTTTGTATTCAAAACAGTTAGATTAGGTTAGGTTTGTATTCAAAATAGTAAGGTTAGGTTAGGTTTAGGTTATTATGTACTATTACTATGTACTATAATTTTTAAGTATTATTATGTACTTTTATAATGTACTATTATTATGTACAATTAGTGTGTACTACAAGTATGTACTATAGGTATGTACTATTAGTATTTATTTATTTATTTATTTATTAGGAGGACCAACAGCTTAAATTAGACACAGAACAAGGTAAATTAAAATAAGAAACAGAGAAGCCAATTACCGGTCCTCACGGATAAAACTAGTATGTACTATTAGTTTGTTTATTAGTATATACTATAAGTACTTTAGTACATAGTTTTGTAGTAGTATGTACTTTTTATTTTTACTATGAGTATGACTATTAGTTTTTACTATTAGTATGTTTATTAGTATGTACTGATATTATGTACTATTATTATGTACTATTATTTTTAACTATTTTTATGTACTATTAGTTTGTACTTTTAGTACGTAATTTAAGTATGTACTATTAGTATGACTATTATTATGTACTATTAGTATGTACTAATAGTTTGTTTATTAGTATGTACTATCAGTATGTACTATTAAAATGTACTATTATTATTAACTATTAGTATGTACTATTAGTATGTACTATTAGTATGTACTATTATTATGTACTATTATTATGTACTATTATTATGTACTATTATTATGTACTGTTATTATGTACTATTATTATGTACTAATATTATCACTCATCACTCATCACTCATATCACTCATATCACTCATATCACTCATATCAATCATATCACTCATATCACTCATATCACTCATATCACTCATATCACTCATATCACTCATATCACTCATATCACTCATATCACTCATATCACTCATATCACTCATATCACTCATATCACTCATATCACTCATATCACTCATATCACTCATATCACTCATATCACTCATGTCACTCATGTAACTCATGTCACTCATGTCACTCATATCACTCATGTCACTCATGTCACTCATGTCACTCATGTGACTCATGTCACTCATGCCACTCATGCCACTCATGCCACTCATGCCACTCATGCCACTCATGCCACTCATGCCACTCATGTCACTCATGCCACTCATGCCACTCATGCCACTCATGCCACTCATGCCACTCATGCCACTCATGCCACTCATGCCACTCATGCCACTCATGCCACTCATGCCACTCATGCCACTCATGCCACTCATGCCACTCATGCCACTCATGCCACTTGCCACTTGTCACTTGTCACTTGTCACTTGTCACTTGTCACTTGTCACTTGTCACTTGTCACTTGTCACTTGTCACTTGTCACTTGTCACTTGTCACTTGTCACTTGCCACTTGTCACTTGTCACTTATCACTTATCACTTATCACATATCACTCATCACTGCTCACTGCTCACTTCTCACTTTTCACTTCTCACTTCTCACTTCTCGCTTCTCACTTTTCACTAAAGGAGTTTATAGGGGAGCTCAGATAGGTTAGGATAGGTTAGGTTTGAAGAAAAAAAAATAAGTTAGGTTAGATTACGTTTGCATTAAAAATTAGTTAGGTTAGGTTTATAAGAAAAAGGTTAGGATAGCCTTTTTTTTTTCTTCAAACTTAACCTTGCATTATTAGCTTTCCTAACCTAAAAAACTAAGGTTAGGTTAGGTTTGTATTCAAAATAGGTTAGGTTAGGTTTGTAAATAAAAAGTAATGTTAGGTTAGGTTTCTAGGTAAAATTAAAAAAGGTTTAAAGTTGTTTATAGGGGGGCAAAGTTAGGTTAGATATGAATAAAAACAAGTTAGGTTAGGTTAGGTTTGTATTCAAAACAGTTAGATTAGGTTAGGTTTGTATTCAAAATAGTAAGGTTAGGTTAGGTTAAGGTTTTATGTACTATTACTATGTACTATAATTTTTAAGTATTATTATGTACTTTTATAATGTACTATTATTATGTACAATTAGTGTGTACTACAAGTATGTACTATAGGTATGTACTATTAGTATTTATTTATTTATTTATTTATTAGGAGGACCAACAGCTTAAATTAGACACAGAACAAGGTAAATTAAAATAAGAAACAGAGAAGCCAATTACCGGTCCTCACGGATAAAACTAGTATGTACTATTAGTTTGTTTATTAGTATATACTATAAGTACTTTAGTACATAGTTTTGTAGTAGTATGTACTTTTTATTTTAACTATGAGTATGACTATTAGTTTTTACTATTAGTATGTTTATTAGTATGTACTGATATTATGTACTATTATTATGTACTATTATTTTTAACTATTTTTATGTACTATTAGTTTGTACTTTTAGTGCGTAATTTAAGTATGTACTATTAGTATGACTATTATTATGTACTATTAGTATGTACTATTAGTTTGTTTATTAGTATGTACTATCAGTATGTACTATTAAAATGTACTATTATTATTAACTATTAGTATGTACTATTAGTATGTACTATTAGTATGTACTATTATTATGTACTATTATTATGTACTATTATTATGTACTATTATTATGTACTATTATTATGTACTATTATTATGTACTAATATTATGTACTAATATTATGTACTAATATTATGTACATCACTCATCACTCATGAGTAGACTTATACACTTAGTAGACTTATACACTTAGTAGACTTATATACTTAGTAGACTTATATACTTAGTAGACTTATATACTTAGTAGACTTATACACTTAGTAGACTTATACACTTAGTAGACTTATATACTTAGTAGACTTATACACTTAGTAAACCTATATACTTAGTAGACTTATATACTTAGTAGACTTATGACTATGACTATGACTATGTCCATGACTATGACTATGACTATGACGATGACGATGACGATGACGATGACGATGACGATGACGATGCTGATGACGATGACTTTGACTATGACTATGACTATGTATATGACTATAATATGACTTTGACTATGACTTTGACTATCACTATGACTATTACTATGACTATTACTATGACTATGACTATGACGATGACGATGACCATGACCATGACGATGACGATGACGATGACGATGACGATGACGATGACGATGACGATGACGATGACGATGACGATGACGATGACGATGACGATGACGATGACGATGACGATGACGATGACGATGACGATGACGATGACGATGACGATGACGATGACGATGACGATGACGATGACGATGACGATGACGATGACGATGACGATGACGATGACGATGACGATGACGATGACGATGACGATGACGATGACGATGCTGATGACGATGACTATGACTATGACTATGACTATGACTATGACTATGACTATGACTATGACTATGTCTATGACAATGACTATGACTATGACTATGACTATGACTATGACTATGACTATGACTATGACTATGACTATGACTATGACTATGACTATGACTATGACTATGACTATGACTATGATTATGACTATGACTATGACGATGACGATGACGATGACGATGACGATGACGATGACGATGACGATGACGATGACGATGACGATGACGATGACGATGACGATGACGATGACGATGACGATGACGATGACGATGACGATGACGATGACGATGACGATGACGATGACGATGACGATGACGATGACGATGACGATGACGATGACGATGACGATGACGATGACGATGACGATGACGATGACGATGACGATGACGATGACGATGACGATGACGATGACGATGACGATTACGATGACGATGACGATGACGATGACGATGACGATGACGATGACGATGACGATGACGATGACGATGCTGATGACGATGACTATGACTATGACTATGACTATGACTATGTCTATGACAATGACTATGACTATGACTATGACTATGACTATGACTATGACTATGACTATGACTATGACTATGACTATGACTATGACTATGACTATGACTATGACTATGACTATAATATGACGATGACTATGACTTTGACTATGATTATGACTATGACTATGACTATGACTATAATATGACGATGACTATGACTTTGACTATGACTATGACTATGACTATGACTATGACTATGACTATTACTATGACTATGACTATGACTATTACTATTACTATGTACTATTATTTTTAACTTTTTTTATGTACTATTAGTTTGTACTTTTAGTATGTAATTTAAGTATGTACTATTAGTATGACTATTATAATGCACTATTAGTATGTACTATTACTTTGTTTATTAGTATGTACTATCAGTATGTACTATTAAAATGTACTATTATTATTTACTATTAGTATGTACTATTAGTATGTACTATTATTATGTACTATTATTATGTACTATTATTATGTACTATTATTATGTACATCACTCATCACTCATAACTCATAACTCATAACTCATAACTCATAACTCACCACTAACCACTAACCACTAACCACTAACCACTAACCACTAACCACTAACCACTAACCACTAACCACTAACCACTAACCACTAACCACTAACCACTAACCACTAACCACTAACCACTAACCATTAACCACTTACCACTTATCACTTATCACTTATCACTTATCACTTACCACTTATCACTTATCAATCATCACTGCTCACTTCTCACGTCTCACTTCTCACTTCTCACTTCTCACTTCTCACTTCTCACTTCTCACTTCTCACTTCTCACTTCTCACTTCTCACTTCTCACTTCTCACTTCTCACTTCTCACTTCTCACTTCTCACTTCTCACTTCTCACTTCTCACTTCTCACTTCTCACTTCTCACTTCTCACTTATCACTAAAGGAGTTTATAGGGGAGCTCAGATAGGTTAAGTTAGGTTAGGTTTATCACTCATCACTCATCACTCATGACTCATCACTCATCACTCATCACTCATCACTCATCACTCATCACTCTTCACTCATCACTCATCACTCATCACTCATCACTCATCACTCATCACTCATCACTCATCACTCATCACTCATCACTCATCACTCATCACTCATCACTCATCACTCATCACTCATCACTCATCACTCATCACTCATCACTCATCACTCATCACTCATCACTCATCACTCATCACTCATCACTCATCACTCATCACTCATCACTCATCACTCATCACTCATCACTCATCACTCATCACTGATCACTCATCACTCATCACTCATCACTTATCACTTACTACTTTTCATTTATCACTAACCACTTATCTTACTATGACTATGACTATGACTATGACTATGACTATGTCCATGAATATGACTATGACTATGACGATGACGATGACGATGACGATGCTGATGACGATGACGATGACGATGCTGATGCTGATGACGATGACTTTGACTTTGACTATGACTATGACGATGACGATGACGATGACTTTGACTATGACTATGACTATGACTAAGTACACAAGTCTAAGTATATAAGTCTTAGTATATAAGTCTAAGTATATAAGTCTAAGTATATAAGTCTAAGTATATAAGTCTAAGTATATAAGTCTAAGTATATAAGTCTAAGTATATAAGTCTAAGTATATAAGTCTAAGTATAAAAGTCTAAGTATATAAGTCTAAATATATAAGTCTACTAAGTATGAAAGTCTACTAAGTATATAAGTCTAAGTATATAAGTCTACTGAATATATAAGTCACTAAGTATATAAATCTACTAAGTATATTAGGTTAGGTTTAGGTTATTATGTACTATTACTATGTACTATAATTTTTAAGTTTTATTATGTACTTTTATAATGTACTATTATTATTTACCATTAGTGTGTACTACAAATATGTACTATAGGTATGTACTATTAGTATTTATTTATTTATTAGGAAGACCAACAGCTTAAATTAGACACAGAACAAGGTAAATTAAAATAAGAAACAGAGAAGCCAATTACCGGTCCTCACGGATAAAACTAGTATGTACCATTAGTTTGTTTATTAGTATATACTATAAGTACTTTAGTACATAGTTTTGTAGTAGTATGTACTTTTTATTTTTACTATGAGTATGTCTATTAGTTTTTACTATGAGTATGTTTATTAGTATGTACTGATATTATGTTCTATTATTATGTACTATTATTTTTAACAATTTTTATGTACTATTAGTTTGTACTTTTAGTATGTAATTTAAGTATGTACTATTAGTATGACTATTATTATGTACTATTAGTATGTACTATTAGTTTGTTTATTAGTATGTACTATCAGTATGTACTATTAAAATGTACTATTATTATTTACTATTAGTATGTACTATTAGTATGTACTATTTGTATGTACTATTATTATGTACTATTATTATGTACTAATATTATGTACATCATTATGTACATCACTCATCACTCATAACTCATAACTCATAACTCATAACTCATAACTCATAACTCATAACTCATAACTCATAACTCATAACTCATAACTCATAACTCATAACTCATAACTCATAACTCATAACTCATAACTCATAACTCATAACTCATAACTCATAACTCATAACTCATAACTCATAACTCATAACTCATAACTCATAACTCATAACTCATAACTCATAACTCATAACTCATAACTCATAACTCATAACTCATAACTCATAACTCATAACTCATAACTCATAACTCATAACTCATAACTCATAACTCATAACTCATAACTCATAACTCATAACTCATAACTCATAACTCATAACTCATAACTCATAACTCATAACTCATAACTCATAACTCATAACTCATAACTCATAACTCATAACTCATAACTCATAACTCATAACTCATAACTCATAACTCATAACTCATAACTCATAACTCATAACTCATAACTCATAACTCATAACTCATAACTCATAACTCATAACTCATAACTCATAACTCATAACTCATAACTCATAACTCATAACTCATAACTCATAACTCATAACTCATAACTCATAACTCATAACTCATAACTCATAACTCATAACTCATCACTCATCACTCATCACTCATCACTCATCACTCATCACTCATCACTCATCACTCATCACTCATCACTCATCACTCATCACTCATCACTCATCACTCATCACTCATCACTCATCACTCATCACTCATCACTCATCACTCATCACACATCACACACCACACATCACACATCACTCATCACTCATCACTCATCACTCATCACTCATCACTCATCACTCATCACTCATCACTCATCACTCATCACTCATCACTCATCACTCATCACTCATCACTCATCACTCATCACTCATCACTCATCACTCATCACTCATCACTCATCACTCATCACTCATCACTCATCACTCATCACTCATCACTCATCACTCATCACTCATCACTCATCACTCATCACTCATCACTCATCACTCATCACTCATCACTCATCACTCATCACTCATCACTCATCACTCATCACTCATCACTCATCACTCATCACTCATCTCTCATCACTCATCACTCATCACTCACCACTAACCACTAACCACTAACCACTAACCACTAACCACTAACCACTAACCACTAACCACTAACCACTAACCACTAACCACTAACCACTAACCACTAACCACTAACCACTAACCACTAACCACTAACCACTAACCACTAACCACTAACCACTAACCACTAACCACTAACCACTAACCACTAACCACTAACCACTAACCACTAACCACTAACCACTAACCACTAACCATTAACCACTTACCACTTATCACTTATCACTTATCACTTATCACTTACCACTTATCACTTATCAATCATCACTGCTCACTTCTCACGTCTCACTTCTCACTTCTCACTTCTCACTTCTCACTTCTCACTTCTCACTTCTCATTTCTCACTTCTCACTTCTCACTTCTCACTTCTCACTTCTCACTTCTCACTTCTCACTTCTCACTTCTCACTTCTCACTTCTCACTTCTCACTTCTCACTTCTCACTTCTCACTTCTCACTTCTCACTTCTCACTTCTCACTTCTCACTTCTCACTTCTCACTTATCACTAAAGGAGTTTATAGGGGAGCTCAGATAGGTTAAGTTAGGTTAGGTTTATCACTCATCACTCATCACTCATGACTCATCACTCATCACTCATCACTCATCACTCATCACTCATCACTCTTCACTCATCACTCATCACTCATCACTCATTACTCATCACTCATCACTCATCACTCATCACTCATCACTCATCACTCATCACTCATCACTCATCACTCATCACTCATCACTCATCACTCATCACTCATCACTCATCACTCATCACTCATCACTCATCACTCATCACTCATCACTCATCACTGATCACTCATCACTCATCACTCATCACTCATCACTCATACTCATCACTCATCACTCATCACTCATCACTCATCACTCATCACACATCACTCATCACACATCACTCATCACTCATCACTTATCACTTACTACTTTTCATTTATCACTAACCACTTATCACTTATCACTTATCACTCATCACTCATCACTCATCACTCATCACTCATCACTCATCACTCATCACTCATCACTCATCACTCATCACTCATCACTCATCACTCATCACTCATCACTCATCACTCATCACTCATCACTCATCACTCATCACTCATCACTCATCACTCATCACTCATCACTCATCACTCATCACTCATCACTCATCACTCATCACTCATCACTCATCACTCATCACTCATCACTCATCACTCATCACTCATCACTCATCACTCATCACTCATCACTCATCACTCATCACTCATCACTCATCACTCATCACTCATCACTCATCACTCATCACTCATCACTCATCACTCATCACTCATCACTCATCACTCATCACTCATCACTCATCACTCATCACTCATCACTCATCACTCATCACTCATCACTCATCAATCATCACTCATCACTCATCACTCATCACTCATCACTCATCACTCATCACTCATCACTCATCACTCATCACTCATCACTCATCACTCATCACTCATCACTCATCACTCATCACTCATCACTCATCACTCATCACTCATCACTCATCACTGATCACTCATCACTCATCACTCATCACTCATCACTCATCACTCATACTCATCACTCATCACTCATCACTCATCACTCATCACTCATCACACATCACTCATCACACATCACTCATCACTCATCACTTATCACTTACTACTTTTCATTTATCACTAACCACTTATCTTACTATGACTATGACTATGACTATGACTATGACTATGTCCATGAATATGACTATGACTATGACGATGACGATGACGATGACGATGCTGATGACGATGACGATGACGATGCTGATGCTGATGACGATGACTTTGACTTTGACTATGACTATGACGATGACGATGACGATGACTTTGACTATGACTAAGTACACAAGTCTAAGTATATAAGTCTTAGTATATAAGTCTAAGTATATAAGTCTAAGTATATAAGTCTAAGTATATAAGTCTAAGTATATAAGTCTAAGTATATAAGTCTAAGTATATAAGTCTAAGTATATAAGTCTAAGTATAAAAGTCTAAGTATATAAGTCTAAATATATAAGTCTACTAAGTATGAAAGTCTACTAAGTATATATGTCTAAGTATATAAGTCTACTGAATATATAAGTCACTAAGTATATAAATCTACTAAGTATATTAGGTTAGGTTTAGGTTATTATGTACTATTACTATGTACTATAATTTTTAAGTTTTATTATGTACTTTTATAATGTACTATTATTATTTACCATTAGTGTGTACTACAAATATGTACTATAGGTATGTGCTATTAGTATTTATTTATTTATTAGGAAGACCAACAGCTTAAATTAGACACAGAACAAGGTAAATTAAAATAAGAAACAGAGAAGCCAATTACCGGTCCTCACGGATAACGGATAAAACTAGTATGTACCATTAGTTTGTTTATTAGTATATACTATAAGTACTTTAGTACATAGTTTTGTAGTAGTATGTACTTTTTATTTTTACTATGAGTATGTCTATTAGTTTCTACTATTAGTATGTTTATTAGTATGTACTGATATTATGTACTATTATTATGTACTATTATTTTTAACAATTTTTATGTACTATTAGTTTGTACTTTTAGTATGTAATTTAAGTATGTACTATTAGTATGACTATTATTATGTACTATTAGTATGTACTATTAGTTTGTTTATTAGTATGTACTATCAGTATGTACTATTAAAATGTACTATTATTATTTACTATTAGTATGTACTATTAGTATGTACTATTTGTATGTACTATTATTATGTACTATTATTATGTACTAATATTATGTACATCATTATGTACATCACTCATCACTCATAACTCATAACTCATAACTCATAACTCATAACTCATAACTCATAACTCATAACTCATAACTCATAACTCATAACTCATAACTCATAACTCATAACTCATAACTCATAACTCATAACTCATAACTCATAACTCATAACTCATAACTCATAACTCATAACTCATAACTCATAACTCATAACTCATAACTCATAACTCATAACTCATAACTCATAACTCATAACTCATAACTCATAACTCATAACTCATAACTCATAACTCATAACTCATAACTCATAACTCATAACTCATAACTCATAACTCATAACTCATAACTCATAACTCATAACTCATAACTCATAACTCATAACTCATAACTCATAACTCATAACTCATAACTCATAACTCATAACTCATAACTCATAACTCATAACTCATAACTCATAACTCATAACTCATAACTCATAACTCATAACTCATAACTCATAACTCATAACTCATAACTCATAACTCATAACTCATAACTCATAACTCATAACTCATAACTCATAACTCATAACTCATAACTCATAACTCATAACTCATAACTCATAACTCATAACTCATAACTCATAACTCATAACTCATAACTCATAACTCATAACTCATAACTCATAACTCATAACTCATAACTCATAACTCATAACTCATAACTCATAACTCATAACTCATAACTCATAACTCATAACTCATCACTCATCACTCATCACTCATCACTCATCACTCATCACTCATCACTCATCACTCATCACTCATCACTCATCACTCATCACTCATCACTCATCACTCATCACTCATCACTCATCACTCATCACTCATCACTCATCACACATCACACACCACACATCACACATCACTCATCACTCATCACTCATCACTCATCACTCATCACTCATCACTCATCACTCATCACTCATCACTCATCACTCATCACTCATCACTCATCACTCATCACTCATCACTCATCACTCATCACTCATCACTCATCACTCATCACTCATCACTCATCACTCATCACTCATCACTCATCACTCATCACTCATCACTCATCACTCATCACTCATCACTCATCACTCATCACTCATCACTCATCACACATCACTCATCACTCATCACTCATCACTCATCACTCATCACTCATCACTCATCACTCATCACTCATCACTCATCACTCATCACTCATCACTCATCACTCATCACTCATCACTCATCACTCATAACTCATAACTCATAACTCATAACTCATAACTCATAACTCATAACTCATAACTCATAACTCATAACTCATAACTCATAACTCATAACTCATAACTCATAACTCATAACTCATAACTCATAACTCATAACTCATAACTCATAACTCATAACTCATAACTCATAACTCATAACTCATAACTCATAACTCATAACTCATAACTCATAACTCATAACTCATAACTCATAACTCATAACTCATAACTCATAACTCATAACTCATAACTCATAATTCATAACTCATAACTCATAACTCATAACTCATAACTCATAACTCATAACTCATAACTCATAACTCATAACTCATAACTCATAACTCATAACTCATAACTCATAACTCATAACTCATAACTCATAACTCATAACTCATAACTCATAACTCATAACTCATAACTCATAACTCATAACTCATAACTCATAACTCATAACTCATAACTCATAACTCATAACTCATAACTCATAACTCATAACTCATAACTCATAACTCATAACTCATAACTCATAACTCATAACTCATAACTCATAACTCATAACTCATAACTCATAACTCATAACTCATAACTCATAACTCATAACTCATAACTCATAACTCATAACTCATAACTCATAACTCATAACTCATAACTCATAACTCATAACTCATAACTCATAACTCATAACTCATAACTCATCACTCATCACTCATCACTCATCACTCATCACTCATCACTCATCACTCATCACTCATCACTCATCACTCATCACTCATCACTCATCACTCATCACTCATCACTCATCACTCATCACTCATCACTCATCACTCATCACTCATCACTCATCACTCATCACTCATCACTCATCACTCATCACTCATCACTCATCACTTATCACATATCACTCATCACTCATCACTCATCACTCATCACTTATCACATATCACATATCACATATCACTTATCACTTAATCACATATCACATATCACTTATCACTTATCACTCATCACTGCTCACTGCTCACTTCTCACTTTTCACTAAAGGAGTTTATAGGGGAGCTCAGATAGGTTAGGATAGGTTAGGTTTAAAGAAAAAAAAAAAAATTGTTAGGTTAGATTACGTTTGCATTAAAAATTAGTTAGTGTCACGGAAGGTGGCAAGGTAAGAATAAGTGAGTTGAGCTAGTAAAGATTTGAGAAAGAGAAAT
This sequence comes from Epirrita christyi, assembly GCA_951392215.1. Lineage (NCBI taxonomy): Eukaryota > Metazoa > Arthropoda > Insecta > Lepidoptera > Geometridae > Epirrita > Epirrita christyi. Next base: position 3,318,272 of record OX595862.1, read on the forward strand.
CAAAGATAATTTAAAATACATACAAATTTAATACAAAAACGAGAAAAGAGTGAGTCGTAGGTTAAGCCTAAGGTCATCTAGCACACTGTTCCTGGTCCAGAAATACCGCACCCTCCTTGGTTATCTCTGCAACGCTCCTTCGCCGGTTCGGCCAGTCCTTGGGGTTGCGATCCCAGTGTAAATTCGTCCTCCTTGGCAGATGCCACCGGCCGGCCAAAGGTTCCGGTCCAAAGGTGTCCAACAAAAGTGGGACTGCTGAGGGTGAGCTTTAGCCCGCAGGGTGTTCCTGGAATCGCAAATACTGAGGCATTAGGACAACGCAACGAAGGGGTTGTCTGTGGAAAACCTAAGGATAAGATACAGTTCCCCGAACAACAAATCAGCTATCTAAAGGCGGAAGGAAACTGCGGTGGCGTTTACAATTTAAAATATTCAAGTTAGGTAGCCTTACAGGAAACAAAGAGAAATTCGAGACGGCCAAGCATTAGGAATAAGTACTAAGTTAATATGCATACGAAAGATGGCCCAAGCACCAAGCACGGAGCAACACATTATAAACTCCTGCACAAAAATAAATAAATCAAGTAAGTACTACACTGCAATTTAGGAAACCTACAGCTAGGTCTATGCAGGCTTTAGCGTAGTTGAGTACTAGTAAGAAAGCTTCTTATCGTTATAAAAAATAGGCTGGTCCTAATCAGCCGTTAAAATTTCAAAATGCTAAGGACGCGTCATCATTACATACTCAAAATGAAGTCAATATTAGCAGGCACACAGTAAAGAGCTAAGTTTTCCGATAATGCACAACTTACCCAGTATAGGAACACTATATTTCACTTGTTTTAAATAATTATGATATTAAAATGCGCTCGTAAGACAGTATTTAAAGCGGCGCACGCGTCAGAGGAGCGTGGAGTCGCGCTGAGTTCGTGTCAGTGACAGGGCCGCGTTCACAGTCCAAATGCCCTCCTCCAAGCTACGAGGAAAAACCAGTTAGGTGACCGGCATAGCGGCCCGCGCGCAACTGATAACTAAAATAACATGAAGATTTGTCTGACTGTTGTCATTTAAAAATAAGAAAATAAGATAGGTATAATAATATCGTGACATTAGGTTAGGTTTATAAGAAAAAGGTTAGGATAGCCTTTTTTTTTTCTTCAAACTTAACCTTGCATTATTAGCTTTCCTAACCTAAAAAACTAAGGTTAGGTTAGGTTTGTATTCAAAATAGGTTAGGTTAGGTTTGTAAATAAAAAGTAATGTTAGGTTAGGTTTCTAGGTAAAATTAAAAAAGGTTTAAAGTGGTTTATAGGGGGGCAAAGTTAGGTTAGATATGAATAAAAACAAGTTAGGTTAGGTTAGGTTTGTATTCAAAACAGTTAGATTAGGTTAGGTTTGTATTCAAAATAGTAAGGTTAGGTTAGGTTTAGGTTATTATGTACTATTACTATGTACTATAATTTTTAAGTATTATTATGTACTTTTATAATGTACTATTATTATGTACAATTAGTGTGTACTACAAGTATGTACTATAGGTATGTACTATTAGTATTTATTTATTTATTTATTTATTAGGAGGACCAACAGCTTAAATTAGACACAGAACAAGGTAAATTAAAATAAGAAACAGAGAAGCCAATTACCGGTCCTCACGGATAAAACTAGTATGTACTATTAGTTTGTTTATTAGTATATACTATAAGTACTTTAGTACATAGTTTTGTAGTAGTATGTACTTTTTATTTTTACTATGAGTATGACTATTAGTTTTTACTATTAGTATGTTTATTAGTATGTACTGATATTATGTACTATTATTATGTACTATTATTTTTAACTATTTTTATGTACTATTAGTTTGTACTTTTAGTACGTAATTTAAGTATGTACTATTAGTATGACTATTATTATGTACTATTAGTATGTACTAATAGTTTGTTTATTAGTATGTACTATCAGTATGTACTATTAAAATGTACTATTATTATTAACTATTAGTATGTACTATTAGTATGTACTATTAGTATGTACTATTATTATGTACTATTATTATGTACTATTATTATGTACTATTATTATGTACTGTTATTATGTACTATTATTATGTACTAATATTATCACTCATCACTCATCACTCATATCACTCATATCACTCATATCACTCATATCAATCATATCACTCATATCACTCATATCACTCATATCACTCATATCACTCATATCACTCATATCACTCATATCACTCATATCACTCATATCACTCATATCACTCATATCACTCATATCACTCATATCACTCATATCACTCATATCACTCATATCACTCATATCACTCATGTCACTCATGTAACTCATGTCACTCATGTCACTCATATCACTCATGTCACTCATGTCACTCATGTCACTCATGTGACTCATGTCACTCATGCCACTCATGCCACTCATGCCACTCATGCCACTCATGCCACTCATGCCACTCATGCCACTCATGTCACTCATGCCACTCATGCCACTCATGCCACTCATGCCACTCATGCCACTCATGCCACTCATGCCACTCATGCCACTCATGCCACTCATGCCACTCATGCCACTCATGCCACTCATGCCACTCATGCCACTCATGCCACTCATGCCACTTGCCACTTGTCACTTGTCACTTGTCACTTGTCACTTGTCACTTGTCACTTGTCACTTGTCACTTGTCACTTGTCACTTGTCACTTGTCACTTGTCACTTGTCACTTGCCACTTGTCACTTGTCACTTATCACTTATCACTTATCACATATCACTCATCACTGCTCACTGCTCACTTCTCACTTTTCACTTCTCACTTCTCACTTCTCGCTTCTCACTTTTCACTAAAGGAGTTTATAGGGGAGCTCAGATAGGTTAGGATAGGTTAGGTTTGAAGAAAAAAAAATAAGTTAGGTTAGATTACGTTTGCATTAAAAATTAGTTAGGTTAGGTTTATAAGAAAAAGGTTAGGATAGCCTTTTTTTTTTCTTCAAACTTAACCTTGCATTATTAGCTTTCCTAACCTAAAAAACTAAGGTTAGGTTAGGTTTGTATTCAAAATAGGTTAGGTTAGGTTTGTAAATAAAAAGTAATGTTAGGTTAGGTTTCTAGGTAAAATTAAAAAAGGTTTAAAGTTGTTTATAGGGGGGCAAAGTTAGGTTAGATATGAATAAAAACAAGTTAGGTTAGGTTAGGTTTGTATTCAAAACAGTTAGATTAGGTTAGGTTTGTATTCAAAATAGTAAGGTTAGGTTAGGTTAAGGTTTTATGTACTATTACTATGTACTATAATTTTTAAGTATTATTATGTACTTTTATAATGTACTATTATTATGTACAATTAGTGTGTACTACAAGTATGTACTATAGGTATGTACTATTAGTATTTATTTATTTATTTATTTATTAGGAGGACCAACAGCTTAAATTAGACACAGAACAAGGTAAATTAAAATAAGAAACAGAGAAGCCAATTACCGGTCCTCACGGATAAAACTAGTATGTACTATTAGTTTGTTTATTAGTATATACTATAAGTACTTTAGTACATAGTTTTGTAGTAGTATGTACTTTTTATTTTAACTATGAGTATGACTATTAGTTTTTACTATTAGTATGTTTATTAGTATGTACTGATATTATGTACTATTATTATGTACTATTATTTTTAACTATTTTTATGTACTATTAGTTTGTACTTTTAGTGCGTAATTTAAGTATGTACTATTAGTATGACTATTATTATGTACTATTAGTATGTACTATTAGTTTGTTTATTAGTATGTACTATCAGTATGTACTATTAAAATGTACTATTATTATTAACTATTAGTATGTACTATTAGTATGTACTATTAGTATGTACTATTATTATGTACTATTATTATGTACTATTATTATGTACTATTATTATGTACTATTATTATGTACTATTATTATGTACTAATATTATGTACTAATATTATGTACTAATATTATGTACATCACTCATCACTCATGAGTAGACTTATACACTTAGTAGACTTATACACTTAGTAGACTTATATACTTAGTAGACTTATATACTTAGTAGACTTATATACTTAGTAGACTTATACACTTAGTAGACTTATACACTTAGTAGACTTATATACTTAGTAGACTTATACACTTAGTAAACCTATATACTTAGTAGACTTATATACTTAGTAGACTTATGACTATGACTATGACTATGTCCATGACTATGACTATGACTATGACGATGACGATGACGATGACGATGACGATGACGATGACGATGCTGATGACGATGACTTTGACTATGACTATGACTATGTATATGACTATAATATGACTTTGACTATGACTTTGACTATCACTATGACTATTACTATGACTATTACTATGACTATGACTATGACGATGACGATGACCATGACCATGACGATGACGATGACGATGACGATGACGATGACGATGACGATGACGATGACGATGACGATGACGATGACGATGACGATGACGATGACGATGACGATGACGATGACGATGACGATGACGATGACGATGACGATGACGATGACGATGACGATGACGATGACGATGACGATGACGATGACGATGACGATGACGATGACGATGACGATGACGATGACGATGACGATGACGATGACGATGACGATGCTGATGACGATGACTATGACTATGACTATGACTATGACTATGACTATGACTATGACTATGACTATGTCTATGACAATGACTATGACTATGACTATGACTATGACTATGACTATGACTATGACTATGACTATGACTATGACTATGACTATGACTATGACTATGACTATGACTATGACTATGATTATGACTATGACTATGACGATGACGATGACGATGACGATGACGATGACGATGACGATGACGATGACGATGACGATGACGATGACGATGACGATGACGATGCTGATGACGATGACTATGACTATGACTATGACTATGACTATGACTATGACTATGACTATGACTATGTCTATGACAATGACTATGACTATGACTATGACTATGACTATGACTATGACTATGACTATGACTATGACTATGACTATGACTATGACTATGACTATGACTATGACTATGATTATGACTATGACTATGACGATGACGATGACGATGACGATGACGATGACGATGACGATGACGATGACGATGACGATGACGATGACGATGACGATGACGATGACGATGACGATGACGATGACGATGACGATGACGATGACGATGACGATGACGATGACGATGACGATGACGATGACGATGACGATGACGATGACGATGACGATGACGATGACGATGACGATGACGATGACGATGACGATGACGATGACGATGACGATGACGATGACGATGACGATTACGATGACGATGACGATGACGATGACGATGACGATGACGATGACGATGACGATGACGATGACGATGCTGATGACGATGACTATGACTATGACTATGACTATGACTATGTCTATGACAATGACTATGACTATGACTATGACTATGACTATGACTATGACTATGACTATGACTATGACTATGACTATGACTATGACTATGACTATGACTATGACTATAATATGACGATGACTATGACTTTGACTATGATTATGACTATGACTATGACTATGACTATAATATGACGATGACTATGACTTTGACTATGACTATGACTATGACTATGACTATGACTATGACTATTACTATGACTATGACTATGACTATTACTATTACTATGTACTATTATTTTTAACTTTTTTTATGTACTATTAGTTTGTACTTTTAGTATGTAATTTAAGTATGTACTATTAGTATGACTATTATAATGCACTATTAGTATGTACTATTACTTTGTTTATTAGTATGTACTATCAGTATGTACTATTAAAATGTACTATTATTATTTACTATTAGTATGTACTATTAGTATGTACTATTATTATGTACTATTATTATGTACTATTATTATGTACTATTATTATGTACATCACTCATCACTCATAACTCATAACTCATAACTCATAACTCATAACTCACCACTAACCACTAACCACTAACCACTAACCACTAACCACTAACCACTAACCACTAACCACTAACCACTAACCACTAACCACTAACCACTAACCACTAACCACTAACCACTAACCACTAACCACTAACCATTAACCACTTACCACTTATCACTTATCACTTATCACTTATCACTTACCACTTATCACTTATCAATCATCACTGCTCACTTCTCACGTCTCACTTCTCACTTCTCACTTCTCACTTCTCACTTCTCACTTCTCACTTCTCACTTCTCACTTCTCACTTCTCACTTCTCACTTCTCACTTCTCACTTCTCACTTCTCACTTCTCACTTCTCACTTCTCACTTCTCACTTCTCACTTCTCACTTCTCACTTCTCACTTCTCACTTCTCACTTCTCACTTCTCACTTATCACTAAAGGAGTTTATAGGGGAGCTCAGATAGGTTAAGTTAGGTTAGGTTTATCACTCATCACTCATCACTCATGACTCATCACTCATCACTCATCACTCATCACTCATCACTCATCACTCTTCACTCATCACTCATCACTCATCACTCATCACTCATCACTCATCACTCATCACTCATCACTCATCACTCATCACTCATCACTCATCACTCATCACTCATCACTCATCACTCATCACTCATCACTCATCACTCATCACTCATCACTCATCACTCATCACTCATCACTCATCACTCATCACTCATCACTCATCACTCATCACTCATCACTCATCACTCATCACTCATCACTCATCACTCATCACTGATCACTCATCACTCATCACTCATCACTTATCACTTACTACTTTTCATTTATCACTAACCACTTATCTTACTATGACTATGACTATGACTATGACTATGACTATGTCCATGAATATGACTATGACTATGACGATGACGATGACGATGACGATGCTGATGACGATGACGATGACGATGCTGATGCTGATGACGATGACTTTGACTTTGACTATGACTATGACGATGACGATGACGATGACTTTGACTATGACTATGACTATGACTAAGTACACAAGTCTAAGTATATAAGTCTTAGTATATAAGTCTAAGTATATAAGTCTAAGTATATAAGTCTAAGTATATAAGTCTAAGTATATAAGTCTAAGTATATAAGTCTAAGTATATAAGTCTAAGTATATAAGTCTAAGTATAAAAGTCTAAGTATATAAGTCTAAATATATAAGTCTACTAAGTATGAAAGTCTACTAAGTATATAAGTCTAAGTATATAAGTCTACTGAATATATAAGTCACTAAGTATATAAATCTACTAAGTATATTAGGTTAGGTTTAGGTTATTATGTACTATTACTATGTACTATAATTTTTAAGTTTTATTATGTACTTTTATAATGTACTATTATTATTTACCATTAGTGTGTACTACAAATATGTACTATAGGTATGTACTATTAGTATTTATTTATTTATTAGGAAGACCAACAGCTTAAATTAGACACAGAACAAGGTAAATTAAAATAAGAAACAGAGAAGCCAATTACCGGTCCTCACGGATAAAACTAGTATGTACCATTAGTTTGTTTATTAGTATATACTATAAGTACTTTAGTACATAGTTTTGTAGTAGTATGTACTTTTTATTTTTACTATGAGTATGTCTATTAGTTTTTACTATGAGTATGTTTATTAGTATGTACTGATATTATGTTCTATTATTATGTACTATTATTTTTAACAATTTTTATGTACTATTAGTTTGTACTTTTAGTATGTAATTTAAGTATGTACTATTAGTATGACTATTATTATGTACTATTAGTATGTACTATTAGTTTGTTTATTAGTATGTACTATCAGTATGTACTATTAAAATGTACTATTATTATTTACTATTAGTATGTACTATTAGTATGTACTATTTGTATGTACTATTATTATGTACTATTATTATGTACTAATATTATGTACATCATTATGTACATCACTCATCACTCATAACTCATAACTCATAACTCATAACTCATAACTCATAACTCATAACTCATAACTCATAACTCATAACTCATAACTCATAACTCATAACTCATAACTCATAACTCATAACTCATAACTCATAACTCATAACTCATAACTCATAACTCATAACTCATAACTCATAACTCATAACTCATAACTCATAACTCATAACTCATAACTCATAACTCATAACTCATAACTCATAACTCATAACTCATAACTCATAACTCATAACTCATAACTCATAACTCATAACTCATAACTCATAACTCATAACTCATAACTCATAACTCATAACTCATAACTCATAACTCATAACTCATAACTCATAACTCATAACTCATAACTCATAACTCATAACTCATAACTCATAACTCATAACTCATAACTCATAACTCATAACTCATAACTCATAACTCATAACTCATAACTCATAACTCATAACTCATAACTCATAACTCATAACTCATAACTCATAACTCATAACTCATAACTCATAACTCATAACTCATAACTCATAACTCATAACTCATAACTCATAACTCATAACTCATAACTCATAACTCATAACTCATAACTCATAACTCATAACTCATAACTCATAACTCATAACTCATAACTCATAACTCATAACTCATAACTCATAACTCATAACTCATAACTCATAACTCATAACTCATAACTCATAACTCATAACTCATAACTCATAACTCATAACTCATAACTCATAACTCATAACTCATAACTCATAACTCATAACTCATAACTCATAACTCATAACTCATAACTCATAACTCATAACTCATAACTCATAACTCATAACTCATAACTCATAACTCATAACTCATAACTCATCACTCATCACTCATCACTCATCACTCATCACTCATCACTCATCACTCATCACTCATCACTCATCACTCATCACTCATCACTCATCACTCATCACTCATCACTCATCACTCATCACTCATCACTCATCACACATCACACACCACACATCACACATCACTCATCACTCATCACTCATCACTCATCACTCATCACTCATCACTCATCACTCATCACTCATCACTCATCACTCATCACTCATCACTCATCACTCATCACTCATCACTCATCACTCATCACTCATCACTCATCACTCATCACTCATCACTCATCACTCATCACTCATCACTCATCACTCATCACTCATCACTCATCACTCATCACTCATCACTCATCACTCATCACTCATCACACATCACTCATCACTCATCACTCATCACTCATCACTCATCACTCATCACTCATCACTCATCACTCATCACTCATCACTCATCACTCATCACTCATCACTCATCACTCATCACTCATCACTCATAACTCATAACTCATAACTCATAACTCATAACTCATAACTCATAACTCATAACTCATAACTCATAACTCATAACTCATAACTCATAACTCATAACTCATAACTCATAACTCATAACTCATAACTCATAACTCATAACTCATAACTCATAACTCATAACTCATAACTCATAACTCATAACTCATAACTCATAACTCATAACTCATAACTCATAACTCATAACTCATAACTCATAACTCATAACTCATAACTCATAACTCATAACTCATAACTCATAACTCATAACTCATAATTCATAACTCATAACTCATAACTCATAACTCATAACTCATAACTCATAACTCATAACTCATAACTCATAACTCATAACTCATAACTCATAACTCATAACTCATAACTCATAACTCATAACTCATAACTCATAACTCATAACTCATAACTCATAACTCATAACTCATAACTCATAACTCATAACTCATAACTCATAACTCATAACTCATAACTCATAACTCATAACTCATAACTCATAACTCATAACTCATAACTCATAACTCATAACTCATAACTCATAACTCATAACTCATAACTCATAACTCATAACTCATAACTCATAACTCATAACTCATAACTCATAACTCATAACTCATAACTCATAACTCATAACTCATAACTCATAACTCATAACTCATAACTCATAACTCATAACTCATAACTCATAACTCATAACTCATAACTCATAACTCATAACTCATCACTCATCACTCATCACTCATCACTCATCACTCATCACTCATCACTCATCACTCATCACTCATCACTCATCACTCATCACTCATCACTCATCACTCATCACTCATCACTCATCACTCATCACTCATCACTCATCACTCATCACTCATCACTCATCACTCATCACTCATCACTCATCACTTATCACATATCACTCATCACTCATCACTCATCACTCATCACTTATCACATATCACATATCACATATCACTTATCACTTAATCACATATCACATATCACTTATCACTTATCACTCATCACTGCTCACTGCTCACTTCTCACTTTTCACTAAAGGAGTTTATAGGGGAGCTCAGATAGGTTAGGATAGGTTAGGTTTAAAGAAAAAAAAAAAAATTGTTAGGTTAGATTACGTTTGCATTAAAAATTAGTTAGTGTCACGGAAGGTGGCAAGGTAAGAATAAGTGAGTTGAGCTAGTAAAGATTTGAGAAAGAGAAATCAAAGATAATTTAAAATACATACAAATTTAATACAAAAACGAGAAAAGAGTGAGTCGTAGGTTAAGCCTAAGGTCATCTAGCACACTGTTCCTGGTCCAGAAATACCGCACCCTCCTTGGTTATCTCTGCAACGCTCCTTCGCCGGTTCGGCCAGTCCTTGGGGTTGCGATCCCAGTGTAAATTCGTCCTCCTTGGCAGATGCCACCGGCCGGCCAAAGGTTCCGGTCCAAAGGTGTCCAACAAAAGTGGGACTGCTGAGGGTGAGCTTTAGCCCGCAGGGTGTTCCTGGAATCGCAAATACTGAGGCATTAGGACAACGCAACGAAGGGGTTGTCTGTGGAAAACCTAAGGATAAGATACAGTTCCCCGAACAACAAATCAGCTAACAAATCAGCTATCTAAAGGCGGAAGGAAACTGCGGTGGCGTTTACAATTTAAAATATTCAAGTTAGGTAGCCTTACAGGAAACAAAGAGAAATTCGAGACGGCCAAGCATTAGGAATAAGTACTAAGTTAATATGCATACGAAAGATGGCCCAAGCACGGAGCAACACATTATAAACTCCTGCACAAAAATAAATAAATCAAGTAAGTACTACACTGCAATTTAGGAAACCTACAGCTAGGTCTATGCAGGCTTTAGCGTAGTTGAGTACTAGTAAGAAAGCTTCTTATCGTTATAAAAAATAGGCTGGTCCTAATCAGCCGTTAAAATTTCAAAATGCTAAGGACGCGTCATCATTACATACTCAAAATGAAGTCAATATTAGCAGGCACACAGTAAAGAGCTAAGTTTTCCGATAATGCACAACTTACCCAGTATAGGAACACTATATTTCACTTGTTTTAAATAATTATGATATTAAAATGCGCTCGTAAGACAGTATTTAAAGCGGCGCACGCGTCAGAGGAGCGTGGAGTCGCGCTGAGTTCGTGTCAGTGACAGGGCCGCGTTCACAGTCCAAATGCCCTCCTCCAAGCTACGAGGAAAAACCAGTTAGGTGACCGGCATAGCGGCCCGCGCGCAACTGATAACTAAAATAACATGAAGATTTGTCTGACTGTTGTCATTTAAAAATAAGAAAATAAGATAGGTATAATAATATCGTGACATTAGGTTAGGTTTATAAGAAAAAGGTTAGGATAGCCTTTTTTTTTTCTTCAAACTTAACCTTGCATTATTAGCTTTCCTAACCTAAAAAACTAAGGTTAGGTTAGGTTTGTATTCAAAATAGGTTAGGTTAGGTTTGTAAATAAAAAGTAATGTTAGGTTAGGTTTCTAGGTAAAATTAAAAAAGGTTTAAAGTGGTTTATAGGGGGGCAAAGTTAGGTTAGATATGAATAAAAACAAGTTAGGTTAGGTTAGGTTTGTATTCAAAACAGTTAGATTAGGTTAGGTTTGTATTCAAAATAGTAAGGTTAGGTTAGGTTTAGGTTATTATGTACTATTACTATGTACTATAATTTTTAAGTATTATTATGTACTTTTATAATGTACTATTATTATGTACAATTAGTGTGTACTACAAGTATGTACTATAGGTATGTACTATTAGTATTTATTTATTTATTTATTTATTAGGAGGACCAACAGCTTAAATTAGACACAGAACAAGGTAAATTAAAATAAGAAACAGAGAAGCCAATTACCGGTCCTCACGGATAAAACTAGTATGTACTATTAGTTTGTTTATTAGTATATACTATAAGTACTTTAGTACATAGTTTTGTAGTAGTATGTACTTTTTATTTTTACTATGAGTATGACTATTAGTTTTTACTATTAGTATGTTTATTAGTATGTACTGATATTATGTACTATTATTATGTACTATTATTTTTAACTATTTTTATGTACTATTAGTTTGTACTTTTAGTACGTAATTTAAGTATGTACTATTAGTATGACTATTATTATGTACTATTAGTATGTACTAATAGTTTGTTTATTAGTATGTACTATCAGTATGTACTATTAAAATGTACTATTATTATTAACTATTAGTATGTACTATTAGTATGTACTATTAGTATGTACTATTATTATGTACTATTATTATGTACTATTATTATGTACTATTATTATGTACTGTTATTATGTACTATTATTATGTACTAATATTATCACTCATCACTCATCACTCATATCACTCATATCACTCATATCACTCATATCAATCATATCACTCATATCACTCATATCACTCATATCACTCATATCACTCATATCACTCATATCACTCATATCACTCATATCACTCATATCACTCATATCACTCATATCACTCATATCACTCATATCACTCATATCACTCATATCACTCATATCACTCATGTCACTCATGTAACTCATGTCACTCATGTCACTCATATCACTCATGTCACTCATGTCACTCATGTCACTCATGTGACTCATGTCACTCATGCCACTCATGCCACTCATGCCACTCATGCCACTCATGCCACTCATGCCACTCATGCCACTCATGTCACTCATGCCACTCATGCCACTCATGCCACTCATGCCACTCATGCCACTCATGCCACTCATGCCACTCATGCCACTCATGCCACTCATGCCACTCATGCCACTCATGCCACTCATGCCACTCATGCCACTCATGCCACTCATGCCACTCATGCCACTTGCCACTTGTCACTTGTCACTTGTCACTTGTCACTTGTCACTTGTCACTTGTCACTTGTCACTTGTCACTTGTCACTTGTCACTTGTCACTTGTCACTTGTCACTTGCCACTTGTCACTTGTCACTTATCACTTATCACTTATCACATATCACTCATCACTGCTCACTGCTCACTTCTCACTTTTCACTTCTCACTTCTCACTTCTCGCTTCTCACTTTTCACTAAAGGAGTTTATAGGGGAGCTCAGATAGGTTAGGATAGGTTAGGTTTGAAGAAAAAAAAATAAGTTAGGTTAGATTACGTTTGCATTAAAAATTAGTTAGGTTAGGTTTATAAGAAAAAGGTTAGGATAGCCTTTTTTTTTTCTTCAAACTTAACCTTGCATTATTAGCTTTCCTAACCTAAAAAACTAAGGTTAGGTTAGGTTTGTATTCAAAATAGGTTAGGTTAGGTTTGTAAATAAAAAGTAATGTTAGGTTAGGTTTCTAGGTAAAATTAAAAAAGGTTTAAAGTTGTTTATAGGGGGGCAAAGTTAGGTTAGATATGAATAAAAACAAGTTAGGTTAGGTTAGGTTTGTATTCAAAACAGTTAGATTAGGTTAGGTTTGTATTCAAAATAGTAAGGTTAGGTTAGGTTAAGGTTTTATGTACTATTACTATGTACTATAATTTTTAAGTATTATTATGTACTTTTATAATGTACTATTATTATGTACAATTAGTGTGTACTACAAGTATGTACTATAGGTATGTACTATTAGTATTTATTTATTTATTTATTTATTAGGAGGACCAACAGCTTAAATTAGACACAGAACAAGGTAAATTAAAATAAGAAACAGAGAAGCCAATTACCGGTCCTCACGGATAAAACTAGTATGTACTATTAGTTTGTTTATTAGTATATACTATAAGTACTTTAGTACATAGTTTTGTAGTAGTATGTACTTTTTATTTTAACTATGAGTATGACTATTAGTTTTTACTATTAGTATGTTTATTAGTATGTACTGATATTATGTACTATTATTATGTACTATTATTTTTAACTATTTTTATGTACTATTAGTTTGTACTTTTAGTGCGTAATTTAAGTATGTACTATTAGTATGACTATTATTATGTACTATTAGTATGTACTATTAGTTTGTTTATTAGTATGTACTATCAGTATGTACTATTAAAATGTACTATTATTATTAACTATTAGTATGTACTATTAGTATGTACTATTAGTATGTACTATTATTATGTACTATTATTATGTACTATTATTATGTACTATTATTATGTACTATTATTATGTACTAATATTATGTACTAATATTATGTACTAATATTATGTACATCACTCATCACTCATGAGTAGACTTATACACTTAGTAGACTTATACACTTAGTAGACTTATATACTTAGTAGACTTATATACTTAGTAGACTTATATACTTAGTAGACTTATACACTTAGTAGACTTATACACTTAGTAGACTTATATACTTAGTAGACTTATACACTTAGTAAACCTATATACTTAGTAGACTTATATACTTAGTAGACTTATGACTATGACTATGACTATGTCCATGACTATGACTATGACTATGACGATGACGATGACGATGACGATGACGATGACGATGACGATGCTGATGACGATGACTTTGACTATGACTATGACTATGTATATGACTATAATATGACTTTGACTATGACTTTGACTATCACTATGACTATTACTATGACTATTACTATGACTATGACTATGACGATGACGATGACCATGACCATGACGATGACGATGACGATGACGATGACGATGACGATGACGATGACGATGACGATGACGATGACGATGACGATGACGATGACGATGACGATGACGATGACGATGACGATGACGATGACGATGACGATGACGATGACGATGACGATGACGATGACGATGACGATGACGATGACGATGACGATGACGATGACGATGACGATGACGATGACGATGACGATGACGATGACGATGACGATGACGATGCTGATGACGATGACTATGACTATGACTATGACTATGACTATGACTATGACTATGACTATGACTATGTCTATGACAATGACTATGACTATGACTATGACTATGACTATGACTATGACTATGACTATGACTATGACTATGACTATGACTATGACTATGACTATGACTATGACTATGATTATGACTATGACTATGACGATGACGATGACGATGACGATGACGATGACGATGACGATGACGATGACGATGACGATGACGATGACGATGACGATGACGATGACGATGACGATGACGATGACGATGACGATGACGATGACGATGACGATGACGATGACGATGACGATGACGATGACGATGACGATGACGATGACGATGACGATGACGATGACGATGACGATGACGATGACGATGACGATGACGATGACGATGACGATGACGATGACGATGACGATGACGATTACGATGACGATGACGATGACGATGACGATGACGATGACGATGACGATGACGATGACGATGACGATGCTGATGACGATGACTATGACTATGACTATGACTATGACTATGTCTATGACAATGACTATGACTATGACTATGACTATGACTATGACTATGACTATGACTATGACTATGACTATGACTATGACTATGACTATGACTATGACTATGACTATAATATGACGATGACTATGACTTTGACTATGATTATGACTATGACTATGACTATGACTATAATATGACGATGACTATGACTTTGACTATGACTATGACTATGACTATGACTATGACTATGACTATTACTATGACTATGACTATGACTATTACTATTACTATGTACTATTATTTTTAACTTTTTTTATGTACTATTAGTTTGTACTTTTAGTATGTAATTTAAGTATGTACTATTAGTATGACTATTATAATGCACTATTAGTATGTACTATTACTTTGTTTATTAGTATGTACTATCAGTATGTACTATTAAAATGTACTATTATTATTTACTATTAGTATGTACTATTAGTATGTACTATTATTATGTACTATTATTATGTACTATTATTATGTACTATTATTATGTACATCACTCATCACTCATAACTCATAACTCATAACTCATAACTCATAACTCACCACTAACCACTAACCACTAACCACTAACCACTAACCACTAACCACTAACCACTAACCACTAACCACTAACCACTAACCACTAACCACTAACCACTAACCACTAACCACTAACCACTAACCATTAACCACTTACCACTTATCACTTATCACTTATCACTTATCACTTACCACTTATCACTTATCAATCATCACTGCTCACTTCTCACGTCTCACTTCTCACTTCTCACTTCTCACTTCTCACTTCTCACTTCTCACTTCTCACTTCTCACTTCTCACTTCTCACTTCTCACTTCTCACTTCTCACTTCTCACTTCTCACTTCTCACTTCTCACTTCTCACTTCTCACTTCTCACTTCTCACTTCTCACTTCTCACTTCTCACTTATCACTAAAGGAGTTTATAGGGGAGCTCAGATAGGTTAAGTTAGGTTAGGTGTATCACTCATCACTCATCACTCATGACTCATCACTCATCACTCATCACTCATCACTCATCACTCATCACTCTTCACTCATCACTCATCACTCATCACTCATCACTCATCACTCATCACTCATCACTCATCACTCATCACTCATCACTCATCACTCATCACTCATCACTCATCACTCATCACTCATCACTCATCACTCATCACTCATCACTCATCACTCATCACTCATCACTCATCACTCATCACTCATCACTCATCACTCATCACTCATCACTCATCACTCATCACTCATCACTCATCACTCATCACTCATCACTGATCACTCATCACTCATCACTCATCACTTATCACTTACTACTTTTCATTTATCACTAACCACTTATCTTACTATGACTATGACTATGACTATGACTATGACTATGTCCATGAATATGACTATGACTATGACGATGACGATGACGATGACGATGCTGATGACGATGACGATGACGATGCTGATGCTGATGACGATGACTTTGACTTTGACTATGACTATGACGATGACGATGACGATGACTTTGACTATGACTATGACTATGACTAAGTACACAAGTCTAAGTATATAAGTCTTAGTATATAAGTCTAAGTATATAAGTCTAAGTATATAAGTCTAAGTATATAAGTCTAAGTATATAAGTCTAAGTATATAAGTCTAAGTATATAAGTCTAAGTATATAAGTCTAAGTATAAAAGTCTAAGTATATAAGTCTAAATATATAAGTCTACTAAGTATGAAAGTCTACTAAGTATATAAGTCTAAGTATATAAGTCTACTGAATATATAAGTCACTAAGTATATAAATCTACTAAGTATATTAGGTTAGGTTTAGGTTATTATGTACTATTACTATGTACTATAATTTTTAAGTTTTATTATGTACTTTTATAATGTACTATTATTATTTACCATTAGTGTGTACTACAAATATGTACTATAGGTATGTACTATTAGTATTTATTTATTTATTAGGAAGACCAACAGCTTAAATTAGACACAGAACAAGGTAAATTAAAATAAGAAACAGAGAAGCCAATTACCGGTCCTCACGGATAAAACTAGTATGTACCATTAGTTTGTTTATTAGTATATACTATAAGTACTTTAGTACATAGTTTTGTAGTAGTATGTACTTTTTATTTTTACTATGAGTATGTCTATTAGTTTTTACTATGAGTATGTTTATTAGTATGTACTGATATTATGTTCTATTATTATGTACTATTATTTTTAACAATTTTTATGTACTATTAGTTTGTACTTTTAGTATGTAATTTAAGTATGTACTATTAGTATGACTATTATTATGTACTATTAGTATGTACTATTAGTTTGTTTATTAGTATGTACTATCAGTATGTACTATTAAAATGTACTATTATTATTTACTATTAGTATGTACTATTAGTATGTACTATTTGTATGTACTATTATTATGTACTATTATTATGTACTAATATTATGTACATCATTATGTACATCACTCATCACTCATAACTCATAACTCATAACTCATAACTCATAACTCATAACTCATAACTCATAACTCATAACTCATAACTCATAACTCATAACTCATAACTCATAACTCATAACTCATAACTCATAACTCATAACTCATAACTCATAACTCATAACTCATAACTCATAACTCATAACTCATAACTCATAACTCATAACTCATAACTCATAACTCATAACTCATAACTCATAACTCATAACTCATAACTCATAACTCATAACTCATAACTCATAACTCATAACTCATAACTCATAACTCATAACTCATAACTCATAACTCATAACTCATAACTCATAACTCATAACTCATAACTCATAACTCATAACTCATAACTCATAACTCATAACTCATAACTCATAACTCATAACTCATAACTCATAACTCATAACTCATAACTCATAACTCATAACTCATAACTCATAACTCATAACTCATAACTCATAACTCATAACTCATAACTCATAACTCATAACTCATAACTCATAACTCATAACTCATAACTCATAACTCATAACTCATAACTCATAACTCATAACTCATAACTCATAACTCATAACTCATAACTCATAACTCATAACTCATAACTCATAACTCATAACTCATAACTCATAACTCATCACTCATCACTCATCACTCATCACTCATCACTCATCACTCATCACTCATCACTCATCACTCATCACTCATCACTCATCACTCATCACTCATCACTCATCACTCATCACTCATCACTCATCACTCATCACTCATCACTCATCACTCATCACACATCACACACCACACATCACACATCACTCATCACTCATCACTCATCACTCATCACTCATCACTCATCACTCATCACTCATCACTCATCACTCATCACTCATCACTCATCACTCATCACTCATCACTCATCACTCATCACTCATCACTCATCACTCATCACTCATCACTCATCACTCATCACTCATCACTCATCACTCATCACTCATCACTCATCACTCATCACTCATCACTCATCACTCATCACTCATCACACATCACTCATCACTCATCACTCATCACTCATCACTCATCACTCATCACTCATCACTCATCACTCATCACTCATCACTCATCACTCATCACTCATCACTCATCACTCATCACTCATCACTCATCACTCATCACTCATCACTCATCACTCATCACTCATCACTCATCACTCATCACTCATCACTCATCACTCATCACTCATCACTCATCACTCATCACTCATCACTCATCACTCATCACTCATCACTCATCTCTCATCACTAACCACTAACCACTAACCACTAACCACTAACCACTAACCACTAACCACTAACCACTAACCACTAACCACTAACCACTAACCACTAACCACTAACCACTAACCACTAACCACTAACCACTAACCACTAACCACTAACCACTAACCACTAACCATTAACCACTTACCACTTATCACTTATCACTTATCACTTATCACTTACCACTTATCACTTATCAATCATCACTGCTCACTTCTCACGTCTCACTTCTCACTTCTCACTTCTCACTTCTCACTTCTCACTTCTCACTTCTCATTTCTCACTTCTCACTTCTCACTTCTCACTTCTCACTTCTCACTTCTCACTTCTCACTTCTCACTTCTCACTTCTCACTTCTCACTTCTCACTTCTCACTTCTCACTTCTCACTTCTCACTTCTCACTTCTCACTTCTCACTTCTCACTTCTCACTTCTCACTTCTCACTTATCACTAAAGGAGTTTATAGGGGAGCTCAGATAGGTTAAGTTAGGTTAGGTTTATCACTCATCACTCATCACTCATGACTCATCACTCATCACTCATCACTCATCACTCATCACTCATCACTCTTCACTCATCACTCATCACTCATCACTCATTACTCATCACTCATCACTCATCACTCATCACTCATCACTCATCACTCATCACTCATCACTCATCACTCATCACTCATCACTCATCACTCATCACTCATCACTCATCACTCATCACTCATCACTCATCACTCATCACTCATCACTCATCACTGATCACTCATCACTCATCACTCATCACTCATCACTCATACTCATCACTCATCACTCATCACTCATCACTCATCACTCATCACTCATCACACATCACTCATCACACATCACTCATCACTCATCACTTATCACTTACTACTTTTCATTTATCACTAACCACTTATCACTTATCACTCATCACTCATCACTCATCACTCATCACTCATCACTCATCACTCATCACTCATCACTCATCACTCATCACTCATCACTCATCACTCATCACTCATCACTCATCACTCATCACTCATCACTCATCACTCATCACTCATCACTCATCACTCATCACTCATCACTCATCACTCATCACTCATCACTCATCACTCATCACTCATCACTCATCACTCATCACTCATCACTCATCACTCATCACTGATCACTCATCACTCATCACTCATCACTCATCACTCATCACTCATACTCATCACTCATCACTCATCACTCATCACTCATCACTCATCACACATCACTCATCACACATCACTCATCACTCATCACTTATCACTTACTACTTTTCATTTATCACTAACCACTTATCTTACTATGACTATGACTATGACTATGACTATGACTATGTCCATGAATATGACTATGACTATGACGATGACGATGACGATGACGATGCTGATGACGATGACGATGACGATGCTGATGCTGATGACGATGACTTTGACTTTGACTATGACTATGACGATGACGATGACGATGACTTTGACTATGACTAAGTACACAAGTCTAAGTATATAAGTCTTAGTATATAAGTCTAAGTATATAAGTCTAAGTATATAAGTCTAAGTATATAAGTCTAAGTATATAAGTCTAAGTATATAAGTCTAAGTATATAAGTCTAAGTATATAAGTCTAAGTATAAAAGTCTAAGTATATAAGTCTAAATATATAAGTCTACTAAGTATGAAAGTCTACTAAGTATATATGTCTAAGTATATAAGTCTACTGAATATATAAGTCACTAAGTATATAAATCTACTAAGTATATTAGGTTAGGTTTAGGTTATTATGTACTATTACTATGTACTATAATTTTTAAGTTTTATTATGTACTTTTATAATGTACTATTATTATTTACCATTAGTGTGTACT
Organism: Epirrita christyi; assembly: GCA_951392215.1. Lineage (NCBI taxonomy): Eukaryota > Metazoa > Arthropoda > Insecta > Lepidoptera > Geometridae > Epirrita > Epirrita christyi. The sequence goes on from OX595862.1 coordinate 3,339,977, forward strand.
ACAAATATGTACTATAGGTATGTGCTATTAGTATTTATTTATTTATTAGGAAGACCAACAGCTTAAATTAGACACAGAACAAGGTAAATTAAAATAAGAAACAGAGAAGCCAATTACCGGTCCTCACGGATAAAACTAGTATGTACCATTAGTTTGTTTATTAGTATATACTATAAGTACTTTAGTACATAGTTTTGTAGTAGTATGTACTTTTTATTTTTACTATGAGTATGTCTATTAGTTTCTACTATTAGTATGTTTATTAGTATGTACTGATATTATGTACTATTATTATGTACTATTATTTTTAACAATTTTTATGTACTATTAGTTTGTACTTTTAGTATGTAATTTAAGTATGTACTATTAGTATGACTATTATTATGTACTATTAGTATGTACTATTAGTTTGTTTATTAGTATGTACTATCAGTATGTACTATTAAAATGTACTATTATTATTTACTATTAGTATGTACTATTAGTATGTACTATTTGTATGTACTATTATTATGTACTATTATTATGTACTAATATTATGTACATCATTATGTACATCACTCATCACTCATAACTCATAACTCATAACTCATAACTCATAACTCATAACTCATAACTCATAACTCATAACTCATAACTCATAACTCATAACTCATAACTCATAACTCATAACTCATAACTCATAACTCATAACTCATAACTCATAACTCATAACTCATAACTCATAACTCATAACTCATAACTCATAACTCATAACTCATAACTCATAACTCATAACTCATAACTCATAACTCATAACTCATAACTCATAACTCATAACTCATAACTCATAACTCATAACTCATAACTCATAACTCATAACTCATAACTCATAACTCATAACTCATAACTCATAACTCATAACTCATAACTCATAACTCATAACTCATAACTCATAACTCATAACTCATAACTCATAACTCATAACTCATAACTCATAACTCATAACTCATAACTCATAACTCATAACTCATAACTCATAACTCATAACTCATAACTCATAACTCATAACTCATAACTCATAACTCATAACTCATAACTCATAACTCATAACTCATAACTCATAACTCATAACTCATCACTCATCACTCATCACTCATCACTCATCACTCATCACTCATCACTCATCACTCATCACTCATCACTCATCACTCATCACTCATCACTCATCACTCATCACTCATCACTCATCACTCATCACTCATCACTCATCACACATCACACACCACACATCACACATCACTCATCACTCATCACTCATCACTCATCACTCATCACTCATCACTCATCACTCATCACTCATCACTCATCACTCATCACTCATCACTCATCACTCATCACTCATCACTCATCACTCATCACTCATCACTCATCACTCATCACTCATCACTCATCACTCATCACTCATCACTCATCACTCATCACTCATCACTCATCACTCATCACTCATCACTCATCACTCATCACTCATCACTCATCACTCATCACTCATCACTCATCACTCATCACTCATCACTCATCACTCATCACTCATCACTCATCACTCATCACTCATCAATCACTCATCACTCATCACTCATAACTCATAACTCATAACTCATACTCATAACTCATAACTCATAACTCATAACTCATAACTCATAACTCATAACTCATAACTCATAACTCATAACTCATAACTCATAACTCATAACTCATAACTCATAACTCATAACTCATAACTCATAACTCATAACTCATAACTCATAACTCATAACTCATAACTCATAACTCATAACTCATAACTCATAACTCATAACTCATAACTCATAACTCATAACTCATAACTCATAACTCATAACTCATAACTCATAACTCATAACTCATAACTCATAACTCATAACTCATACTCATAACTCATAACTCATAACTCATAACTCATAACTCATAACTCATAACTCATAACTCATAACTCATAACTCATAACTCATAACTCATAACTCATAACTCATAACTCATAACTCATAACTCATAACTCATAACTCATAACTCATAACTCATAACTCATAACTCATAACTCATAACTCATAACTCATCACTCATCACTCATACTCATCACTCATCACTCATCACTCATCACTCATCACTCATCACTCATCACTCATCACTCATCACTCATCACTCATCACTCATCACTCATCACTCATCACTCATCACTCATCATCACTCATCACTCACTCATCACTCATCATCACTCACACACATCACACATCACTCATCACTCATCACTCATCACTCATCACTCATCACTCATCACTCATCACTCATCACTCATCACTCATCACTCATCACTCATCACTCATCACTCATCACTCATCACTCATCACTCATCACTCATCACTCATCACTCATCACTCATCACTCATCACTCATCACTCATCACTCATCACTCATCACTCATCACTCATCACTCATCACTCATCACTCATCACTCATCACTCATCACACATCACTCATCACTCATCACTCATCACTCATCACTCATCACTCATCACTCATCACTCATCACTCATCACTCATCACTCATCACTCATCACTCATCACTCATCACTCATCACTCATCACTCATCACTCATAACTCATAACTCATAACTCATAACACATAACTCATAACTCATAACTCATAACTCATAACTCATAACTCATAACTCATAACTCATAACTCATAACTCATAACTCATAACTCATAACTCATAACTCATAACTCATAACTCATAACTCATCACTCATCACTCATCACTCATCACTCATCACTCATCACTCATCACTCATCACTCATCACTCATCACTCATCACTCATCACTCATCACTCATCACTCATCACTCATCACTCATCACTCATCACTCATCACTCATCACTCATCACTCATCACACATCACACACCACACATCACACATCACTCATCACTCATCACTCATCACTCATCACTCATCACTCATCACTCATCACTCATCACTCATCACTCATCACTCATCACTCATCACTCATCACTCATCACTCATCACTCATCACTCATCACTCATCACTCATCACTCATCACTCATCACTCATCACTCATCACTCATCACTCATCACTCATCACTCATCACTCATCACTCATCACTCATCACTCATCACTCATCACTCATCACTCATCACTCATCACTCATCACTCATCACTCATCACTCATCACTCATCACTCATCACTCATCACTCATCACTCATCACTCATCACTCATCACTCATCTCTCATCACTCATCACTCATCACTCACCACTAACCACTAACCACTAACCACTAACCACTAACCACTAACCACTAACCACTAACCACTAACACTACCACTAACCACTAACCACTAACCACTAACCACTAACCACTAACCACTAACCACTAACCACTAACCACTAACCACTAACCACTAACCACTAACCACTAACCACTAACCACTAACCACTAACCACTAACCACTAACCACTAACCACTAACCATTAACCACTTACCACTTATCACTTATCACTTATCACTTATCACTTACCACTTATCACTTATCAATCATCACTGCTCACTTCTCACGTCTCACTTCTCACTTCTCACTTCTCACTTCTCACTTCTCACTTCTCACTTCTCACTTCTCACTTCTCACTTCTCACTTCTCACTTCTCACTTCTCACTTCTCACTTCTCACTTCTCACTTCTCACTTCTCACTTCTCACTTCTCACTTCTCACTTCTCACTTCTCACTTCTCACTTCTCACTTCTCACTTCTCACTTCTCACTTCTCACTTCTCACTTCTCACTTCTCACTTCTCACTTCTCACTTATCACTAAAGGAGTTTATAGGGGAGCTCAGATAGGTTAAGTTAGGTTAGGTTTATCACTCATCACTCATCACTCATGACTCATCACTCATCACTCATCACTCATCACTCATCACTCATCACTCTTCACTCATCACTCATCACTCATCACTCATCACTCATCACTCATCACTCATCCATCACTCATCTCTCATCACTCATCACTCATCACTCACCACTAACCACTAACCACTAACCACTAACCACTAACCACTAACCACTAACCACTAACCACTAACCACTAACCACTAACCACTTACCACTAACCACTAACCACTAACCACTAACCACTAACCACTAACCACTAACCACTAACCACTAACCACTAACCACTAACCACTAACCACTAACCACTAACCACTAACCACTAACCACAAACCACTAACCACTAACCACTAACCACTAACCACTAACCACTAACCACTAACCACTAACCACTAACCATTAACCACTTACCACTTATCACTTATCACTTATCACTTATCACTTACCACTTATCACTTATCAATCATCACTGCTCACTTCTCACGTCTCACTTCTCACTTCTCACTTCTCACTTCTCACTTCTCACTTCTCACTTCTCACTTCTCACTTCTCACTTCTCACTTCTCACTTCTCACTTCTCACTTCTCACTTCTCACTTCTCACTTCTCACTTCTCACTTCTCACTTCTCACTTCTCACTTCTCACTTCTCACTTCTCACTTCTCACTTCTCACTTCTCACTTCTCACTTCTCACTTCTCACTTATCACTAAAGGAGTTTATAGGGGAGCTCAGATAGGTTAAGTTAGGTTAGGTTTATCACTCATCACTCATCACTCATGACTCATCACTCATCACTCATCACTCATCACTCATCACTCATCACTCTTCACTCATCACTCATCACTCATCACTCATCACTCATCACTCATCACTCATCACTCATCACTCATCACTCATCACTCATCACTCATCACTCATCACTCATCACTCATCACTCATCACTCATCACTCATCACTCATCACTCATCACTCATCACTCATCACTCATCACTCATCACTCATCACTCATCACTCATCACTCATCACTCATCACTCATCACTCATCACTCATCACTCATCACTCATCACTCATCACTCATCACTCATCACTCATCACTCATCACTCATCACTCATCACTCATCACTCATCACTCATCACTCATCACTCATCACTCATCACTCATCACTCATCACTCATCACTCATCACTCATCACTCATCACTCATCACTCATCACTCATCACTCATCACTCATCACTCATCACTCATCACTCATCACTCATCACTCATCACTCATCACTCAACACTCAACACTCAACACTCAACACTCAACACTCAACACTCAACACTCAACACATCACTCATCACTCATCACTCATCACTCATCACTCATCACTCATCACTCATCACTCATCACTCATCACTCATCACTCATCACTCATCACTCATCACTCATCACTCATCACTCATCACTCATCACTCATCACTCATCACTCATCACTCATCACTCATCACTCATCACTCATCACTCATCACTCATCACTCATCACTCATCACTCACCACTCATCACTCATCACTCATCACTCATCACTCATCACTCATCACTCATCACTCATCACTCATCACTCATAACTCATCACTCATCACTCATCACACATCACTCATCACTCATCACTCATCACTCATCACTCATCACTCATCACTCATCACTCATCACTCATCACTCATCACTCATCACACATCACACATCACTCATCACTCATCACTCATCACTCATCACTCATCACTCATCACTCATCACTCATCACTCATCACTCATCACTCATCACTCATCACTCATCACTCATCACTCATCACTCATCACTCATCACTCATCACTCATCACTCATCACTCATCACTCATCACTCATCACTCATCACTCATCACTCATCACTCATCTCTCATCACTCATCACTCATCACTCACCACTAACCACTAACCACTAACCACTAACCACTAACCACTAACCACTAACCACTAACCACTAACCACTAACCACTAACCACTAACCACTAACCACTAACCACTAACCACTAACCACTAACCACTAACCATTAACCACTTACCACTTATCACTTATCACTTATCACTTATCACTTACCACTTATCACTTATCAATCATCACTGCTCACTTCTCACGTCTCACTTCTCACTTCTCACTTCTCACTTCTCACTTCTCACTTCTCACTTCTCACTTCTCACTTCTCACTTCTCACTTCTCACTTCTCACTTCTCACTTCTCACTTCTCACTTCTCATTTCTCACTTCTCACTTCTCACTTCTCACTTCTCACTTCTCACTTCTCACTTATCACTAAAGGAGTTTATAGGGGAGCTCAGATAGGTTAAGTTAGGTTAGGTTTATCACTCATCACTCATGACTCATCACTCATCACTCATCACTCATCACTCATCACTCTTCACTCATCACTCATCACTCATCACTCATCACTCATCACTCATCACTCATCACTCATCACTCATCACTCATCACTCATCACTCATCACTCATCACTCATCACTCATCACTCATCACTCATCACTCATCACTCATCACTCATCACTCATCACTCATCACTCATCACTCATCACTCATCACTCATCACTCATCACTCATCACTCATCACTCATCACTCATCACTCATCACACATCACACATCACTCATCACTCATCACTCATCACTCATCACTCATCACTCATCACTCATCACTCATCACTCATCACTCATCACTCATCACTCATCACTCATCACTCATCACTCATCACTCATCACTCATCACTCATCACTCATCACTCATCACTCATCACTCATCACTCATCACTCATCACTCATCACACACTCATCACTCATCACTCATCACTCATCACTCATCACTCATCACTCATCACTCATCACTCATCACTCATCACTCATCATTCATCACTCATCACTCATCACTCATCACTCATCACTCATCACTCATCACTCATCACTCATCACTCATCACTCATCACTCATCACTCATCACTCATCACTCATCACTCATCACTCATCACTCATCACTCATCACTCATCACTCATCACTCATCACTCATCTGTCATCACTCACCACTCATCACTCATCACTCATCACTCATCACTCATCACTCATCACTCATCACTCATCACTCATCACTCATCACTCATCACTCATCACTCATCACTCATCACTCATCACTCATCACTCATCACTCATCACTCATCACTCATCACTCATCACTCATCACTCATCACTCATCACTCATCACTCATCACTCATCACTCATCACTCATCACTCATCACTCATCACTCATCACTCATCACTCATCACTCATCACTCATCACTCATCACTCATCACTCATCACTCATCACTCATCACTCATCACTCATCACTCATAACTCATAACTCATAACTCATAACTCATAACTCATAACTCATAACTCATAACTCATAACTCATAACTCATAACTCATAACTCATAACTCATAACTCATAACTCATAACTCATAACTCATAACTCATAACTCATAACTCATAACTCATAACTCATCACTCATCACTCATCACTCATCACTTATCACTTATCACTCATCACTCATCACTCATCACTCATCACTCATCACTCATCACTCATCACTCATCACTCATCACTCATCACTCATCACTCATCACTCATCACTCATCACACATCACACATCACACATCACACATCACTCATCACTCATCACTCATCACTCATCACTCATCACTCATCACTCATCACTCATCACTCATCACTCATCACTCATCACTCATCACTCATCACTCATCACTCATCACTCATCACTCATCTCTCATCACTCATCACTCATCACTCACCACTAACCACTAACCACTAACCACTAACCACTAACCACTAACCACTAACCACTAACCACTAACCACTAACCACTAACCACTAACCACTAACCACTAACCATTAACCACTTACCACTTATCACTTATCACTTATCACTTACCACTTATCACTTATCAATCATCATTGCTCACTTCTCACGTCTCACTTCTCACTTCTCACTTCTCACTTCTCACTTCTCACTTCTCACTTCTCACTTCTCACTTCTCACTTCTCACTTCTCACTTCTCACTTCTCACTTCTCACTTCTCACTTCTCACTTCTCACTTCTCACTTCTCACTTCTCACTTCTCACTTCTCACTTCTCACTTCTCACTTATCACTAAAGGAGTTTATAGGGGAGCTCAGATAGGTTAAGTTAGGTTAGGTTTATCACTCATCACTCATGACTCATCACTCATCACTCATCACTCATCACTCATCACTCTTCACTCATCACTCATCACTCATCACTCATCACTCATCACTCATCACTCATCACTCATCACTCATCACTCATCACTCATCAGACATCACACATCACACATCACTCATCACTCATCACTCATCACTCATCACTCATCACTCATCACTCATCACTCATCACTCATCACTCATCACTCATCACTCATCACTCATCACTCATCACTCATCACTCATCACTCATCACTCATCACTCATCACTGATCACTCATCACTCATCACTCATCACTCATCACTCATCACTCATCACTCATACTCATCACTCATCACTCATCACTCATCACTCATCACTCATCACACATCACTCATCACACATCACTCATCACTTATCACTTACTACTTTTCATTGATCACTAACCACTTATCACTTATCACTCATCACTCATCACTCATCACTCATCACTCATCACTCATCACTCATCACTCATCACTCATCACTCATCACTCATCACTCATCACTCATCACTCATCACTCATCACTCATCACTCATCACACACTCATCACTCATCACTCATCACTCATCACTCATCACTCATCACTCATCGTAATATTATGTACAATTAGTGTGTACTACAAGTTTGTACTATAGGTATGTACTATTAGTATTTATTTATTTATTTATTTATTAGGAGGACCAACAGCTTAAATTAGACATAGAACAAGGTAAATTAAAATAAGAAACAGAGAAGCCAATTACCGGTCCTCACGGATAAAACTAGTATGTACTATTAGTTTGTTTATTAGTATATACTATAAGTACTTTAGTACATAGTTTTGTAGTAGTATGTACTTTTTATTTTAACTATGAGTATGACTATTAGTTTTTACTATTAGTATGTTTATTAGTATGTACTGATATTATGTACTATTATTATGTACTATTATTTTTAACTATTTTTATGTACTATTAGTTTGTACTTTTAGTACGTAATTTAAGTATGTACTATTAGTATGACTATTATTATGTACTATTAGTATGTACTATTAGTTTGTTTATTAGTATGTACTATCAGTATGTACTATTAAAATGTACTATTATTATTAACTATTAGTATGTACTATAAGTATGTACTATTAGTATGTACTATTAGTATGTACTATTATTATGTACTATTATTATGTACTATTATTATGTACTATTATTATGTACTATTATTATGTACTATTATTATGTACTATTATTATGTACTAATATTATGTACTAATATTATGTACTAATATTATGTACATCACTCATCACTCATCACACTCATATCACTCATATCACTCATATCACTCATATCACTCATATCACTCATATCACTCATATCACTCATATCACTCATATCACTCATATCTTTCATATCACTCATATCACTCATATCACTCATATCACTCATATCACTCATATCACTCATATCACTCATATCACTCATATCACTCATATCACTCATATCACTCATATCACTCATATCACTCATATCACTCATATCACTCATATCACTCATATCACTCATATCACTCATATCACTCATATCACTCATGTCACTCATGTCACTCACGTCACTCATGTCACTCATATCACTCATGTCACTCATGTCACTCATGTCACTCATGTGACTCATGTCACTCATGCCACTCATGCCACTCATGCCACTCATGCCACTCATGCCACTCATGCCACTCATGCCACTCATGCCACTCATGCCACTCATGTCACTCATGCCACTCATGCCACTCATGCCACTCATGCCACTCATGCCACTCATGCCACTCATGCCACTCATGCCACTCATGCCACTCATGCCACTCATGCCACTCATGCCACTCATGCCACTCATGCCACTCATGCCACTTGCCACTTGTCACTTGTCACTTGTCACTTGTCACTTGTCACTTGTCACTTGTCACTTGTCACTTGTCACTTGTCACTTGTCACTTGTCACTTGCCACTTGTCACTTGTCACTTATCACTTATCACTTATCACATATCACTCATCACTGCTCACTGCTCACTTCTCACTTTTCACTTCTCACTTCTCACTTCTCGCTTCTCACTTTTCACTAAAGGAGTTTATAGGGGAGCTCAGATAGGTTAGGATAGGTTAGGTTTGAAGAAAAAAAAATAAGTTAGGTTAGATTACGTTTGCATTAAAAATTAGTTAGGTTAGGTTTATAAGAAAAAGGTTAGGATAGCCTATTTTTTTTCTTCAAACTTAACCTTGCATTATTAGCTTTCCTAACCTAAAAAACTAAGGTTAGGTTAGGTTTGTATTCAAAATAGGTTAGGTTAGGTTTGTAAATAAAAAGTAATGTTAGGTTAGGTTTCTAGGTAAAATTAAAAAAGGTTTAAAGTTGTTTATAGGGGGGCAAAGTTAGGTTAGATATGAATAAAAACAAGTTAGGTTAGGTTAGGTTTGTATTCAAAACAGTTAGATTAGGTTAGGTTTGTATTCAAAATAGTAAGGTTAGGTTAGGTTTAGGTTTTATGTACTATTACTATGTACTATAATTTTTAAGTATTATTATGTACTTTTATAATGTACTATTATTATGTACAATTAGTGTGTACTACAAGTATGTACTATAGGTATGTACTATTAGTATTTATTTATTTATTTATTTATTAGGAGGACCAACAGCTTAAATTAGACACAGAACAAGGTAAATTAAAATAAGAAACAGAGAAGCCAATTACCGGTCCTCACGGATAAAACTGATATGTACTATTAGTTTGTTTATTAGTATATACTATAAGTACTTTAGTACATAGTTTTGTAGTAGTATGTACTTTTTATTTTAACTATGAGTATGACTATTAGTTTTTACTATTAGTATGTTTATTAGTATGTACTGATATTATGTACTATTATTATGTACTATTATTTTTAACTATTTTTATGTACTATTAGTTTGTACTTTTAGTGCGTAATTTAAGTATGTACTATTAGTATGACTATTATTATGTACTATTAGTATGTACTATTAGTTTGTTTATTAGTATGTACTATCAGTATGTACTATTAAAATGTACTATTATTATTAACTATTAGTATGTACTATTAGTATGTACTATTAGTATGTACTATTATTATGTACTATTATTATGTACTATTATTATGTACTATTATTATGTACTATTATTATGTACTATTATTATGTACTAATATTATGTACTAATATTATGTACTAATATTATGTACATCACTCATCACTCATGAGTAGACTTATACACTTAGTAGACTTATACACTTAGTAGACTTATATACTTAGTAGACTTATATACTTAGTAGACTTATATACTTAGTAGACTTATACACTTAGTAGACTTATACACTTAGTAGACTTATATACTTAGTAGACTTATACACTTAGTAAACCTATATACTTAGTAGACTTATATACTTAGTAGACTTATGACTATGACTATGACTATGTCCATGACTATGACTATGACTATGACGATGACGATGACGATGACGATGACGATGACGATGACGATGCTGATGACGATGACTTTGACTATGACTATGACTATGTATATGACTATAATATGACTTTGACTATCACTATGACTATTACTATGACTATTACTATGACTATGACTATGACTATGACTATGACTATGACTATGACTATGACTATGACTATGACGATGACGATGACGATGACGATGACGATGACGATGACGATGACGATGACGATGACGATGACGATGACGATGACGATGACGATGACGATGACGATGACGATGACGATGACGATGACGATGACGATGACGATGACGATGACGATGACGATGACGATGACGATGACGATGACGATGACGATGACGATGACGATGACGATGACGATTACGATGACGATGACGATGACGATGACGATGACGATGACGATGACGATGACGATGACGATGACGATGCTGATGACGATGACTATGACTATGACTATGACTATGACTATGTCTATGACAATGACTATGACTATGACTATGACTATGACTATGACTATGACTATGACTATGACTATGACTATGACTATGACTATGACTATGACTATGACTATGACTATGACTATAATATGACGATGACTATGACTTTGACTATGACTATGACTATGACTATGACTATGACTATAATATGACGATGACTATGACTTTGACTATGACTATGACTATGACTATGACTATGACTATGACTATTACTATGACTATGACTATGACTATTACTATTACTATGTACTATTATTTTTAACTTTTTTTATGTACTATTAGTTTGTACTTTTAGTATGTAATTTAAGTATGTACTATTAGTATGACTATTATAATGCACTATTAGTATGTACTATTACTTTGTTTATTAGTATGTACTATCAGTATGTACTATTAAAATGTACTAATATTATTTACTATTAGTATGTACTATTAGTATGTACTATTATTATGTACTATTATTATGTTCTATTATTATGTACTATTATTATGTACTATTATTATGTACTATTATTATGTACTAATATTATGTACTAATATTATGTACTAACTCACTACTATGTCACTCATATCACTCATATCACTCATATCACTCATATCACTCATGTCACTCATGTCACTCATGTCACTCATGTCACTCATGTCACTCATGTCACTCATGTCACTCATGTCACTCATGTCACTCATGCCACTCATGCCACTCATGCCACTCATGCCACTCATGCCACTCATGCCACTCATGCCACTCATGCCACTCATGCCACTCATGCCACTCATGCCACTCATGCCACTCATGCCACTCATGCCACTCATGCCACTCATGCCACTCATGCCACTCATGCCACTCATGCCACTCATGCCACTCATGCCACGCATGCCACTCATGCCACTCATGCCACGCATGCCACTCATGCCACTCATGCCACTCATGCCACTCATGCCACTTGCCACTTGTCACTTGTCACTTGTCACTTGTCACTTGTCACTTGTCACTTGCCACTTGTCACTTGTCACTTATCACTTATCACATATCACTTATCACTTATCACTCATCACTGCTCACTGCTCACTTCTCACTTTTCACTTCTCACTTCTCACTTCTCGCTTCTCACTTTTCACTAAAGGAGTTTATAGGGGAGCTCAGATAGGTTAGGATAGGTTAGGTTTGAAGAAAAAAAAATAAGTTAGGTTAGATTACGTTTGCATTAAAAATTAGTTAGGTTAGGTTTATAAGAAAAAGGTTAGGATAGCCTTTTTTTTTTCTTCAAACTGAACCTTGCATTATTAGCTTTCCTAACCTAAAACAGTTAAGTTAGGTTAGGTTTGTATTCAAAATAGGTTAGGTTAGGTTTGTAAATAAAAAGTAATGTTAGGTTAGGTTTCTAGGTAAAATTAAAAAAGGTTTAAAGTGGTTTATAGGGGGGCAAAGTTAGGTTAGATATGAATAAAAACAAGTTAGGTTAGGTTAGGTTTGTATTCAAAACAGTTAGATTAGGTTAGGTTTGTATTCAAAATAGTAAGGTTAGGTTAGGTTTAGGTTATTATGTACTATTACTATGTACTATAATTTTTAAGTTTTATTATGTACTTTTATAATGTACTATTATTATTTACCATTAGTGTGTACTACAAATATGTACTATAGGTATGTACTATTAGTATTTATTTATTTATAAGGAAGACCAACAGCTTAAATTAGACACAGAACAAGGTAAATTAAAATAAGAAACAGAGAAGCCAATTACCGGTCCTCACGGATAAAACTAGTATGTACCATTAGTTTGTTTATTAGTACATACTATAAGTACTTTAGTACATAGTTTTGTAGTAGTATGTACTTTTTATTTTTACTATGAGTATGACTATTAGTTTTTACTATTAGTATGTTTATTAGTATGTACTGATATTATGTACTATTATTATGTACTATTATTTTTAACAATTTTTATGTACTATTAGTTTGTACTTTTAGTATGTAATTTAAGTATGTACTATTAGTATGACTATTATTATGTACTATTAGTATGTACTATTAGTTTGTTTATTAGTATGTACTATCAGTATGTACTATTAAAATGTACTATTATTATTTACTATTAGTATGTACTATTAGTATGTACTATTTGTATGTACTATTATTATGTACTATTATTATGTACTAATATTATGTACATCATTATGTACATCACTCATCACTCATAACTCATAACTCATAACTCATAACTCATAACTCATAACTCATAACTCATAACTCATAACTCATAACTCATAACTCATAACTCATAACTCATAACTCATAACTCATAACTCATAACTCATAACTCATAACTCATAACTCATAACTCATAACTCATAACTCATAACTCATAACTCATAACTCATAACTCATAACTCATAACTCATAACTCATAACTCATAACTCATAACTCATAACTCATAACTCATAACTCATAACTCATAACTCATAACTCATAACTCATAACTCATAACTCATAACTCATAACTCATAACTCATAACTCATAACTCATAACTCATAACTCATAACTCATAACTCATAACTCATAACTCATAACTCATAACTCATAACTCATAACTCATAACTCATAACTCATAACTCATAACTCATAACTCATAACTCATAACTCATAACTCATAACTCATAACTCATAACTCATAACTCATAACTCATAACTCATAACTCATAACTCATAACTCATAACTCATAACTCATAACTCATAACTCATAACTCATAACTCATAACTCATAACTCATAACTCATAACTCATAACTCATAACTCATAACTCATAACTCATAACTCATAACTCATAACTCATAACTCATAACTCATAACTCATAACTCATAACTCATAACTCATAACTCATAACTCATAACTCATAACTCATAACTCATAACTCATAACTCATAACTCATAACTCATAACTCATAACTCATAACTCATAACTCATAACTCATAACTCATAACTCATAACTCATAACTCATAACTCATAACTCATAACTCATAACTCATAACTCATAACTCATAACTCATAACTCATAACTCATAACTCATAACTCATAACTCATAACTCATAACTCATAACTCATAACTCATAACTCATAACTCATAACTCATAACTCATAACTCATAACTCATAACTCATAACTCATAACTCATAACTCATAACTCATAACTCATAACTCATAACTCATAACTCATAACTCATAACTCATAACTCATAACTCATAACTCATAACTCATAACTCATAACTCATAACTCATAACTCATAACTCATAACTCATAACTCATAACTCATCACTCATCACTCATCACTCATCACTCATCACTCATCACTCATCACTCATCACTCATCACTCATCACTCATCACTCATCACTCATCACTCATCACTCATCACTCATCACTCATCACTCATCACTCATCACTCATCACTCATCACTCATCACTCATCACTCATCACTCATCACTCATCACTCATCACTCATCACTCATCACTCATCACTCATCACTCATCACTCATCACTCATCACTGATCACTCATCACTCATCACTCATCACTCATCACTCATCACTCATACTCATCACTCATCACTCATCACTCATCACTCATCACTCATCACACATCACTCATCACTCATCACTCATCACTCATCACTCATCACTCATCACTCATCACTCATCACTCATCACTCATCACTCATCACTCATCACTCATCACTCATCACTCATCACTCATCACTCATCACTCATCACTCATCACTCATCACTCAACACTCAACACTCAACACTCAACACTCAACACTCAACACTCAACACTCAACACTCAACACATCATTCATCACTCATCACTCATCACTCATCACTCATCACTCATCACTTATCACTCATCACTCATCACTCATCACTCATCACTCATCACTCATCACTCATCACTCATCACTCATCACTCATCACTCATCACTCATCACTCATCACTCATCACTCATCACTCATCACTCATCACTCATCACTCATCACTCATCACACATCACTCATCACTCATCACTCATCACTCATCACTCATCACTCATCACTCATCACTCATCACTATGACTAAGACTAAGACTAAGACTAAGACTAAGACTAAGACTATGACTATGACTATGACTATGACTATGACTATGACTATGACTATGACTATGACTATGACTATGACTATGACTATGACTATGACTATGACTATGACTATGACTATGACTATGACTATGACTATGACTATGACTATGACTAAGACTAAGACTATGACTATGACTATGACTATGACTATGACTATGACTATGACTATGTCTATGACAATGACTATGACTATGACGATGACGATGACGATGACGATGACTATGACTATGACTATGACTATGACTATGACTATGACTATGACTATGACTATGACTATGACTATGACTATGACTATGACTATGACTATGACTATGACTATGACTATGACTATGACTATGACTATGACTATGACTATGACTATGACTATGACTATGACTATGACTATGACTATGACAATGACTATGACTATGACTATGACTATGACTATGACTATGACTATCACTATGACTATGACTATGACTATGACTATGACTATGACTATGACTATGACTATGACTATGTCTATGACTATGACTATGACTATGACTATGACTATGACTATGACTATGACTATGACTATGACTATGACTATGACTATGACTATGACTATGACTATGACTATGACTATGACTATGACTATGACTATGACTATGACTATGACTATGACTTTGACTATGACTATGACTATGACTATGACTATGACTATGACTATGACTATGAATATGACTATTACTATAACTATGACTATGACTATTACTATTACTATGAGACTTATACACTTAGTAGACTTATACACTTAGTAGACTTATACACTTAGTAGACTTATATACTTAGTAGACTTATATACTTAGTAGACTTATATACTTAGTAGACTTATACACTTAGTAGACTTATACACTTAGTAGACTTATATACTTAGTAGACTTATACACTTAGTAAACCTATATACTTAGTAGACTTATATACTTAGTAGACTTATGACTATGACTATGACTATGTCCATGACTATGACTATGACTATGACGATGACGATGACGATGACGATGACGATGACGATGCTGATGACGATGACTTTGACTATGACTATGACTATGTATATGACTATAATATGACTTTGACTATGACTTTGACTATCACTATGACTATTACTATGACTATTACTATGACTATGACGATGACGATGACGATGACGATGACGATGACGATGACGATGACGATGACGATGACGATGACGATGACGATGACGATGACGATGACGATGACGATGACGATGACGATGACGATGACGATGACGATGACGATGACGATGACGATGACGATGACGATGACGATGACGATGACGATGACGATGACGATGACGATGACGATGACGATGACGATGACGATGACGATGACGATGACGATGACGATGACGATGACGATGACGATGACGATGACGATTACGATGACGATGACGATGACGATGACGATGACGATGACGATGACGATGACGATGACGATGACGATGCTGATGACGATGACTATGACTATGACTATGACTATGACTATGACTATGACTATGACTATGTCTATGACAATGACTATGACTATGACTATGACTATGACTATGACTATGACTATAATATGACGATGACTATGACTTTGACTATGACTATGACTATGACTATGACTATGACTATGACTTTGACTATGACTATGACTATGACTATGACTATGACTATAATATGACGATGACTATGACTTTGACTATGACTATGACTATGACTATGACTATGACTATGACTATGACTATTACTATGACTATGACTATGACTATGACTATTACTATTACTATGTACTATTATTTTTAACTTTTTTTATGTACTATTAGTTTGTACTTTTAGTATGTAATTTAAGTATGTACTATTAGTATGACTATTATAATGCACTATTAGTATGTACTATTACTTTGTTTATTAGTATGTACTATCAGTATGTACTATTAAAATGTACTATTATTATTTACTATTAGTATGTACTATTAGTATGTACTATTATTATGTACTATTATTATGTACTATTATTATGTACTATTATTATGTACTATTATTATGTACTATTATTATGTACTAATATTATGTACTAATATTATGTACTAACTCACTACTATGTCACTCATATCACTCATATCACTCATATCACTCATATCACTCATATCACTCATATCACTCATATCACTCATGTCACTCATGTCACTCATGTCACTCATGTCACTCATGTCACTCATGTCACTCATGTCACTCATGTCACTCATGTCACTCATGCCACTCATGCCACTCATGCCACTCATGCCACTCATGCCACTCATGCCACTCATGCCACTCATGCCACTCATGCCACTCATGCCACTCATGCCACTCATGCCACTCATGCCACTCATGCCACTCATGCCACTCATGCCACTCATGCCACTCATGCCACTCATGCCACTCATGCCACTCATGCCACTCATGCCACTTGCCACTTGTCACTTGTCACTTGTCACTTTTCACTTGTCACTTGTCACTTGTCACTTGTCACTTGTCACTTGTCACTTGTCACTTGTCACTTGTCACTTGCCACTTGTCACTTGTCACTTATCACTTATCACTTATCACATATCACTCATCACTGCTCACTGCTCACTTCTCACTTTTCACTTCTCACTTCTCACTTCTCGCTTCTCACTTTTCACTAAAGGAGTTTATAGGGGAGCTCAGATAGGTTAGGATAGGTTAGGTTTGAAGAAAAAAAAATAAGTTAGGTTAGATTACGTTTGCATTAAAAATTAGTTAGGTTAGGTTTATAAGAAAAAGGTTAGGATAGCCTTTTTTTTTCTTCAAACTTAACCTTGCATTATTAGCTTTCCTAACCTAAAAAACTAAGGTTAGGTTAGGTTTGTATTCAAAATAGGTTAGGTTAGGTTTGTAAATAAAAAGTAATGTTAGGTTAGGTTTCTAGGTAAAATTAAAAAAGGTTTAAAGTTGTTTATAGGGGGGCAAAGTTAGGTTAGATATGAATAAAAACAAGTTAGGTTAGGTTAGGTTTGTATTCAAAACAGTTAGATTAGGTTAGGTTTGTATTCAAAATAGTAAGGTTAGGTTAGGTTTAGGTTTTATGTACTATTACTATGTACTTTAATTTTTAAGTATTATTATGTACTTTTATAATGTACTATTATTATGTACAATTAGTGTGTACTACAAGTATGTACTATAGGTATGTACTATTAGTATTTATTTATTTATTTATTTATTAGGAGGACCAACAGCTTAAATTAGACACAGAACAAGGTAAATTAAAATAAGAAACAGAGAAGCCAATTACCGGTCCTCACGGATAAAACTAGTATGTACTATTAGTTTGTTTATTAGTATATAATATAAGTACTTTAGTACATAGTTTTGTAGTAGTATGTACTTTTTATTTTAACTATGAGTATGACTATTAGTTTTTACTATTAGTATGTTTATTAGTATGTTCTGATATTATGTACTATTATTATGTACTATTATTTTTAACTATTTTTATGTACTATTAGTTTGTACTTTTAGTGCGTAATTTAAGTATGTACTATTAGTATGACTATTATTATGTACTATTAGTATGTACTATTAGTTTGTTTATTAGTATGTACTATCAGTATGTACTATTAAAATGTACTATTATTATTAACTATTAGTATGTACTATTAGTATGTACTATTAGTATGTACTATTATTATGTACTATTATTATGTACTATTATTATGTACTATTATTATGTACTATAATTATGTACTATTATTATGTACTAATATTATGTACTAATATTATGTACTAATATTATGTACATCACTCATCACTCATGAGTAGACTTATACACTTAGTAGACTTATACACTTAGTAGACTTATATACTTAGTAGACTTATATACTTAGTAGACTTATATACTTAGTAGACTTATACACTTAGTAGACTTATACACTTAGTAGACTTATATACTTAGTAGACTTATACACTTAGTAAACCTATATACTTAGTAGACTTATATACTTAGTAGACTTATGACTATGACTATGACTATGTCCATGACTATGACTATGACTATGACGATGACGATGACGATGACGATGACGATGACGATGACGATGCTGATGACGATGACTTTGACTATGACTATGACTATGTATATGACTATAATATGACTTTGACTATGACTTTGACTATCACTATGACTATTACTATGACTATTACTATGACTATGACTATGACGATGACGATGACCATGACCATGACTATGACGATGACGATGACCATGACGATGACGATGACGATGACGATGACGATGACGATGACGATGACGATGACGATGACGATGACGATGACGATGACGATGACGATGACGATGACGATGACGATGACGATGACGATGACGATGACGATGACGATGACGATGACGATGACGATGACGATGACGATGACGATGACGATGACGATGACGATGACGATGACGATGACGATGACGATGACGATGACGATGACGATGACGATGACGATGACGATGACGATGACGATGACGATGACGATGACGATGACGATGACGATGACGATGACGATGACGATGACGATGACGATGACGATGACGATGACGATGACGATGCTGATGACGATGACTATGACTATGACTATGACTATGACTATGACTATGACTATGACTATGTCTATGACAATGACAATGACTATGACTATGACTATGACTATGACTATGACTATGACTATGACTATGACTATGACTATGACTATGACTATGACTATGACTATGACTATGACTATGACTATGACTATGACTATGACGATGACGATGACGATGACGATGACGATGACGATGACGATGACGATGACGATGACGATGACGATGACGATGACGATGACGATGACGATGACGATGACGATGACGATGACGATGACGATGACGATGACGATGACGATGACGATGACGATGACGATGACGATGACGATGACGATGACGATGACGATGACGATGACGATGACGATTACGATGACGATGACGATGACGATGACGATGACGATGACGATGACGATGACGATGACGATGACGATGCTGATGACGATGACTATGACTATGACTATGACTATGACTATGTCTATGACAATGACTATGACTATGACTATGACTATGACTATGACTATGACTATGACTATGACTATGACTATGACTATGACTATGACTATGACTATGACTATGACTATGACTATGACTATGACTATAATATGACGATGACTATGACTTTGACTATGACTATGACTATGACTATGACTATGACTATAATATGACGATGACTATGACTTTGACTATGACTATGACTATGACTATGACTATGACTATTACTATTACTATGTACTATTATTTTTAACTTTTTTTATGTACTATTAGTTTGTACTTTTAGTATGTAATTTAAGTATGTACTATTAGTATGACTATTATAATGCACTATTAGTATGTACTATTACTTTGTTTATTAGTATGTACTATCAGTATGTACTATTAAAATGTACTATTATTATTTACTATTAGTATGTACTATTAGTATGTACTATTATTATGTACTATTATTATGTACTATTATTATGTACTATTATTATGTACTATTATTATGTACTATTATTATGTACTAATATTATGTACTAACTCACTACTATGTCACTCATATCACTCATATCACTCATATCACTCATATCACTCATGTCACTCATGTCACTCATGTCACTCATGTCACTCATGTCACTCATGTCACTCATGTCACTCATGTCACTCATGTCACTCATGTCACTCATGCCACTCATGCCACTCATGCCACTCATGCCACTCATGCCACTCATGCCACTCATGCCACTCATGCCACTCATGCCACTCATGCCACTCATGCCACTCATGCCACTCATGCCACTCATGCCACTCATGCCACTCATGCCACTCATGCCACTCATGCCACTCATGCCACTCATGCCACTCATGCCACTCATGCCACTCATGCCACTCATGCCACTCATGCCACGCATGCCACTCATGCCACTCATGCCACTCATGCCACTCATGCCACTCATGCCACTCATGCCACTCATGCCACTTGCCACTTGTCACTTGTCACTTGTCACTTGTCACTTGTCACTTGACACTTGCCACTTGTCACTTGTCACTTATCACTTATCACATATCACTTATCACTTATCACTCATCACTGCTCACTGCTCACTTCTCACTTTTCACTTCTCACTTCTCACTTCTCGCTTCTCACTTTTCACTAAAGGAGTTTATAGGGGAGCTCAGATAGGTTAGGATAGGTTAGGTTTGAAGAAAAAAAAATAAGTTAGGTTAGATTACGTTTGCATTAAAAATTAGTTAGGTTAGGTTTATAAGAAAAAGGTTAGGATAGCCTTTTTTTTTTCTTCAAACTGAACCTTGCATTATTAGCTTTCCTAACCTAAAACAGTTAAGTTAGGTTAGGTTTGTATTCAAAATAGGTTAGGTTAGGTTTGTAAATAAAAAGTAATGTTAGGTTAGCTTTCTAGGTAAAATTAAAAAAGGTTTAAAGTGGTTTATAGGGGGGCAAAGTTAGGTTAGATATGAATAAAAACAAGTTAGGTTAGGTTAGGTTTGTATTCAAAACAGTTAGATTAGGTTAGGTTTGTATTCAAAATAGTAAGGTTAGGTTAGGTTTAGGTTATTATGTACTATTACTATGTACTATAATTTTTAAGTTTTATTATGTACTTTTATAATGTACTATTATTATTTACCATTAGTGTGTACTACAAATATGTACTATAGGTATGTACTATTAGTATTTATTTATTTATTTATTTATAAGGAAGACCAACAGCTTAAATTAGACACAGAACAAGGTAAATTAAAATAAGAAACAGAGAAGCCAATTACCGGTCCTCACGGATAAAACTAGTATGTACCATTAGTTTGTTTATTAGTATATACTATAAGTACTTTAGTACATAGTTTTGTAGTAGTATGTACTTTTTATTTTTACTATGAGTATGACTATTAGTTTTTACTATTAGTATGTTTATTAGTATGTACTGATATTATGTACTATTATTATGTACTATTATTTTTAACAATTTTTATGTACTATTAGTTTGTACTTTTAGTATGTAATTTAAGTATGTACTATTAGTATGACTATTATTATGTACTATTAGTATGTACTATTAGTTTGTTTATTAGTATGTACTATCAGTATGTACTATTAAAATGTACTATTATTATTTACTATTAGTATGTACTATTAGTATGTACTATTTGTATGTACTATTATTATGTACTATTATTATGTACTAATATTATGTACATCATTATGTACATCACTCATCACTCATAACTCATAACTCATAACTCATAACTCATAACTCATAACTCATAACTCATAACTCATAACTCATAACTCATCACTCATAACTCATAACTCATAACTCATAACTCATAACTCATAACTCATAACTCATAACTCATAACTCATAACTCATAACTCATAACTCATAACTCATAACTCATAACTCATAACTCATAACTCATAACTCATAACTCATAACTCATAACTCATAACTCATAACTCATAACTCATAACTCATAACTCATAACTCATAACTCATAACTCATAACTCATAACTCATAACTCATAACTCATAACTCATAACTCATAACTCATAACTCATAACTCATAACTCATAACTCATAACTCATAACTCATAACTCATAACTCATAACTCATAACTCATAACTCATAACTCATAACTCATAACTCATAACTCATAACTCATAACTCATAACTCATAACTCATAACTCATAACTCATAACTCATAACTCATAACTCATAACTCATAACTCATAACTCATAACTCATAACTCATAACTCATAACTCATAACTCATAACTCATAACTCATAACTCATAACTCATAACTCATAACTCATAACTCATAACTCATAACTCATAACTCATAACTCATAACTCATCACTCATCACTCATCACTCATCACTCATCACTCATCACTCATCACTCATCACTCATCACTCATCACTCAACACTCAACACTCAACACTCATCACTCATCACTCATCACTCATCACTCATCACTCATCACTCATCACTCATCACTCATCACTCATCACTCATCACTCATCACTCATCACTCATCACTCATCACTCATCACTCATCACTCATCACTCATCACTCATCACTCACCACTCATCACTCATCACTCATCACTCATCACTCATCACTCATCACTCATCACTCATCACTCATCACTCATCAGTCATCACTCATCACTCATCACTCATCACTCATCACTCATCACTCACCACTCATCACTCATCACTCATCACTCATCACTCATCACTCATCACTCATCACTCATCACTCATCACTCATCACTCATCACTCATCACTCATCACTCATCACTCATCACTCATCACTCATCACTCATCACTCATCACTCATCACTCATCACTCATCACTCATCACTCATCACTCATCACTCATCACTCATCACTCATCACTCATCACTCATCACTCATCACTCATCACTCATCACTCATCACTCATCACTCATCACTCATCACTCATCACTCATCACTCATCACTCATCACTCATCACTCATCACTCATCACTCATCACTCATCACTCATCACTCATCACTCATCACTTATCACTTATCACTTATCACTTATCACTTATCACTTATCACTTATCACTTATCACTTACCACTTATCACTTATCAATCATCACTGCTCACTTCTCACTTCTCACTTCTCACTTCTCACTTCTCACTTCTCACTTCTCACTTATCACTTATCACTTATCACTTATCACATATCACATATCACTTATCACTTATCACTCATCACTACTCACTGCTCACTTCTCACTTTTCACTTCTCACTTCTCACTTCTCGCTTCTCACTTTTCACTAAAGGAGTTTATAGGGGAGCTCAGATAGGTTAGGATAGGTTAGGTTTGAAGAAAAAAAAATAAAAAAAGTTAGGTTAGATTACGTTTGCATTAAAAATTAGTTAGTGTCACGGAAGGTGACAAGGTAAGAATAAGTGAGTTGAGCTAGTAAAGATTTGAGAGAGAGAAATCAAAGATAATTTAAAATACATACAAAAACGAGAAAAGAGTGAGTCGTAGGTTAAGCCTAAGGTCATCTAGCACATTGTTCCTGGTCCAGAAATACAGCACCCTCCTTGGTTATCTCTGCAACGCTCCTTCGCCGGTTCGGCCAGTCCTTGGGGTTGCGATCCCAGTGTAAATTCATCCTCCTTGGCAGATGCCACCGGCCGGCCAAAGGTTCCGGTCCAAAGGTGTCCAACAAAAGTGGGACTGCTGAGGGTGAGCGTTAGCCCGCAGGGTGTTCCTGGAATCGCAAATACTGAGGCATTAGGACAACGCAACGAAGGGGTTGTCTGTGGAAAACCTAAGGATAAGATACAGTTCCCCAAACAACAAATCAGCTATCTAAAGGCGGAAGGAAACTGCGGTGGCGTTTACAATTTAAAATATTCAAGTTAGGTAGCCTTACAGCAAACAAAGAGAAATTCGAGATATATAGATTCGAGGTATATAAGTCTAAGTATATAAGTCTAAGTATATAAGTCTAAGTATATAAGTCTTCTAAGTATATAAGTCTACTAAGTATATAAGTCTACTAAGTATATAAGTCTTCTAAGTATATAAGTCTACTAAGTATATAAGTCTTCTAAGTATATAAGTCTACTAAGTATATAAGTCTACTAAGTATATAGGTCTACTAAGTATATAAGTCTACTAAGTATATAAGTCTACTAAGTGTATAAGTCTACAAAGTGTATAAGTCTACAAAGTGTATAAGTCTACTAAGTGTATAAGTCTACTAAGTGTATAAGTCTACTAAGTGTATAAGTCTACTAAGTGTATAAGTCTACTAAGTGTATAAGTCTACTTAGTGTATAAGTCTACTAAGTATATAAGTCTACTAAGTATATAAGTCTAATAAGTTTATAAGTCTACTAAGTGTATAAGTCTACTAAGTGTATAAGTCTACTAAGTCTACTATGACTTTTACTATGACTATGACTATGACTATGACTATGACTAAGACTATGACTATGACTATGTCCATGACTATGACTATGACTATGACGATGACGATGACGATGACGATGACGATGACATACACTTAGACACTTATACACTTAGTAGACTTATACACTTAGACACTTATACACTTAGTAGACTTATACACTTAGTAGACTTATACACTTAGTAGACTTATACACTTAGTAGACTTATACACTTTGTAGACTTATACACTTAGTAGACTTATATACATAGTAGACTTATATACTTAGTAGACTTATATTCCTAGTAGACTTATATACTTAGTAGACTTATATACTTAGACTTATATACTTAGTAGACTTATATACTTAGTAGACTTATATACTTAGACTTATATACTTAGACTTATATACTTAGACTTATATACTTAGACTTATATACTTAGACTTATATACTTAGACTTATATACTTAGACTTATATACTTAGACTTATATACTTAGACTTATATAGGAGTAGACTAGTATAGTAGACTAATATACTTAGTAGACTTATATACTTAGTAGACTTATGCACTTAGTAGACTTATACACTTAGTAGACTTATACACTTAGTAGACTTATACACTTAGTAGACTTGTACACTTAGTAAACTTATACACTTAGTAGACTTATACACTTAGTAGACTTATACACTTAGTAGACTTATACACTTAGTAGGCTTATACACTTAGTAGACTTATACACTTAGTAGACTTATACACTTAGTAGACTTATATACTTAGTAGACTTATATACTTAGTAGACTTATATACTTAGTAGACTTATATACTTAGTAGACGTATACACTTAGTAGACTTATACACTTAGTAGACTTATATACTTTTTAGACTTATACACTTAGTAAACCTATATACTTAGTAGACTTATATACTTAGTAGACTTATGACTATGACTATGACTATGACTATGTCCATGACTATGACTATGACTATGACAATGACTATGACTATGACTATGACTATGACTATGACTATGACTATGACTATGACTATGACTATGACTATGACTATGACTATAATATGAC
The DNA here is from genome assembly GCA_951392215.1 of Epirrita christyi. Classification (NCBI taxonomy): domain Eukaryota; kingdom Metazoa; phylum Arthropoda; class Insecta; order Lepidoptera; family Geometridae; genus Epirrita; species Epirrita christyi. Next base: position 3,367,672 of record OX595862.1, read on the forward strand.
GATGACTATGACTTTGACTATGACTATGACTATGACTATGACTATGACTATAATATGACGATGACTATGACTTTGACTATGACTATGACTATGACTATGACTATTACTATAACTATGACTATGACTATGACTATTACTATTACTATGACGATGACGATGACGATGACGATGACGATGACGATGACTATGACTATGACTATTACTATGACTATGACTATGACTATGACTATGACTATGACTATGACTATGACTATGACTATGACTATGACTATGACTATGACTATGACTATGACTATGACTATGACTATGACTATGACTATGACTATGACTATGTCCATGACTTTGACTATGACGATGATGATGACGATGACGATGACGATGACTATGACTATGACTATTACTATAACTATGACTATGACTATTACTATGACGATGACGATGACGATGACGATGACGATGACGATGACTATGACTATGACTATGACTATGACTATGACTATGACTATGACTATGACTATGACTATGACTATGACTATGACTATGACTATGACTATGACTATGACTATGACTATGACTATGACTATGACTATGACTATGACTATGACTATGACTATGACTATGACTATGACTATGACTATGACTATGACTATGACTATGACTATGACTATGACTATGACTATGACTATGACTATGACTATGACTATGACTATGACTATGACTATGACTATGACTATGACTATGACTATGACTATGACTATGACTATGACTATGACTATGACTATGACTATGACTATGACTATGACTATGACTATGACTATGACTATGACTATGACTATGACTATGACTATGACTATGACTATGACTATGACTATGACTATGACTATGACTATAATATGACGATGACTATGACTTTGACTATGACTATGACTATGACTATGACTATGACTATGATTATGACTATGACTATGATTATTACTATAACTATGACTATGACTATTACACTCATCACTCATCACTCATCACTCATCACTCAACACTCAACACTCATCACTCATCACTCATCACTCATCACTCATCACTCATCACTCATCACTCATCACTCACTACAAACCACTAACCACTAACCACTAACCACTAACCACTAACCACTAACCACTAACCACTAACCACTAACCACTAACCACTAACCACTAACCACTAACCACTTACCACTAACCACTAACCACTAACCACTAACCACTAACCACTAACCTCTAACCACTAACCACTAACCACTAACCACTAACCACTAACCACTAACCACTAACCACTAACCACTAACCACTAACCACTAACCACTAACCACTAACCACTAACCACTAACCACTAACCACTAACCACTAACCACTAACCACTAACCACTAACCACTAACCACTAACCACTAACCACTAACCACTTACCACTTACCACTTATCACTTATCACTTATCACTTATCACTTATCACTTATCACTTATCACTTATCACTTATCACTTATCACTTATCACTTATCACTTATCACTTATCACTTATCACTTATCACTTATCACTTATCACTTATCACTTATCACTTATCACTTATCACTTATCACTCATCACTCATCACTCATCACTCATCACTCATCACTCATCACTCATCACTCATCACTCATCACACATCACTCATCACTCATCACTCATCACTCATCACTCATCACTCATCACTCATCACTCATCACTCATCACTCATCACTCATCACTCATCACTTATCACTTATCACTTATCACTTATTACTTATCACTTATCACTTATCACTTATCACTTATCACATATCACATATCACATATCACTTATCACTTATCACTCATCACTGCTCACTGCTCACTTCTCACTTTTCACTAAAGGAGTTTATAGGGGAGCTCAGATAGGTTAGGATAGGTTAGGTTTGAAGAAAAATAAATAAAAAAAGTTAGGTTAGATTACGTTTGCATTAAAAATTAGTTAGTGTCACGGAAGGTGGCAAGGTAAGAATAAGTGAGTTGAGCTAGTAAAGATTTGAGAGAGAGAAATCAAAGATAATTTAAAATACATACAAATTTAATACAAAAACGAGAAAAGAGTGAGTCGTAGGTTAAGCCTAAGGTCATCTAGCACACTGTTCCTGGTCCAGAAATACCGCACCCTCCTTGGTTATCTCTGCAACGCTCCTTCGCCGGTTCGGCCAGTCCTTGGGGTTGCGATCCCAGTGTTAATTCGTCCTCCTTGGCAGATGCCACCGGCCGGCCAAAGGTTCCGGTCCAAAGGTGTCCAAAAAAAGTGGGACTGCTGAGGGTGAGCGTTAGCCCGCAGGGTGTTCCTGGAATCGCAAATTCTGAGGCATTAGGACAACGCAACGAAGGGGTTGTCTGTGGAAAACCTAAGGATAAGATACAGTTCCCCGAACAACAAATCAGCTATCTAAAGGCGGAAGGAAACTGCGGTGGCGTTTACAATTTAAAATATTCAAGTTAGGTAGCCTTACAGGAAACAAAGAGAAATTCGAGACGGCCAAGCATTAGGAATAAGTACTAAGTTAATATGCATACGAAAGATGGCCCAAGCATGGAGCAACACATTATAAACTCCTGCACAAAAATAAATAAATCAAGTAAGTACTACACTGCAATTTAGGAAACCTACAGCTAGGTCTATGCAGGCTTTAGCGTAGGTGAGTACTAGTAAGAAAGCTTCTAATCGTTATAAAAAATAGGCTGGTCCTAATCAGCCGTTAAAATTTCAAAATGCTAAGGACGCGTCATCGTTACATACTCAAAATGAAGTCAATATTAGCAGGCACACAGTAAAGAGCTAAGTTTGCCGATAATGCACAACTTACCCAGTATGGGAACACTATATTTCACTTGTTTTAAATAATTATGATATTTAAATGCGCTCGTAAGACAGTATTTAAAGCGGCGCACGCGTCAGAGGAGCGTGGAGTCGCGCTGAGGTCGTGTCAGTGACAGGCCCGCGTTCACAGTCCAAATGCCCTCCTCCAAGCTACGAGGAAAAACCAGTTAGGTGACCGGCATAGCGGCCCGCGCGCAACTGATAACTAAAATAACATGAAGATTTGTCTGACTGTTGTCATTTAAAAATAAGAAAATAAGATAGGTATAATAATATCGTGACATTAGGTTAGGTTTATAAGAAAAAGGTTAGGATAGCCTTTTTTTTTTCTTCAAACTAAACCTTGCATTATTAGCTTTCCTAACCTAAAAAAGTTAGGTTAGGTTAGGTTTGTATTCAAAATAGGTTAGGTTAGGTTTGTAAATAAAAAGTAATGTTAGGTTAGGTTTCTAGGTAAAATTAAAAAAGGTTTAAAGTGGTTTATAGGGGGGCAAAGTTAGGTTAGATATGAATAAAAACAAGTTAGTTTAGGTTAGGTTTGTATTCAAAACAGTAAGATTAGGTTAGGTTTGTATTCAAAATAGTAAGGTTAGGTTAGGTTTAGGTTATTATGTACTAGTACTATGTACTATAATTTTTAAGTATTATTATGTACTTTTATAATGTACTATTATTATGTACCATTAGTGTGTACTACAAGTATGTACTATAGGTATGTACTATTAGTATTTATTTATTTATTTATTTATTAGGAGGACCAACAGCTTAAATTAGACACAGAACAAGGTAAATTAAAATAAGAAACAGAGAAGCCAATTACCGGTCCTCACGGATAAAACTAGTGTGTACTATTAGTTTGTTTATTAGTATATACTATAAGTACTTTAGTACATAGTTTTGTAGTAGTATGTACTTTTTATTTTTACTATGAGTATGACTATTAGTTTTTACCATTAGTATGTTTATTAGTATGTACTGATATTATGTACTATTATTATGTACTATTATTTTTAACTATTTTTATGTACTATTAGTTTGTACTTTTAGTATGTAATTTAAGTATGTACTATTAGTATGACTATTATTATGTACTATTAGTATGTACTATTAGTTTGTTTATTAGTATGTACTATCAGTATGTACTATTAAAATGTACTATTATTATTAACAATTAGTATGTACTATTAGTATGTACTATTAGTATGTACTATTAGTATGTACTATTATTATGTACTATTATTATGTACTAATATTATGTACTATTATTATGTACTATTATTATGTACTATTATTATGTACTATTATTATGTACTATTATTATGTACTAATATTATGTACTAATATTATGTACTAATATTATGTACTAATATTATGTACTAATATTATGTACTAATATTATGTACATCACTCATCACTCATCACTCATCACTCATCACTCATCACTCATCACTCATCACTCATCACTCATCACTCATCACTCATCACTCATCACTCATCACTCATCACTCATCACTCATCACTCATCACTCATCACTCATCACTCATCACTCATCACTCATCACTCATCAAACATCACTCATCACTCATCACTCATCAGTCATCACTCATCAGTCATCAGTCATCAGTCATCAGTCATCAGTCATCAGTCATCAGTCATCAGTCATCACTCATCACTCATCACTCATCACTCATCACTCATCCCTCATCACTCATCACTCATCACTCATCACTCATCACTCATCACTCATCACTCATCACTCATCACTCATCACTCATCACTCATCACTCATCACTCATCACTCATCACTCATCACTCATCACTCATCACTCATCACTCATCACTCATCACTCATCACTCATCACTCATCACTCATCACTCATCACTCATCACTCATCACTCATCACTCATCACTCATCACTCATCACTCATCACTCATCACTCATCACTCATCACTCATCACTCATCACTCATCACTCATCACTCATCACTCATCACTCATCACTCATCACTCATCACTCATCACTCATCACTCACCACTCATCACTCATCACTCATCACTCATCACTCATCACTCATCACTCATCACTCATCACTCATCACTCATCACTCATCACTCATCACTCATCACTCATCACTCATCACTCATCACTCATCACTCATCACTCATCACTCATCACTCATCACTCATCACTCATCACTCATCACTCATCACTCATCACTCATCACTCATCACTCATCACTCATCACTCATCACTCATCACTCATCACTCATCACTCATCACTCATCACTCATCACTCATCACACACTCATCACTCATCACTCATCACTCATCACTCATCACTCATCACTCATCACTCATCACTCATCACTCATCACTCATCATTCATCACTCATCACTCATCACTCATCACTCAACACTCATCACTCATCATTCATCACTCATCACTCATCACTCATCACTCATCACTCATCACTCATCACACATCACTCATCACACATCACTCATCACTTATCACTTACTACTTTTCATTGATCACTAACCACTCATCACTCATCACTCATACTCATCACTCATCACTCATCACTCATCACTCATCACTCATCACACATCACTCATCACACATCACTCATCACTTATCACTTACTACTTTTCATTGATCACTAACCACTTATCACTTATCACTCATCACTCATCACTCATCACTCATCACTCATCACTCATCACTCATCACTCATCACTCATCACTCATCACTCATCACTCATCACTCATCACTCATCACTCATCACTCATCACTCATCACTCATCACTCATCACTCATCACTCATCACTCATCACTCATCACTCATCACTCATCACTCACCACTCATCACTCATCACTCATCACTCATCACTCATCACTCATCACTCATCACTCATCACTCATCACTCATCAGTCATCACTCATCACTCATCACTCATCACTCATCACTCATCACTCATCACTCATCACTCATCACTCATCACTCATCACTCATCACTCATCACTCATCACTCATCACTCATCACTCATCACTCATCACTCATCACTCATCACTCATCACTCATCACTCATCACTCATCACTTATCACTTATCACTTATCACTTATCACTTATCACTTATCACTTATCACTTATCACTTATCACTTACCACTTATCACTTATCAATCATCACTGCTCACTTCTCACTTCTCACTTCTCACTTCTCACTTCTCACTTCTCACTTCTCACTTCTCACTTCTCACTTATCACTTATCACTTATCACTTATCACATATCACATATCACTTATCACTTATCACTCATCACTACTCACTGCTCACTTCTCACTTTTCACTTCTCACTTCTCACTTCTCGCTTCTCACTTTTCACTAAAGGAGTTTATAGGGGAGCTCAGATAGGTTAGGATAGGTTAGGTTTGAAGAAAAAAAAATAAAAAAAGTTAGGTTAGATTACGTTTGCATTAAAAATTAGTTAGTGTCACGGAAGGTGACAAGGTAAGAATAAGTGAGTTGAGCTAGTAAAGATTTGAGAGAGAGAAATCAAAGATAATTTAAAATACATACAAAAACGAGAAAAGAGTGAGTCGTAGGTTAAGCCTAAGGTCATCTAGCACATTGTTCCTGGTCCAGAAATACAGCACCCTCCTTGGTTATCTCTGCAACGCTCCTTCGCCGGTTCGGCCAGTCCTTGGGGTTGCGATCCCAGTGTAAATTCGTCCTCCTTGGCAGATGCCACCGGCCGGCCAAAGGTTCCGGTCCAAAGGTGTCCAACAAAAGTGGGACTGCTGAGGGTGAGCGTTAGCCCGCAGGGTGTTCCTGGAATCGCAAATACTGAGGCATTAGGACAACGCAACGAAGGGGTTGTCTGTGGAAAACCTAAGGATAAGATACAGTTCCCCAAACAACAAATCAGCTATCTAAAGGCGGAAGGAAACTGCGGTGGCGTTTACAATTTAAAATATTCAAGTTAGGTAGCCTTACAGCAAACAAAGAGAAATTCGAGATATATAGATTCGAGGTATATAAGTCTAAGTATATAAGTCTAAGTACATAAGTCTAAGTTCATAAGTCTAAGTACATAAGTCTAAGTTCACAAGTCTAAGTATATAAGTCTAAGTATATAAGTCTACTAAGTATATAAGTCTACTAAGTATATAAGTCTACTAAGTATATAAGTCTACTAAGTCTACAAAGTATATAAGTCTACTAAGTATATAAATCTACTAAGTATATAAGTCTACTAAGTATATAAGTCTTCTAAGTGTATAAGTCTACTAAGTATATAAGTCTACTAAGTATATAAGTCTTCTAAGTGTATAAGTCTACTAAGTGTATAAGTCTACTAAGTGTATAAGTCTACTAAGTGTATAAGTCTACTAAGTGTATAAGTCTACTAAGTGTATAAGTCTACTAAGTGTATAAGTCTACTAAGTGTATAAGTCTACTAAGTGTATAAGTCTACTAAGTATATAAGTCTACTAAGTATATAAGTCTACTAAGTATATAAGTCTACTAAGTATATAAGTCTTCTAAGTATATAAGTCTACTAAGTATATAAGTCTAAGTATATAAGTCTACTAAGTATATAAGTCTACTAAGTATATAAGTCTACTAAGTATATACGTCTACTAAGTATATAAGTCTACTAAGTATATAAGTCTACTAAGTATATAAGTCTACTAAGTATATAAGTCTACTAATTATATAAGTCTACTAAGTATATAAGTCTACTAAGTATATAAGTCTACTAAGTATATAAGTCTTCTAAGTATATAAGTCTACTAAGTATATAGGTCTACTAAGTATATAGGTCTACTAAGTATATAAGTCTACTAAGTATAAAAGTCTACTAAGTTTACTAAGTATACTAAGTATATAAGTCTACTAAGTATATAAGTCTACTAAGTATATAAGTTTACAAAGTATATAAGTCTAAGTACATAAGTCTAAGTACATAAGTCTAAGTTCATAAGTCTAAGTACATAAGTCTAAGTACACAAGTCTAAGAACACAAGTCTAAGTATATAAGTCTAAGTATATAAGTTTAAGTATATAAGTCTAAGTAATCAGTTAGTCTGTAGACGACGTTTACTAAGTATACTAAGTATATAAGTCTACTAAGTATATAAGTCTACTAAGTATATAAGTCTACTAAGTATATAAGTCTACTAAGTATATAAGTCTACTAAGTATATAAGTTTACAAAGTATATAAGTCTAAGTACATAAGTCTAAGTACATAAGTCTAAGTTCATAAGTCTAAGTACATAAGTCTAAGTACACAAGTCTAAGAACACAAGTCTAAGTATATAAGTCTAAGTATATAAGTCTAAGTATATAAGTCTAAGTAATCAGTTAGTCTGTAGACGACAGACAGTACGCACGCTAGCTTTAAACCGGTTTCACGCTCTCGCTTACGCCAGCGGTACTCAACCGTTTTTGCACTCGGTCCGCATCCGTCGTTCATCGTGTCGTTCGCTTATTCTTTCCAACTATGCTCAAATGCAAGAGCTGCGACGTGGAGTTTAGGGATGGAGCTCGTTGCTCCGCTTGTCAGGGACATTACGACTTCGCCTGTGCTGGAGTTACTGAAACGGGATATCGTAGATTGGGGGATAGGAAGGCGACTTGGAGGTGTTCCGCCTGCAAGAACGCCCGGTCTGCAAGCCCAAACCCAGTTTTATCAAAATCTCCCGCCCCAGCCGACCTGGACACCGTGCTCGCAGAGCTTAAACGCCTGTCATTCCAGGTCGCCCAGCTCCCTGGACTGGACGCAAGTATTCAGACTATTAAGGCTGAACTTTCTGATCTGAAGACAATTAAGACTGAACTTTCAGATATTAAGTCTTCACTCGACTTTGTGGATCACAAAATTGGGGCCTTGTCTGATAGGATCACCGACATGGAAAAGGACATCCGGTCCTTGCAGAAGACGAAGAATGAAGTGGAGTTTCTTCAGGTACGTGTGCAAAACTTGGAGGGGCAACTTAAAGACAATGAGCAAAGGTCGCGCCTAAATAACATTGAGGTTAAAGGTGTCCCAGTCTCTAACTCTGAGAACCTGTTTGACATAATTTCCAAGATCGAGACTCATGTTAAATGTTCATTACCGAGAGAACAAATTAACTACATCGCGCGAGTGCCGATGCGCAATGATAAGCATAACAAATCAATTGTTATAGCCGTGCACAGCAGGTACATTAAGGACAATTTTGTTGCGGCAGCTAAGAAATGTACCACAACTGCTGCCGATCTGGGACTGCAGGGTACCAACCGTGTCTTTGTCAATGACCATTTGACATTGGAAAACAAGATCCTGCTAAACAAAACCAAGACTCTGGCAAAGGACCGGGGGTTTGCATTTACATGGGTCAAGGGGTGCAGGATCTTTGTGCGGAAAAACCCAACCTCTCCTGTCATCGGGATAAGATCGGAGTCCGATTTAAAAAAACTTTAATTTACCGTGATCTGTGCTTGTTTTACGTCAATATACTCCTTTTTGCTTGCTTGAAAAATAATATCCAAGGGTTGGCGAGCGCTGACTCACTTACTAGTTTACGTTCTGGTTTGCTCAATGCACCTACTATGCGTCATCTTGTCGCTTACTTATCGCTACCCGCATCTTTAAATCGCCTGGCTATTATCTACTGTTTCTTTTATTGTGCTAATAATTTTATTGCCTTTTCATCACTAATCGCATTCAATGGTATCTTAAAAACTACTAGTATTGCCCTTCTTATGAGCCTTAATAAAGCTCTGCAGTTTTTTAATCCTATTTTCGCGCTAAAAAACTTTTTCTCTAAAATTCCTTCCAATTAGTATTTATTACCAAAATGTCCGTGGCCTACGCACAAAAACTGCAACTTTTCTAAGAAACATCTCCTTATGCTCGTATGATGTTATTTGTATTACAGAAACTTGGTTAAATGACAGCGTTCATGATAATGAGTTATTTGACGAACGATACATAGTTTGGAGACGAGACCGTAATTACGAGTTGACGGATCAGATTAAAGGTGGCGGTGTTATGATAGCTGTTCGCCAGGAGCTCATGGCTGAGTGCCGCGAGTGGTCTTCGACTGCCGAGGACTTATGGGTTACCCTAACATTGAAAAACCGTAATTCTAGATCTACCTACAAATTGCACATTGGGGTGGTATACATTTGTAATGAAAATTTGGGCAATTCGATGTCTGTGCAACTATCTAACTTTGCAAACAATTTGAGCAAAATTGGTTTAGATAACCCATTGGATAAAATTATTGTCTTTGGTGACTTTAATATACCCCTTGTGACATGGACTATGGATAATGACGGGGTTTCATTTTCTCCTAGTAATTTCCAAGGCTCGCATCAGTTAGATTTAATAGACAGCCTTAATATGTGTAATCTCTTGCAATACAATTCTTTTTTAAATGATAGCAATGGCCGTTTATTGGATTTAATTTTCTCAAATAGTGATGTAATTGTGAAATCTTGTGAATGCCCCCTCGTCCGGGAGGATCCTCACCACCGGTCTCTGGTAACCTCTGCAGAGTTCGTTCAACTTCATACGATTAGGAACCGTTCTTACACTAAGTACTCGTATCACAATGGTGACTTTAATTCTATTTGCTCCAATCTAAACGCTATTGATTGGCATTCTGAGCTTGGTAGTAGGACTATTGAGGATGCGGTCTCCTTCTTGTACAGCACTCTTTATAACCTGCGCGACACCTACATTACATCCAGAGTAGTAACCCCAACCCGTAAGTATCCGTTATGGTACAAGCGGCCTCTAATAAAGTTACTTCGTGAAAAAGCGAAATTTCACAAAAAATATAAATTATATGGTAATTCATATGACCGGGACTCGTTTATTTTACTAAGAGAAAGAGCGCGTACAATGGAGAGAAATATGTACAATACCTACATTTTAAATATTGAAACATCCATCAAGGACAATCCCCGTGCTTTTTGGTCGTATGTGAAAAGTAAAAATCATTCAAATACGTATCCCTCCGTTCTTGAGTACGGGAACTGCTCATCCGACCAAGGTGATGAGATTTGCAACTTTTTCAGTGAGTATTTCCATTCTACCTTCCTTAATAACCCTCAGACTAATATACAACCCGCTTTGGCCTGTCCACCTGACTTTGCTTCTTCCACTGATATTAGTATAATTGAAGTGCTGGAGGAAAATGTTTCCAGACTATTTAAATCTTTAGACCTTACGAAATCAGCGGGACCTGACAACATACCGGCTATTTTAATAGTAAAATGTGCTAAGAGTCTAGTTCTGCCCCTCTCACTTCTATATCGCCGCTCCCTCACTGAGGGCACTGTTCCTAATATTTGGAAGGCCGCCTTCATCACCCCTATACATAAAAAAGGTCCTAAAAATAAGGTAGAAAACTACAGACCAATATCTAAGTTGTGTTTATTTGCCAAGGTTCTAGAAAAAATAGTTTATGCTCAACTTTACTCCGCTCTTAAGCACAACGTTTCGTTACAACAACATGGATTTTTTAGAGGTAGGTCAACCACTTCCAATCTTCTACTCTGTGCCGAGTTTATATCACGATTTATGTCTGAACCCTCTCAAGTAGATGTTATTTACACGGATTATTCGAAATGTTTTGATCGCATCGACCACTTGGCTCTTCTTGAGAAACTTCAGAGAATAGGTATTAGGGGGAATCTGTTCAGATGGTTCTCATCGTACGTTCGCAATCGGTGCCAAACTGTCGTTCTGGGCGGCTACTCTTCGTTGCCCATGAGCATCCCTTCTGGTGTCCCTCAGGGTTCCTTATTAGGACCATTGCTTTTTAATATTTTTATAAACGATATTGCTTCCTGCTTTATCCACTCCAAAATTCTGCTTTACGCAGACGACATGAAAATTATTTTCCCAATAGGTAAACTTGATGACGCTTTTTGCCTACAAGATGATCTTAACAGGTTTCAAAACTACTGCACACTCAATAAATTAGATCTAAATGTTTCCAAATGCTATGTGTGCTCTTTCACTCGCAAGTCAACTAAATTTACATTTAACTATTCATTGTATAACTCACCTCTAACTAGAGTAGATATAATTAAAGATTTAGGTGTGATTTTTGATAATAAATTGTTATTTGACGAGCATGTTAACAATATTGTCAAGAAGGCATCTCGTGCACTTGGTTTCATATTTAGAATGTCATCGGAATTTAAAAGTATCAAAACATTTAAAATCCTCTACTGTGCATATGTCCGTAGTCATTTGGAGTACGCCTCGCAGGTGTGGAATCCTTGCTATACCGTTTATTCATCTAGACTAGAATCCATTCAAAAGAGATTTTTAAGATACCTACAATATCGAGCTAAAATCTTTTTACCCGATTATACCACGAGATGCCGTAAATTTCATTTTCTACCACTCTCCAAACGTAGGGATATAGCCGATTTGGCGTATCTTTTGAATATTGCCAATGGTAAAGTGGACTGCCCGGAGCTCCTCGAACATTTAGGATTGCGTACGAATTCGACAGCATTGAGAAAGCCAAGCGTTCTTTATGTTCCTCTTGTTAGGACTAATTATAGGCAAAATGCATTTTTGATCAGAGCATGCGGCTCGTTCAACTCCTTGGCTAAAGCAAACATTGATATAGATTTATTTAATACTTCAACAAGTAAGTTTAAACGCTTGCTTAATGACAACTTTTTTCAAGAATAATATTGTGTTAACTTTTTTTTTTTTGTTTAATTATTAGGTACTTTATTATGTCGTCTACTGTTACTATTTTTATTCCTACTCATTCTTGCATATCTGCGGAAACTTTTAATTGGCCATCTGCGTACATGTAGCAACTTAGCTGCATGTATTTATAAATCACCCTACTCTATTGTATCCACCTAGCTGTAAGTTTTCCCAAAACTTTAAAAATAAAAAAATAAAAAAATAAAATAAATATAAGTCTAAGTATATAAGTCTAAGTATATAAGTCTAAGTATATAAGTCTAAGTATATAAGTCTAAGTATATAAGTCTAAGTATATAAGTCTACTAAGTATATAAGTCTACTAAGTATATAAGTCTAAGTATATAAGTCTACTGAGTATATCAGTCTACTAAGTATATAAGTCTACTAAGTATATAAGTCTACTCAGTATATAAGTATTCTAAGTATATAAGTCTACTAAGTGTATAAGTCTACTAAGTATATAAGTCTACTAAGTATATAAGTCTACTAAGTATATAAGTCTTCTAAGTATATAAGTCTACTAGGTATATAAGTCTTCTAAGTGTATAAGTCTACTAAGTGTATAAGTCTACTAAGTGTATAAGTCTACTAAGTGTATAAGTCTACTAAGTGTATAAGTCTACTAAGTGTATCAGTCTACTAAGTGTATAAGTCTACTAAGTGTATAAGTCTACTAAGTATATAAGTCTACTAAGTATATAAGTCTACTAAGTATATAAGTCTACTAAGTATATAAGTCTTCAAAGTATATAAGTCTACTAAGTATATAAGTCTACTAAGTATATAAGTCTACTAATTATATAAGTCTACTAAGTATATAAGTCTACTACTACTACTACTAAGTATACTACGTATATAAGTCTACTAAGTATATAAGTCTACTAAGTATATAAGTCTACAAAGTATATAACTCTAAGTACATAAGTCTAAGTACATAAGTCTAAGTTCATAAGTCTAAAAACATAAGTCTAAGTACACAAGTCTAAGTATTTTAGTCTAAGTATATAAGTCTAAGTATATAAGTCTAAGTATATAAGTCTAAGTATATAAGTCTAAGTATATAAGTCTAAGTATATAAGTCTAAGTATATAAGTCTAAGTATATAAGTCTAAGTATATAAGTCTTAGTATATAAGTCTAAGTACATAAGTCTAAGTACACAAGTCTAAGTACACAAGTCTAAGTATATAAGTCTTAGTATATAAGTCTAAGTATATAAGTCTAAGTATATAAGTCTAAGTATATAAGTCTAAGTATATAAGTCTTCTAAGTATATAATTCAACTAAGTATATAAGTCTACTAAGTATATAAGTCTACTAAGTCTACTAAGTATATAAGTCTACTAAGTATATAAGTCTACTAAGTATATAAGTCTTCTAAGTATATAAGTCTACTAAGTATATAAGTCTACTAAGTATATAGGTCTACTAAGTATATAAGTCTACTAAGTATATAAGTCTACTAAGTATACTAAGTATATAAGTCTACTAAGTATATAAGTCTAAGTACATAAGTCTAAGTACATAAGTCTAAGTTCATAAGTCTAAGTACATAAGTCTAAGTTCACAAGTCTAAGTATATAAGTCTAAGTATATAAGTCTAAGTATATAAGTCTAAGTATATAAGTCTAAGTATATAAGTCTAAGTGTATAAGTCTAAGTATATAAGTCTAAGTATATAAGTCTAAGTATATAAGTCTAAGTATATAAGTCTAAGTATATAAGTCTAAGTATATAAGTCTAAGTATATAAGTTTATTTATTTATTTATTTATTTATTTATTTAAAGGAAAACCAACAGCACAAAAACCAGAATAAAAAACAGAAATTGTAGCAGAAGGCGAATAACAGGTTTTCACGGATAGAAAAGGAATAGATACAAAAAAATGTGAACAACAAAAAGAAAAATAGTAAACTAAAAACAGAGCAGAAGTTAAGATAGTTGATAAACAGAATATAAATATTACCATAAAGTAGCACAATACTATAGGAAAAAAAAACAGATTATATTATACTTATACAAATAAGATACAAAGTTAGATGAATAATAATAATAATAACCTACTAATTAGAGCCTCACAACGAGGAGAAGAAGTCATTACTCAGCCGCCGCCTCGCGGATTCGACACTGGAGCAGAAAAGATCCAGGTCAATTTGCCTCGACAGTTTGTTGAATTGGTCGCCAACTCGCCACAGAAAGGAATTTTGCCGGTAATTCGTCCTAGCCAGTGAAATATTGATAAGCGGGTTGAACCTAACTCTTACGCGCGGTACACAAAGACTAATTTTACTAAGAAGATCAGGACTATCAATTTGATTATTAGTAATTTTAAGTAAAAACGTCAGGTCAGCAATTTCACGCCGCTTGCTAAGCGGGAGGAAATGAAATTTTTTGCATAAGCCTAAATAGTTTGAGGAGTCATACGGAACTTTTAAGCGGAAGCATAGATATTTAATAAATTTAGTTTGGATGCGCTCAATTCTGTTGATATAAGTACTATAACGCGGACTCCACACTTGAGAAGCATACTCGAGAGAGCTGCGAACAAATGAACAGTACAATATTTTAAATGTTTTAGCTCGACTAAAGCTTGCGGAGCTCCTCATTATAAAACCTAGGGCTTTCGAAGCTTTAGCTATAATAGCGTCAATGTGGGAATCAAAGAGGAGCTTGGAATCATGCAGCACTCCTAGATCTCTAATGACCTTGCAATCCTGAAGGGTTTGCTGTTTTAATAAATAAGACGATTGGACTAAAGTTCTTTTACGCGAGTAGGTCATAACTAAACACTTGGATGGATTAAGATCAAGCTTGTTGACCAAGCAATAGCTATCAAGTCTTACTAGATCCTCTTGAAGGAGGATCGCATCTTCAGGTGAATCAATGATTCTGTAAATCTTCATATCATCAGCAAAGCATAGCAAGCGACTGTTGAGGAAGCAGCTAGAAATGTCATTAATAAATATTAAAAAGAGCAGAGGGCCCAGCAGTGACCCTTGAGGAACACCACTGGGAATGGACACCCAGCTGGACATGTAATTGCTGACAACAATAGCCTGCGACCTATTGCCGATGTAAGAGGAAAACCATCTGAGTAAGTCCCCCCGTATTCCCATCTTGAAGAGCTTAGATAGTAGCATCTTATGATCGATCCTATCAAAGGCCTTGCTATAGTCTGTATAGACCACATCGACTTGATAACCGTGGACCATAGCTTCGGTTAAGAAGTCATTGAGGATGATAAGATTGGACACAGTCGATCGCCCTTTAAGAAAACCATGTTGAACGGAAGAGAAGGATTGCTGCAGTGCTGCGTACACCTGGTTGAAAACAATTTTTTCAAATATTTTGGCTATTATGCAGAGTTTTGAAATGGGTCTATAATTGCCAACTTCAGATTTGGAGCCCTTCTTATGGATTGGTGATACAAAAGCGGACTTCCATAAGCTTGGGACCATGCAATGAGAGATAGATTTTTTAAATAAAAGGCAAATTGGAATACATATAGTGCTTGCACATGACTTCAAGAAGACGGGGCTAACATGGTCAGGACCAGCAGACTTAGATAGATCCAGTTTTAGAATTAGTTGATGGATTTCGTCAGTTATTATTTCAATGCTTGAAATCCCGTACTCACAAACTGGAGATACGTCCATTGGGTCAAAACCTACAGTCGAGTGGAGACCAGACGATTGCGAGCCCGATGGCACAAGGAAAGTAGAATAAAAGTACTTGGAAAAAGCATCACAGATGGAACCCACTGAAGTAACAGGTGCACCTAAGTAATTAAGACAAGTAGGTATACCGTTAGAATTTGAACGACTTTTTATGTAAGACCAAAACTTTTTAGGTTCTTGCTCAATGCTATTTTCGACAGATGACATATACTCATCAAAGCACCTGCTTTCTAATAGATTAACCCTGTCCCGTAACAGCTTAAAGGTTCCCCAGTCAGAGGCCCTGCCATAAACTCTATACCTTTTTAGGAACTTGTATTTTTCCCTAATTAGCTTAATTAAAGAAGAGTTGAACCATTTCGGGTAAGATGAATTACTTACTAATCTAGACGGGATAAATTGAATTTTTAGCATATCCAAAATAGAATAAAAAAACTTAACTGACTCCTCAAGTGATCTTGAGGAAAGCTCAGAGACCCAGTCAATATCAGAAATTTTTCTATTAATAGACTCATAATCTCCTTTGTTATACAAATATTTAATGTAAGACTGCGATTTTATGCAAGGTAGGTTCAAAAACGAAGCATTTAGCAGAAGGGCCTTGTGGTGGGGATCAAGTGGCACTAATGGGTCATGACATTCAGTTACAATAATATCCTCATTGGACAGGACCAGGTCCAAAATTCTGCCCTTAGATAAGTTCCGAATGCTATTGTACTGGCGAAAGTCATGTGTATTTAATTCATCAATAAACAAAGCCTCCGTGCCAGTCAAACCGGGTGTTGGTACTAAATGAGAAGAACTCGTGCAAGGTATCCAATCTAAACCACTCAGATTAAAATCACCAGCCACAATAAATTTATCAGAGGGGTTCAGGCTAACTATGTCATTTAATTTAGATAGGTAATTTAGAAGCTGCTGGGAAGAACTATAGCCTAGATTTTGATTACATAAGTAAATACAGCACAAGTGAACAATGAGAGAGGATTTGTTTTTCTGTTTTAGAGAAATGGTAACCCACAAATCCTCAGCCGAGGATTGATAAGTAGGCTGAGCTATTGCTGATATACCTTTACGTACAGCGATAAGAACTCCCCCTCCCCTGGATTGCCCAGTCAAACTATAGTCTCGGTCGCGGCGCCAAACAACATACCCATCTCCAAACAGCTCAGAATCTACTATGCTGTCAAAAAGCCATGTTTCCGTCAGAATTATAACGTCATACGAGCTCAGATACAAATTACGCAAAAAAATAGCTGTTTTAGTTCGCAGGCCCCTCACGTTTTGGTAATACAAGTTCAAGTTATTTATAGGTGAACTACCCATAATTGGACCAACAACATAGCGATAGTATAGAAGTAGCTATACTTATATCTAAAATATTCAAACCAATGAATATAAAAGCGTTAAAACGGCGCGGCTTGAAATACAATTTGTGACAAACAACATTCCTAAATAAAAAGACACGGCAAAATAATTCACGAGTGCGAGAAGGCGAGCAAATTAAAAGAATAGCAATTGCAAGAGGTGCGAAAAAGATAATTAGTGTCGATGCGTAAGCGCAGTAAGCGAATGCGCCAGAACAATGGCGAGGTAACCGGTCGGCGGACGGCTCAGAGATTGCAAACATTTTCCTAATTGAGCCATTTAAAGCATACAAATGATGAAAAAGCCTACGATTAAACAGCGGTAAGTCAACGTTATAGCAGCAGATTATGATAACCTGTTTAAATCAGTCTCCTTGTTAATAATGACTATGGGAGATGAGTCATTCTTTCGGGTGTGAATCTTGCCGTACTTTACCCACACATAGCTATGGCCTTTCTCCTTTGCCAAGGTTTTAGTTTTGTTAAGTAGGACCTTGGAGTCAGCATTCAGATGGTCATTGATGAAAATTCGCCGGACTGAGTCACGGAAGCCAATGTCAGGGGCCGAGAGCGACTTGCGGGCCCTGGCAGCCGATACAAAATCCTCCTTTACATAGCGATTTGTAAAGCTGACGATGATAGCCTTCTCCTTGGAACCGTGAAGTGGTACTCTATAAAGATAGTCTATGTGGGCTTTTGGGAGGTTCACGTCAAGTTCCTTACTGATAGCTTCAATGACTGAAAAAAGATTTTCATCTTTCTTTAGAGGGACTCCCTTGATCTCCACGTTATTGAGACGAGATCTTTGGTCAGCTACAGACAACTGCTGCTTCAAATCTGCTACAGTGGTTTCGAGACAATTCATTGACTCCTGCATTGTATCCACTCTCGACACCTTGCTCTCCACCTCGGCAATCCTGTTCGAGAAATCCTCCAGGCGCGAACCCATAAACTCACAGCTAGATTTTAAGTCCACCAACTCCTCTTTGATGGTTTTTACATCCCGGAGTAGCGACGGCATCCCAGCTAATTGGCGTTTAAGATCTCGAACCTCCTTAAGGATTTCATCAAGCGAAGTAGGTTCAGGCGACACTGGCGGCGGCGGTACCGGGGATAAGCTCCTACAGGAGAAGCATTTCCAGGCCGCCCTCCTGTCTGCACCCAACTTCCTCCAACCAGCTTCAGTTATCTGAGCGCAACCGAAGTCCAACTGTTTCCTACAGCTAGCACACTGCACTCCATCATTGAAGTCAGACTGGCACGATGCGCACTTCATAACGAAAGGTTGACGATCTATGGAAGCGAACCGGAAATTCTGTAGCGTGGTGACTTGACGAGTACTCACACTGTTTAAGTATATAAGTCTAAGTATATAAGTCTAAGTATATAAGTCTAAGTATATAAGTCTACTAAGTATATAAGTCTACTAAGTATATAAGTCTAAGTATATAAGTCTACTGAGTATATAAGTCTACTGAGTATATAAATCTACTAAGTATATAAGTCTACTAAGTATATAAGTCTTCTAAGTGTATAAGTCTACTAAGTGTATAAGTCTACTAAGTGTATAAGTCTACTAAGTGTATAAGTCTACTAAGTGTATAAGTCTACTAAGTGTATAAGTCTACTAAGTGTATAAGTCTACTAAGTATATAAGTCTTCTAAGTATATAAGTCTACTAGGTATATAAGTCTACTAAGTATATAAGTCTTCTAAGTGTATAAGTCTACTAAGTGTATAAGTCTACTAAGTGTATAAGTCTACTAAGTGTATAAGTCTACTAAGTGTATAAGTCTACTAAGTGTATCAGTCTACTAAGTGTATAAGTCTACTAAGTGTATAAGTCTACTAAGTATATAAGTCTACTAAGTATATAAGTCTACTAAGTATATAAGTCTACTAAGTATATAAGTCTTCTAAGTATATAAGTCTACTAAGTATATAAGTCTACTAAGTATATAAGTCTACTAATTATATAAGTCTACTAAGTATATAAGTCTACTACTACTACTACTAAGTATACTACGTATATAAGTCTACTAAGTATATAAGTCTACAAAGTATATAACTCTAAGTACATAAGTCTAAGTACATAAGTCTAAGTTCATAAGTCTAAGTACATAAGTCTTAGTTCATAAGTCTAAGTACATAAGTCTAAGTACACAAGTCTAAGTATATAAGTCTAAGTATATAAGTCTAAGTATTTTAGTCTAAGTATATAAGTCTAAGTATATAAGTCTAAGTATATAAGTCTAAGTATATAAGTCTAAGTATATAAGTCTAAGTATATAAGTCTAAGTATATAAGTCTAAGTATATAAGTCTAAGTATATAAGTCTTCGTACATAAGTCTAAGTACACAAGTCTAAGTACACAAGTCTAAGTATATAAGTCTTAGTATATAAGTCTAAGTATATAAGTCTAAGTATATAAGTCTAAGTATATTAGTCTAAGTATATAAGTCCAAGTATATAAGTCTTCTAAGTATATAAGTCTACTAAGTATATAAGTCTACTAAGTATATAAGTCTACTAAGTATATAAGTCTTCTAAGTATATAAGTCTACTAAGTATATAAGTCTACTAAGTATATAGGTCTACTAAGTATATAAGTCTACTAAGTATATAAGTCTACTAAGTATACTAAGTATATAAGTCTACTAAGTATATAAGTCTAAGTACATAAGTCTAAGTACATAAGTCTAAGTTCATAAGTCTAAGTACATAAGTCTAAGTTCACAAGTCTAAGTATATAAGTCTAAGTATATAAGTCTAAGTATATAAGTCTAAGTATATAAGTCTAAGTATATAAGTCTAAGTATATAAGTCTAAGTATATAAGTCTAAGTATATAAGTCTAAGTATATAAGTCTAAGAATATAAGTCTAAGTATATAAGTCTAAGTATATAAGTCTAAGTATATAAGTCTAAGTATATAAGTCTAAGTTTATAAGTCTACTAAGTATATAAGTCTACTAAGTATATAAGTCTAAGTATATAAGTCTACTGAGTATATAAGTCTACTAAGTATATAAATCTACTAAGTATATAAGTCTACTAAGTATATAAGTCTTCTAAGTGTATAAATCTACTAAGTGTATAAGTCTACTAAGTGTATAAGTCTACTAAGTATATAAGTCTACTACTACTACTAAGTATACTAAGTATATAAGTCTTCTAAGTATATAAGTCTACAAAGTATATAAGTCTAAGTACATAAGTCTAAGTACATAAGTCTAAGTTCATAAGTCTAAGTACATAAGTCTAAGTACACAAGTCTAAGTATATAAGTCTAAGTATATAAGTCTAAGTATATAAGTCTAAGTTTATAAGTCTAAGTATATAAGTCTAAGTATATAAGTCTAAGTATATAAGTCTAAGTATATAAGTCTAAGTATATAAGTCTAAGTATATAAGTCTAAGTACATAAGTCTAAGTACGCAAGTCTAAGTACACAAGTCTAAGTATATAAGTCTTAGTATATAAGTCTAGGTATATAAGTCTAAGTATATAAGTCTAAGTATATAAGTCTAAGTATATAAGTCTTCTAAGTATATAAGTCTACTAGGTATATAAGTCTACTAAATATATAAGTCTACTAAGTCTACTAAGTATATAAGTCTACTAAGTATATAAGTCTACTAAGTATATAAGTCTTCTAAGTATATAAGTCTACTAAGGATATAAGTCTACTAAGTATATAGGTCTACTAAGTATATAAGTCTACTAAGTATATAAGTCTACTAAGTATACTAAGTATATAAGTCTACTAAGTATATAAGTCTAAGTACATAAGTCTAAGTACATAAGTCTAAGTTCATAAGTCTAAGTACATAAGTCTAAGTTCACAAGTCTAAGTATATAAGTCTAAGTATATAAGTCTACTAAGTATATAAGTCTACTAAGTATATAAGTCTACTAAGTCAGTCAGTCCGTAGACGACGAACAGCGCGTACGCATACACGACCGGTTTTAGTCTGTCCCCTTTACCAGCGCTTCTCAAACTTTTCTGTTCCGGGTCGTATTTTGTCAACCGATACGCGATGAATAAGTGCGCCAGCTGTGCGGAAGATTTTACAGACGGTCCCCAATGCTCTGTCTGTCTGGGCCGTTTTGACTACGTTTGCGCTGTTGTCACGGAACATGGGTTTCGTCGTTTGGGTGAAAACCGTAAAGCAGCCTGGAGATGTTCCTCGTGTAAGATTGGCAGGACGCCGAGCCCTTTACCACCTCCGGCTAACCCCCCATCTTTGAAGTTACCGGTGCCTGCGGATATGCATGCGGTGCTTGCCGAGCTTAAGCGCCTTTCTCTTCTAGTTGCTGTGCTGCCTGGGCTTGACGAGGCGGTCAAAAATATCAAGGCTGAATTATCCACGCTTAAAACTATCAAACCAGAGATAGCTGATATTAAATCGTCGTTAGAATTCATTGACCATAAGATGGGCGCGTTGTCAGATAAAATCTTGGGGATGGAGAAAGATATTAAAACCCTGCAAAAAACCAAACATGATGTTGAATATCTGCAGCTACGGGTGGAGAAATTGGAGGCCCAAAACCAGGAGGTGGAGCAGAGATCGCGCCTTAATAATCTCGAAATTAAAGGAGTTCCGGTCTCCAAAAACGAGAATCTGTTCGAGGTTGTCTCCAAAATTGGCATGCATGTGAAGTGTGCCATTCCGAAAGAACAGGTTAATTACATAGCTAGGATACCTATGCGTGACAGCAAGGCCATTAAGACCATTGTGGTTGCTATACACAGCAGATACATAAAGGATGAGTTCGTATCTGCCGCCAGGAAGTGCACCATTACTGCGACGGCCCTAGGAATGTCTGGCAGTAGTAGAATATTCGTTAATGAGCATTTGACGATTGAAAATAAAATACTGCTCAACAAGATCAAAGCCCTAGCAAAAGATAAGGGGTTTGCGTTTGTATGGGTGCGGGGTTGCAAAATCTTCGTTCGAAAAAACGAGGGTTCGCCAAAAATCCAGATACGTACAGAAGCAGACCTGGGAAAGTTGTAGTGTGTTATATTTACTTACTTGTGCTTATTTTTTTTGTGATTATCTACGCATGGGAATTTGTTTGCTTCGGAAGTTTGACAAACGCTGCCTCGCTAACTGGTTCTCTCGGCACACTTGCTATGCGTAATCCTACTGCCCGCTTATCGCTACCCTCAACGGTAGGTCGACGGTTTATTTGCTATTGTCTCTTTTGTCTCGCTAATTTACTTTATGCACTGTTGTGTGTCATATTTTTAATATTATCTGCCTATCATAAAATTTTGTTTGCTTTTCGCTCCGCGTTCACCGCTTTTCGCCCAATTACCTTTAATAACTTACGTCTTTGCTTGCCTACACGGAAAATAATAAACTTACCGGTTAATAATGATTAGTATGTATTATCAAAACGTACGCGGTTTACGTACGAAGACTGCTATTTTTATAGAAATATGTGTTTAAATTCTTTTGATTTAATTTGCATAACTGAATCATGGCTAATTGATGGGATTAATAGTAGTGAATTATTTGACGACCGGTATATTGTTTTTAGGCGTGATCGTAACTATGGGTCTACTGAGCAGGGAAGGGGGGGTGGGGTTTTACTAGCGGTTCGCCGTGAACTTGTGGCTGAGTGGTATGGCAACGCAAATGATTGGGATTCTTTTGTTATTTTAAGAGAAAGAGCGCGGGTAATGGAGAAAGAGATGTTTAATACATATATGAGTAATATTGAAGACCTTATTAAAAATAATCCTCGCTCGTTTTGGGGTTATGTAAAAAGTAAGAAAAACTCTAATACATATCCTTCTGTAATGGAGTATGGCGTCCGTTCTTCAGATCGTGGGGGTGAGATTTGTGATATGTTTGCGGAATACTTCCACTCCATTTTCCTTAATCGCTCATCAGGCCTCGTTCAACCTGACGCTTCGCTAAGACTCACATCGTGCGCTGATATAGGTATGGTAGAAGTTACTGAGGACGAGGTGTTTCGCCTTTTTAAGACCCTTGATATGAACAAATCGGCGGGGCCGGACAATATACCTGCCATTTTTATAGTTAATTGTGTGAAAAGCCTGGCTTTCCCCCTTACTTTGTTGTACCGTCGCTCGCTAACCGAAGGTTTTGTTCCGGAAATTTGGAAGTCGGCTTATGTCACTCCCATTCATAAAAAAGGTCCAAAAAACGTTGTAGACAATTATAGGCCGATTTCTAAATTATGTTTATTTGCTAAGGTCCTCGAGAAAATAGTTTACGCGCAGGTCTACTCTGCGTTGCGGCACGACCTCATGCTGGAGCAGCATGGATTTCTTAGGGGTCGCTCCACAACATCCAATCTTCTTATCTGTTCTGAGTACCTAACAAAGTTCATGGCTGAGCCATCGCAGGTAGATATTATATACACCGATTATTCCAAGTGTTTTGACCGCATTGACCACCTTGTCTTGTTAAGAAAGTTACAACAAGTAGGTATTAGAGGCAACCTCTTCAGATGGTTCACATCTTATGTCCATAATAGATGCCAGACTGTTGTTCTTAGCGGATATTCCTCATCACCCTTGTTAATTCCTTCGGGAGTGCCACAGGGGTCCTTGTTGGGTCCCCTGCTCTTTGCAATTTTTGTTAACGACATCTCGTCTTGACATGACTATGACTATGACGATGACGATGACGATGACTTTGACTATGACTATGACTATGACTATGACTAAGTACACAAGTCTAAGTATATAAGTCTTAGTATATAAGTCTAAGTATATAAGTCTAAGTATATAAGTCTAAGTATATAAGTCTAAGTATATAAGTCTAAGTATATAAGTCTAAGTATATAAGTCTAAGTTTATAAGTCTAAGTATATAAGTCTAAGTATATAAGTCTAAGTATATAAGTCTACTAAGTATATAAGTCTACTAAGTATATAAGTCTAAGTATATAAGTCTACTGAATATATAAGTCACTAAGTATATAAATCTACTAAGTATATAAGTCTACTAAGTATATAAGTCTTCTAAGTGTATAAGTCTACTAAGTGTATAAGTCTACTAAGTGTATAAGTCTACTAAGTATATAAGTCTACTAAGTATATAAGTCTACTATGTATATAAGTCTACTAAGTATATAAGTCTTCTAAGTATATAAGTCTACTAAGTATATAAGTCTACTAAGTATATAAGTCTACTAATTATATAAGTCTACTAAGTATATAAGTCTACTACTACTACTAAGTATACTAAGTATATAAGTCTACTAAGTATATAAGTCTACTAAGTATATAAGTCTACAAAGTATATAAGTCTAAGTACATAAGTCTAAGTACATAAGTCTAAGTTCATAAGTCTAAGTACATAAGTCTAAGTACACAAGTCTAAGTACACAAGTCTAAGTATATAAGTCTGAGTATATAAGTCTAAGTATATAAGTCTAAGTATATAAGTCTAAGTATATAAGTCTAAGTATATAAGTCTAAGTATATAAGTCTAAGTACATAAGTCTAAGTACACAAGTCAAAGTACACAAGTCTAAGTATATAAGTCTTAGTATATAAGTCTAAGTATATAAGTCTAAGTATATAAGTCTAAGTATATAAGTCTAAGTATATAAGTCTAAGTATATAAGTCTAAGTATATAAGTCTTCTAAGTATATAAGTCTACTAAGTATATAAGTCTTCAAAGTATATAAGTCTACTAAGGATATAAGTCTACTAAGTATATAAGTCTACTCAGTATATAAGTCTACTAAGTATATAAGTCTACTAAGTATACTAAGTATATAAGTCTACTAAGTATATAAGTCTAAGTACATAAGTCTAAGTACATAAGTCTAAGTTCATAAGTCTAAGTACATAAGTCTAAGTTCACAAGTCTAAGTATATAAGTCTAAGTATATAAGTCTACTAAGTATATAAGTCTACTAAGTATATAAGTCTACTAAGTATATAAGTATACTAAGTCTACTAAGTATATAAGTCTACTAAGTATATAAGTCTACTAAGTATATAAGTTTTCTAAGTATATAAGTCTACTAAGTATATAAGTCTACTAAGTATATAGGTCTACTAAGTATATAAGTCTACTAAGTATATTAGTCTCCTAAGTATACTAAGTATATAAGTCTACTAAGTATATAAGTCTAAGTACATAAGTCTAAGTACATAAGTCTAAGTTCATAAGTCTAAGTACATAAGACTAAGTTCACAAGTCTAAGTATATAAGTCTAAGTATATAAGTCTAAGTATATAAGTCTAAGTATATAAGTCTAAGTATATAAGTCTACTAATTATATAAGTCTACTAAGTATATAAGTCTACTACTACTACTAAGTATACTAAGTATATAAGTCTACTAAGTATATAAGTCTACTAAGTATATTAGTCTACAAAGTATATAAGTCTAAGTACATAAGTCTAAATACATAAGTCTAAGTTCATAAGTCTAAGTACATAAGTCTAAGTTCATAAGTCTAAGTACATAAGTCTAAGTACACAAGTCTAAGTATATAAGTCTAAGTATATAAATCTAAGTATATAAGTCTTAGTATATAAGTCTAAGTATATAAGTCTGAGTATATAAGTCTAAGTATATAAGTCTAAGTATATAAGTCTAAGTACATAAGTCTAAGTACACAAGTCAAAGTACACAAGTCTAAGTATATAAGTCTTAGTATATAAGTCTAAGTATATAAGTCTAAGTATATAAGTCTAAGTATATAAGTCTAAGTATATAAGTCTAAGTATATAAGTCTTCTAAGTATATAAGTCTACTAAGTATATAAGTCTACTAAATATATAAGTCTACTAAGTCTACTAAGTATATAAGTCTACTAAGTATATAAGTCTTCTAAGTATATAAGTCTACTAAGGATATAAGTCTACTAAGTATATAGGTCTACTCAGTATATAAGTCTACTAAGTATATAAGTCTACTAAGTATACTAAGTATATAAGTCTACTAAGTATATAAGTCTAAGTACATAAGTCTAAGTACATAAGTCTAAGTTCATAAGTCTAAGTACATAAGTCTAAGTTCACAAGTCTAAGTATATAAGTCTAAGTATATAAGTCTACTAAGTATATAAGTCTACTAAGTATATAAGTCTACTAAGTATATAAGTCTACTAAGTCTACTAAGTATATAAGTCTACTAAGTATATAAGTCTACTAAGTATATAGGTCTACTAAGTATATAAGTCTACTAAGTATATAAGTCTCCTAAGTATACTTAGTATATAAGTCTACTAAGTATATAAGTCTAAGTACATAAGTCTAAGTACATAAGTCTAAGTTCATAAGTCTAAGTACATAAGACCAAGTTCACAAGTCTAAGTATATAAGTCTAAGTATATAAGTCTAAGTATATAAGTCTAACTATATAAGTCTAAGTATATAAGTCTAAGTATATAAGTCTACTAATTATATAAGTCTACTAAGTATATAAGTCTACTACTACTACTAAGTATACTAAGTATATAAGTCTACTAAGTATATTAGTCTACAAAGTATATAAGTCTAAGTACATAAGTCTAAGTACATAAGTCTAAGTTCATAAGTCTAAGTACATAAGTCTAAGTTCATAAGTCTAAGTACATAAGTCTTAGTACACAAGTCTTCTCTTCATAGTCGTCTGGTAGTTACAACGCGAGCTCCAACCGAGTCATAGTTGCCTGGTATCTAAAACGCGAGCTCCTAGGGAGTCATAGCCGTCTGGTTGTTACAACGCGAGCTCCAACCGAGTCATAGTTGCCTGGTAGCTACAACGCGAGTTCCTTGGGAGTCGTAGTCATCTGGTAGTTACAACGCGAGCTCCAACCGAGTCATAGTTGCCTGGTAGCTAAAACGCGAGATCCTAGGGATTCATAGTCGTCTGGTAGTTACAACGCGAGCTCCAACCGAGTCATAGTTGCCTGGTAGCTAAAATGCGAGCTCCTAGGGAGTCATAGTCGTCTGGTAGTTACACCGCGACTCCAACCGAGTCATAGTTGCCTGGTAGCTACAACGCGAGCTCCTAGGGAGTCATAGTCATCTGGTGGTTACAACGCGAGCTCCAACCAAGTCATAGTTGCCTGGTAGCTACAACACGAGATCCTAGGGAGTCATAGTCATCTGGTAGTTACAACGCGAGCTCCAACTGAGTCATAGTTGCCTGGTAGCTAAAACGCGAGCTCCTAGGGAGTCATAGTCGTCTGGTAGTTACAACGCGAGCTCCAACCGAGTCATAGTTGCCTGGTAGCTACAACGCGAGCTCCTAGGGAGTCATACTCATCTGGTAGTTACAACGCGATCTCCAACCAAGTCATAGTTGCCTAGTAGCTACAACACGAGCTCCTAGGGAGTCATAGTCGTCTGGTAGTTACAACGCGAGCTCCAACCGAGTCATAGTTGCCTGGTAGCTACAACGCGAGCTCCTAGGGTGTCATAGTCATCTGGTAGTTACAACGCGAGCTCCAACCGAGTCATAGCTACCTGGTAGCTACAACGCGAGCTCCAACTGAGTCATAGTATCCTGATAGCTACAACGCGAGCTCCTAGGGATTCAAAGTCATCTGGTAGTTACAACGCGAGCTCCAACCGAGTCATAGTTGCCTGGTATTTAAAACGCAAGCTCCTAGGGAGTGATAGTCGTCTGGTTGTTACAACACGAGCTCCAACCGAGTCATAGCTACCTGGTAGCTACAACGCGAGCTCCAACCGAGTCATAGTTGCCTGATAGCTACAACGCGAGCTCCTAGGGATTCATAGTCGTCTGGTAGTTACAACGCGAGCTCCAACCGAGTCATAGTTGCCTGGTAGCTAAAACGCGAGCTCCTAGGGAGTCATAGTCGTCTGGTAGTTACAACGCGAGCTCCAACCGAGTCATAGTTGCCTGGTAGCTAAAACGCGAGCTCCTAGGGATTTATAGTCGTCTGGTAGTTACAACGCGAGTTCCAACCGAGTCATAGTTGCCTGGTAGCTAAAACGCGAGCTTCTAGGGTGTCATAGTCGTCTGGTAGTTACAACGCCAGCTCCAACCGAGTCATAGTTGCCTGGTAGCTACAACGCGAGCTCCTAGGGAGTCATAGTCATCTGGTAGTTACAACGCGAGCTCCAACCAAGTCATAGTTGCCTGGTAGCTACAACACGAGCTCCTAGGGAGTCATAGTCATCTGTTAGTTACAACGCGAGCTCCAACCGAGTCATAGTTGCCTGGTAGCTAAAACGCAAGCTCCTAGGGTGTCATAGTCGTCTGGTAGTTACAACGCGAGCTCCAACCGAGTCATAGTTGCCTGATAGCTACAACGCGAGCTCCTAGGGTGTCATAGTCACCTGGTAGTTACAACGCGAGCTCCAACCAAGTCATAGTTGCCTGGTAGCTACAACACGAGCTCCTAGGGAGTCATAGTCATCTGGTAGTTACAACGCGAGCTCCAACCGAGTCATAGTTGCCTGGTAGCTACAACGCAAGCTCCTAGGGAGTCATAGTCGTCTGGTAGTTACAACGCGAGCTCTAACCGAGTCATAGCTATTTGGTAGCTACAACATGAGCTCCTAGGGAGTTATAGTCATCTGGTAGTTACAACGCGAGCTCCAACCGAGTCATAGTTGCCTGGTAGATAAAACGCAAGCTCCTAGGGAGTCATAGTCATCTGGTAGTTACAACACGAGCTCCAACCAAGTCATAGTTGCCTGGTAGCTACAACACGAGCTCCTAGGGAGTCATAGTCATCTGGTAGTTACAACGCGAGCTCCAACCGAGTCATAGTTGCCTGGTAGCTAAAACGCAAGCTCCTAGGGAGTCATAGTCGTCTGGTAGTTACAACGCGAGCTCCAACCGAGTCATAGTTGCCTGATAGCTACAACGCGAGCTCCAAGGGAGTCATAGTCACCTGGTAGTTACAACGCGAGCTCCAACCAAGTCATAGTTGCCTGGTAGCTACAACACGAGCTCCTAGGGAGTCATAGTCATCTGGTAGTTACAACGCGAGCTCCAACCGAGTCATAGTTGCCTGGTAGCTACAACGCGAGCTCTTAGGGATTCATAGTCGTCTGGTAGTTACAACGCGAGCTCCAACCGAGTCATAGTTGCCTGGTATCTAAAACGCGAGCTCCTAGGGAGTCATAGTCGTCTGGTAGTTACAACGCGAGCTACAACCGAGTCATAGTTGCCTGGTAGCTACAACGCGAGTTCCTTGGGAGTCGTAGTCATCTGGTAGTTACAACGCGAGCTCCAACCGAGTCATAGTTGCCTGGTAGCTAAAACGCGAGCTCCTAGGGATTCATAGTCGTCTGGTAGTTACTACGCGAGCTCCAACCGAGTCATAGTTGCCTGGTAGCTAAAATGCGAGCTCCTAGGGAGTCATAGTCGTCTGGTAGTTACAACGCGAGCTCCAACCGAGTCATAGTTGCCTGGTAGCTACAATGCGAGCTCCTAGGGAGTCATAGTCATCTGGTGGTTACAACGCGAGCTCCAACCAAGTCATAGTTGCCTGGTAGCTACAACACGAGCTCCTAGGGAGTCATAGTCATCTGGTAGTTACAACGCGAGCTCCAACCGAGTCATAGTTGCCTGGTAGCTAAAACACGAGCTCCTAGGGAGTCATAGTCGTCTGGTAGTTACAACGCGAGCTCCTACCGAGTCATAGTTGCCTGGTAGCTACAACGCGAGCTCCTAGGGAGTCATAGTTAACAGGTAGCTACAATGCGAGCTCCTAGGGAGTCATAGTCATCTGGTAGTTACAACGCGAGCTCCAACCGAGTCATAGTTGCCTGGTAGCTAAAACGCGAGCTCCTAGGGAGTCATAGTCGTCTGGTAGTTACAACGCGAGCTCCAACCGAGTCATAGTTGCCTGGTATCTAAAACGCGAGCTCCTAGGGAGTCATAGTCGTCTGGTAGTTACAACGCGAGCTCCAACCGAGTCATAGTTGCCTGGTAGCTAAAACGCGAGCTCCTAGGGATTCATAGTCGTCTGGTAGTTACAACGCGAGTTCCAACCGAGTCATAGTTGCCTGGTAGCTAAAACGCGAGCTTCTAGGGTGTCATAGTCGTCTGGTAGTTACAACGCCAGCTCCAACCGAGTCATAGTTGCCTGGTAGCTACAACGCGAGCTCCTAGGGAGTCATAGTCATCTGGTAGTTACAACGCGAGCTCCAACCAAGTCATAGTTGCCTGGTAGCTACAACACGAGCTCCTAGGGAGTCATAGTCATCTGTTAGTTACAACGCGAGCTCCAACCGAGTCATAGTTGCCTGGTAGCTAAAACGCAAGCTCCTAGGGTGTCATAGTCGTCTGGTAGTTACAACGCGAGCTCCAACCGAGTCATAGTTGCCTGATAGCTACAACGCGAGCTCCTAGGGAGTCATAGTCACCTGGTTGTTACAACGCGAGCTCCAACCGAGTCATAGTTGCCTGGTAGCTACAACACGAGCTTCTAGGGAGTCATAGTCATCTGGTAGTTACAACGCGAGCTCCAACCGAGTCATAGTTGCCTGGTAGCTAAAACGCAAGCTCCTAGGGAGTCATAGTCACCTGGTAGTTACAACGCGAGCTTCAACCAAGTCATAGTTGCCTGGTAGCTACAACACGAGCTCCTAGGGAGTCATAGTCATCTGGTAGTTACAACGCGAGCTCCAACCGAGTCATAGTTGCCTGGTAGCTACAACACGAGCTCCTAGGGAGTCATAGTCATCTGTTAGTTACAACGCGAGCTCCAACCGAGTCATAGTTGCCTGGTAGCTAAAACGCAAGCTCCTAGGGTGTCATAGTCGTCTGGTAGTTACAACGCGAGCTCCAACCGAGTCATAGTTGCCTGATAGCTACAACGCGAGCTCCTAGGGAGTCATAGTCACCTGGTTGTTACAACGCGAGCTCCAACCGAGTCATAGTTGCCTGGTAGCTACAACACGAGCTTCTAGGGAGTCATAGTCATCTGGTAGTTACAACGCGAGCTCCAACCGAGTCATAGTTGCCTGGTAGCTAAAACGCAAGCTCCTATTGCCTCCTCTATTGCACTTTTGTTCGTAGCATTCTTGAGTATGCTTCTCAATTGTGGAATCCGATGTATGATACCTACGTCAATCGGATTGAACGAATTCAAAAGAAATTTATGAAATTCTTATGTTTCAGATTGCATATTCCTTATAACTCAATTAATTACCTTAAACTTTGTAAACGTTTCCATCTCTTGCCACTAAAAGAAAGACGAGACATTTCCGACATAACTTTCCTATTAAAAATAGCATCAAATCAAGTGGATTGCCCTGAATTACGGTAAATTTGTCGAATCACGGCTCCACCTCGAAAAAAAAAAAAAAAAAAAAAAAAAAATGCCAAAACATACATTCGGGACCGGGGGGATGTGGGAGTATTAGGGTGGGGGGAACCACGCGGAACCGGTGACCTTGACAGTGACCTTTGACCTTGAGTGACCTTTGACCTTGACCTTTGACCTTTGCCCTGAGTTAGGTTAAGGTTAGGTTAGGTTAAGTTAAGGTTAGGTTTTTTTTTTTTTTTTTTTTTTTTTTTTCCTACCCGTACCACCATCTCTAAATGGCACTATGTAGAATTCTATCATACCTCTGATGTTGTCAGAGTCTTTATTTTCAGTTTTTAATAAGAACAACAGGGTTTCGTTTTATTTAATTCATTCCCAAATGGGATTACAAGTGTCTTACATCTATTTTACAATTTGTCTTATTTTCTAAGGAATATTGGCTTGCAGTGTATATGAGGGTGCGTTTTCCTATTCTAAAACAATTTATTTACTTCCTAATTAGTCAACATTCTATTACTACAGTGCTTAATATAGGTTTACTCTAATATCTTACTAACATTTATTATTTGTCCTTACAATTCTAACCTTACATATTCTTAATGTACAAATCTATATTTAGAGTGCTATGTTTATTTTATATGCATATAATATATATTTTTAAATATATATTACTCATAATGATTTTATCTAACTATTTATTTCTTTTTATTACAATCATCGCTATTTTAGTACAAAAGTTTATAAATTCGGTTCTTATACTTTTATTTGACATAATTGTGCATGTATTTTCTGCACTTATAACACAATCTATTACATTTTCTGCTTCGTATCTCGCTAAACCAAACACTGGACATTCATAAAGGATGTGTGCCACGGTTTCGTCCTTGTCAGGGTCACATATGCACGATGAGTTTTCTTTACATTTAAAACGTGTTAAATATTCCGAAAACCCCCCGTGTCCCGTCATAATTTGCGTAAGTACACTTGTCAGTTTTAGTTTCCTAACAGTTTTATGAGCTTCTAGTGCGTCAGGGAAAAACAGTTTTGTCACCGCGGCTTGGTTTTCGGATTTGTATCTCCGATTCCATACACCAAGCGACTCCTTGCGGATTTGTCGCTTTATGTATGAAACCGGACACTTGTCGTAGTCGGGTTTTGTTTTCAACCTAAGTGCTGCTTCCTTAGCCAACTCGTCAGCCCTTTCGTTTCCATTCATCCCTGCGTGAGCTTTGATCCAAAACAAAGAGATTTCTTTGCTTTGGAGTAAAATAGACTCCATATTTTGACGGATTTCAATTGCAAGGGGATGAATGGAACCGTTGTTTGACACGGTTTCTAGAGCTGACCTCGAGTCGCTATAGATGCCAAAACTTGATTCGGGGCGTTTCAAGATCTCCCGCGTGGCTCTACATATGGCATAGAGTTCCGCTTGGTAGACCGTGCAGTAAGTTGGCAGCTTAAGTTTGAGGGTCTTTGTCTCCGCTTCGCCATACCAAAGGGATAGCGCTGCGCCGACCTTCTCCTCAATCCTGCTGCCATCTGTAAAAATGCGGACTGCCTGATTGTTGTGTTGTTCAACATCTTGATGGTCTACCAAGCATATGAACTCCCAGCTCATATGCTTTGCCGGGTGCGGGGTCAGCCTATACGCCACCATTTCCTCGACCTCTCTGTCTCCCAAAAAAGGCTGGGGGACTCCGCGCTTTGCCCTGTACAGGGCCGCTGCCTCCTGGATTCTAAGATCCAGCGGGAGCATCCCCGACAGTAACAAAGCCGAGTTGAGGGAGACAGTTCGGTATGCTTTGGTAAGTTTTTGGGCGAAAACTCTTTGCACCGCGTTAAGTTGTTTACGAACTTTCTGTTTTTTCGTAGCCGGCTCCCAGACACTGGCCGCGTACAAGATGACCGGTTCAACCGTGGCTGTATAAATGATGCGGATCACCTCCGGGTGAAGACCCCAGCTGCACCTGGCGGCTCTCGACAACTGTTTAAAGATATTCAACGCCTTTCTGCATACATTGGCCGTGTGTTTGTTGAATGTTAGTTTTTTATCAATTGTGAGCCCCAGGAGTTTGATCTCGTCTGACATGCCAATGTCGATCCCACCCATGTTCAGGAGTGGTGTGTCGTACTTTAATTTGCGTGTAATTATCATCGCACTGGTTTTTTGCGGAGCAAATTTTAGTTTATTTACGACCCCCCACTCCTGGACATAGGCGAGAGCGGCATTGGCCTGTCTCTGCACCTCCAGTGCCGTGTCGCCATCGAATATCAGCACCACGTCGTCCGCGAACGCCTGAGCATAGTCACTCCTTTGTTCGAGACCTTTGAGGAGAGGGTCCAAAAGGAGATTCCAAAGTATTGGCCCTCCGATGGAACCCTGGACACAGCCCTTGTTTGTGTGTTTTGGGTACTCCTGTCCGGCGTATCGCACTCTGACTGTTCTTTCTTCTAGGTAGCTGTCCATTACCCGTCTCAGATTTACTGGGCAACCTTCCTCCGCTAGCCTCACCCTGATTGCCGGCCACCACGCGCTATCGAAGGCTCCCTCTATGTCCAATGATATTATTGTTATCAGCTTCTTCTGGTTTAACTTACTTTTAATATGTTCCATCAGGTCATAGAGGGAGTCCTCAGTGCTTCTTTGGGGCATGAACCCATATTGGCGGGTGCTCATTTTGGGAAGCAGATGCCATTTCAACCTTCCAATCACCATCCTCTCAAAGATTTTACCCAGGACTGGTAGCAGTCCTATGGGCCTGTACGACTTTGGATTTGCGTAGTCATCCTTCCCTGGCTTCCGTAGGACTACCACCGTTGCCTCCTTCCAAATGATGGGAAAATGGCCGAGTGCTAGGCACTTGTTGCTCAGTGCTAGGAACAGTTCCGGGTCATGGCTTATCGCCTTGCTGCATATGTCAGCCGTCAGGCCATCTGCACCTGGAGCCTTTTTGGGGTTGCAACGCTTTACTGCGAATTTAAGCTCTTCGCTAGTAAACGGTGGGTCATGGCATTCATCATGAACCCAAAAGTTTACTTCTTCAGCTTTATCCCTAATTCGACTATGGATTGTGCTGTCGTCCCTTTCCAGGTCTTCCGGGTAGAAAACGTCCGCCAACAACTTCACCGAGCCCATGCTGTCCAATACCTTCCCATCAGTTTTTAAAGGCAGGTCCTCCTGTCGCTTTACTGTCCTACCTATAACTCTGTAAATTCCCTCCCACACTCCTTCCTTGTCCTGTTTCCCACAAAATTCTTTCCAGCTTTGGATTTGGGCTTTCCTGGCTTCATACTCATACTCTTCTTTTGTTCTCAGGTAATCATCGATCACCTTCTGCCTGCGGACTGGAGCTGCGCAGCGGATTCGTCTTCTCATCGTGGTGACAGTCTTCTTCAGTTCGACGAGTTTCTCCGACCACCATGGCAAGGTAAGTTTACTATTCTTCTTGATTTTTGGGATGCTATTGTTGCATGATTCTAATACTGCTTCTGTGTAACGTTGTACTGTCTGTTCTAATTCTGATTTTTCTGTTATTCTTTCTATTTCTGTTTTGTTTAGTTGGTCTACTTCGAGCAAATGGGCCAGTTTCTCACGAAAATGGTTCCAATTTGCTTTATTACTATTAAAAATTCTTGTGGTTCTATTAACTGTGATACACGTCCCCTTTGTCAATTTTATATTGAAAGTCAAGACATTGTGGTCAGAACTCGTCAAACCTACATTTACCTTCCAGTCTTCGATCCGGTCTAGCAATTCCGTCGCGCAGGCAGTTATGTCGATAAAACTGGTGTACGTCTTATTTCCTCTTATTGTGTCAAAAGTAGGAGTGTTACCTTGATTTAGTATCTGGAGATCCATTTCCTCGATGGTTCCCGCCATATCAATTCCACGACTGTCTACTTTAAGGCTTCCCCACCAGGAGTTTTTCGCATTGGCGTCTCCTCCTATTAGGAGTTTACCCGTACCAACATGCGCCCTGATCTTCTTTAGTTCTTCAAGATATGGCTCAATATGTTCCGTTGGCTTGAAGTAAAAAGAGACCACCACGATCTCCCAGGCACTTGTTCGGAGCTTTACTGCAACGATGTTGTTTGTAGTGAACTCCGAACAGAGGATGGCGTCTATATCGTCGTCAAAGACGACGACTGCCGCTTTAACAACTTCATCCCCTTGATTTGTGTTCTGAAAGATCCTGGCGGTTCCATAGTTCCTAACTCTACCAGCGCTCCCGATGTATGGCTCCTGGAGGAGTGCAAAGGCCATCTTCATTTTGTCTGCCTCAAGCATAATTTCGTATGTTGCCAGTGCCTTTCTTTGCAAATTTGCTTGTGCGACGAAGTATGTCTTTGCGCCTATTTGTGTAACATTTACGCCCGGGACCACTTTAGCAGTACGCTACCGTGGCCCGAGCCAGTGCTTCCCACTTCCGCCGGATTGGACACTCTCCACTAAAAGCGTTATGGTCGACCTTGTCCAGTTTTGCGTGGGTGCAATTTGTGCATGACGGTGGGACATCCGCGAGCCAACCTGCACACTGTGTCTTCATGTGGGGTCCCCCACAATGGCAGCATTTCTCCACCGTCTCTTTGCAGAACCGTCTTCCATGACCATACCCCAAGCAGAGGGAGCACTGTACGAGTGGCGATTGGTCTGTGACTCTCACTCGTTGGAGATCAATTTGGACGGATCCCGCATCAACCAAGTTCTGCCAAATTCTGGGGGACACCCTCATGACAATATGATGCGTGTGAGGGTTCCTTGTAGGCTTTTTGAAAGCTATCTCAAGTTTTTGGTCGCTTAGGTCTCTCAGGACTCCCTTGTTCAGGTTCCTCAAAGAGTCGACGACGTCTTGGTCTGTATTGTACTTGAGTACATCTTTGAGGATCACCAGGGGGTCCTTGTTTCTCATTTCTTCAACGTTCAGTTCCGTGTCTCCTTTAAGCCTTTCCTTAACTCTCTGTCGTTCCTCATTTGTCCTGCACCCTACGATTATTTTGCGATCTTTAGCCTTCCTTATCCTTTCCACCGCTATTCCGCTTTCCTTGGCATTCACCACCTTCCTAATCCTATCTAGGACTTGCTCTCCGGTCTCATTTTCATCAGTGGCCGTGACTACTACAGAGTGTAGCGCAGTCTGCTCTGTTCTCCTAGGGAGCACCGCTGCCACACTGGCATATGATTTTTGTCTCTCCTGTGACTCTCTGTCAAGACTTTCCTTCAACTTCTCCATCCTTTCGTTGTTCTCTTGGAGGAGTCTTGAGTTTTCTTCCAGCTTTCTGGAGAGCTCACTTTCATCTTTAGATTTTCCAGGTGATTTTTCTCGGACCGCCGTCTGACTTTTCCCACTTTCCCCTTCCTTAACTAGTTGGTAGAGCCGGCCAAGAGCATACTTGACCTCAGTTACAATTTCCTTCTTTGTGTTTCGGGAGTTTTTAAGGTGCTCTGTGGCTGTGTCTAGGCATGCCTTAGCCTCTGTCAACCGATCTGCATACTTCTGGCTTCTATTTTGGAGTGATGGGAGATTACCCACTGCCTCCGTTGACTCCCGTCGCGTCTCTGCTCTAAGCTGGAACTGCGACGAAGATGGCTTCGGATTTGGCTTTGGGGCCTCTGCCGGTTTGGTCTTTTTTGAGTCAGATGGGGATTTAGGAAGTGTGTTCGATTTCGCATGTTCCCACTCCCCAATACTCCGCCTCACGCTCGTGGTGCGACTTGAGTGGGGTACTGGAGCTGGACTCGTTTTCCCTTTTGTTGGTGGTGGGTCTAAAGGAGCCTCTGCTGTGGACTTTGGCTTAACCGGCGTTCTGTGTCCGAACATTCTGAGGTTTTGAAAGAGTATGGGTCTGTAGTTTTTAGAGGGGTTTTTAACACAAATTGTAGATATAAATTAAGAATGTAATTAAATAATTTTAATAATTTTAATAATGTTGTTCTTTCTGTTTCAGGTTCCAAGTACCACGTGGGACGCAACAACGGCGCCGCGAACGAGAAACGGGTCAAAGTCTATGCAGCTGAGCAGGTAAGTAAAATACCGTTTGTTAAAAAGCTTATTAAGAAGTTTGTAAAAGTTATATAAAATATCTAGAGAAGTCAAAGTAGAGATGATAGAGATGATTTTAATTTAATATTTCTGTTTCAGGTTCCTCGCAGCACGGGACGACGAAGAAGATGAAAGCAACGAGTCAAAGACTATGTGAATTCGCAGGTAAGTAAAACCATTTGTTAAAAAGTTTGTAAAAGTTGTATAAGGATAAAAAGTCAAGAGGTCAATTAGACTCTACCTAGAGTCCCGTTAAAACTAATTTTCAAATATGAACGTACACTACCGTTTGGACAAAATCCAGTCAAATTTGCAGTATTGGTATAGATAAGACGCGTCAAAGCAATATATCCAAAAAATAAAAATGCAAAAATAAAATTTTTGTAGAGTCAGACTCTACTTTTGCCTCTACTAAATTTGTTGTCTAGAGTATCTAAAAATTAACATATACTATCTACGATAGTAGATGTTAGCTCCGGTCAAAACACCCCTAAAACGCTCCGTTTCCAAGATATTTGGCTTTTTGTGGTTTTTCAAATAGAAAAAAAACACGGCGGGCCAAATATCTCAGGGGTCGCGGGTCCGATTTGTAATCTGTAAGCAAGATCTTATGGGGGGCCTTACGAAGTACCAATGGGCACTTAAATTTTCCCCGGCAAACCAAAAAATGAATTTTCAAAAACAAAAAATTAACAAATTTAAATCTACCAAATAATAAAACTCGGCCAATTGGAGAGCTAGAGCTCTGGAGTTTTCTGTATATGATTTCTGACAACCTCAAGATCAAAAAAGGGCCAGGTAACTTTTTCTGTCAGATTTGTATTTTAGCAGATACAGTCAAAAAACCAGTCACTCCAGAGTTCACTGGACCCCCTGCTCCTCAATTGGCGAGCCAGAGACTTGAAATTTTTTGATGTGAAAATTGTAATGCCCTGAATCTAAAATATAATAATAACTTTTAAAGAAATACTAAAACGAATTTTAAATTTACAAAAAACCAAAAAATTTTCACTAAAACTAACTCAAAAAATCCAATTCTGGTGAAAATTCCTAAATAAAATATGGTAATTAGACAAAAAGAGGGCTTTAATTTATCTTAATTAAAACTTAAAATCTACCGCTCAATTTACGGATACCTCATGGGACACCGGGAATTTCAAACTTTTTTATCTAAAAAACTAGCTGATTGAGGGTATCTGAATTTTTTAGCACAGGTAGAAGACCCGAACCTTAACAGTTACAGTATACAAAAAATATATGTTATCGATAATTCTACAGAATAACAGAATTTTGAAAGAATACGAAAAATTTTAAAAATTTTAAAAATCCATAAAAAGGTCAAAAACTTAACTTTTTTAAATTTTCAAAATGGCTTCGGAGTCCTCTTCGTGTTGTCCAAATTGTCCAGTAGTCAGTTTTGGTCCAGCAACCCTAGGTCACTGACCTCGTGGTCACGTGGGTTTTGTTTTTTTGCCGATATCTCAGCACTCCTGTGCGAGAAAAATCGGCAAAATACGTCAAAATGAGGACCTCGGAAAAGCCTTCCCAGAGGTATAATAAAAAGTTAGGGTCACCGCTGAAACGCACGAGATAATCCACTTTTTGTGACAAAAAATTTCACAAAAATCACTTTTCTTCCAATAACTTTCTGTGCACTTCACTTAGAGAAACACTGATTTCACAGGCATGTGCGCCTTTCACTTCCGCAACTTTTGATATATCGCCAGGGTATAAAACGCGATAAAAACCAATTTTTGCGATTTTTTCGAGCGTGGAAGGGCCTTGGAACGTGGCGCTCTCGAGTGCGGCTCGAGCGTGACTGTTAAGGTTAGGTTAGGTTAGGGTTAGGTTAGGTTAGGTTAAGGTTAGGTTAGGTTAGGTTAGGTTAAGGTTAAGTTAGGTTAGGTTAAGGTTAGGTTAGGTTAAGGTTAGGTTAGGTTAAGGTTAGGTTAGGTTAAGGTTAGGTTAGGTTAAGGTTAGGTTAGGTTAGGTTAAGGTTAGGTTAGGTTAAGGTTAGGTTGGGTTAAGGTTAGGTTAGGTTAAGGTTAGGTTAGGTTAAGGTTAAGGTTAGGTTAGGTTAAGGTTAGGTTAGGTTAGGTTAAGGTTAGGTTGGGCGGGTTTGTGTTTATCCATTAATAGTTGGTTTGGCCTAGCTCCGGTTTTGGATAAATACGGGCCTTCCTTGCTCGCTCAGGGAGTGGGTGAGGAGGCGAATGGTCTTGGGAGGAGCGCAACAGTCGTTGATCCTCAAGGCAAGTCTGGTGGTTATCCTTCACGTGGTTGCTGCCTGTTATTGGTCTATTTCCTTCTGAAATAGACGTAACAAGAATCACCAGGCGCCTTCACGGTCCTTTTGGGCCGTGTTGGTTTTAGGTTAGGTATTGGCGGAGGCAAGGAGTCTCTTCTCCGCTTGGTAGGAGGAGCATGCTCATGGAGCTGCTATTTTGATGGATCCGTTTTCGGACAGGTTGGAGACCAAATCTCAAGTTTCTAGCGCCCGGCGATGGGAGTATAGTGCGTGTGAATCTGGACCTGGTCTGCTTGGCTCGGTCCATGTCCGGGTTCCCACGCAGTGTATGGTCGGGGGGAACCCGGCCATTAGGGCGCCAAAAAGGGGACCTCACCCCTCCAAAAAGGAAAACAAACATGAAATGGCGAATTGTGAAAATACACGACCCCAGGAGGGTACCAGCCTCTCAGAGGTTGGGGAATCCCTCAGTGCTACGGCACTCTGCCCCTCGTATTCTGGGGGGGGCAGCGTTCGCTCTGATTATGTTAGGAAGTCTATTCGCGCTGTGACGCGAAAGACGGCTGCTTTGGCAGTGGTAGACACACACGGAGAGAACGCACTTGCTTCGGATTCGGACACGAGTGTCCATTCGATATCATCGACGCGGTCACTATTTACGAGAAGTCAATATAGATCCTTGATAGACCTGAGTGTTGACCGATCACGCAAGAGGAAGTCTCTGCGTGATGGGCATAATACAGTTACCTCTGAGGGCGAGGATGACGCTTTGGCTCCGCCAAAGATATCTACCGTCAATCGAGGGCGCGGAAAATTACACGTTTCGGGCACCCATATTGGAGTTGCCCGTGCGAAGAAGGACTTGACAAAACCCAGCACGGAGTCGTACCGGCTAGATAAAGCTGATGTACCTGGGCCACAAGTGGGGAATTCCAAGACGGGGAGAACAAAGTACTCCCATTTTGACGGGGAACCACTTAACACGGACGAACTGCAGCAACGTGCCTTTGAGGAATTGGAAGTGATACAGGAGGCATCACGTAAGTCCAAGAACCTTAAGGGTACGACACAGGGCTCGATCAACCAGGCTCTAATAAATATCAAAGACATCTTCAACAGTCTTAAGTCGCGCACTGTTGACGATGAGACGAAACGTCTCCGGGCGGATAATGATAGGCTTAGCAAGGAACTGTCCAACCTTAAAACAGAGTTGAGGGCCCTTAGGAAGGATTATGAGGATAGGAATGCGCGAATGAATGCCTTAACTGCTCCTCCAGCTCCTAGTCCTGCTCCTGACATGGAAGATATTGTGCGTAGGGTGACTATTTCGGTTGGGGAAATGGTCAACGCCCGTATTGCCGGAATAGAGGATCGTCTCCTTCCTGCTAAAACGCTGCGCCCACCTCTTGCCGCGGATAAGAGAAAAAAGATCCCTGCTGCTGATGATGCTTCTACTTCCACACCAGCAAGCAGGACACAGCAGGCACGCAAACAAGCCAACCAGTCCACCAATACTGGCACTTTACTTGCCGATACGCAGCCCCTTACCAACCGGGCTGTAGCTTCACCTGCGGTTGTCGATAAAGAAGGATGGGTGACGGTCGCCAAGAAGGGTCGAACGAAGAAGCCACCTGCTCCTATCGCTTCATCTGCGACAAAGCCCGCTAAAAAACAGGCAGTGGCTGCCAAACGTAAGGCAAAGGTTAGGATTTCACGATCATCAGCGGTCGTTATCACCCTTCAACCAGAAGCCCTAAAGAGGGGAGTGACTTACGCTGAAACCCTCACTAGGGCTAAGGCGTCCATAAACCTGGCTGAGTTGGGAATTGAAGGGGTCAGGTCAAGGCAGACGGCAACCGGGGCTAGAATCCTGGAACTCCCCGGTGCAAGTAGTGGCCCTAAGGCGGATCTTCTTGCTGAGAAGCTGCAGACCGCATTATCCGACGTTGCTCGAGTCGTTCGACCTGTGAAACGCGTGGACATTCGCATCTCTGGGCTGGATGACTCCATTTCGACGGAAGAAGTTGCAGTGGCAATGGCTACCACAGCTGAATGTCCCCGTGATCATATTAAGGTTGGAGATATCCGCACGGGACCAGGGGGCTCTGGTGTAGTCACGGTGCAGTGTCCTGTTCTTGCAGCAAATTCCCTTATCAAGAGGGGCAGACTTTTGGTTGGCTGGAGCTCGGCTCAGGTCTCTGCACTGGACCAGCGTCCTATGAGGTGCTTCCGCTGCTTGGGCATCGGCCACACCCGACCGAGGTGCCCATCTGAAGTGGACCGCGGTGAGCTTTGCTTCCGCTGCGGCATGCCAGGTCATAAATCCAGGACCTGCAAGAAGGAACCACGGTGCGCCATATGCACATATGCACGACGCCCAGCTGGGCATGTAATGGGAGGCAGAAAATGCACCCCCCCTATTGTCAGGGGTAAACCTGCTCCCATGCTGCAGCCTTCAAGTACGTCAGCACAAAACGATGTGACGGAGACGGTTGTAATGTCAGATTAAATGTTTAGTTCGCATTACAATTTACTCCAGACGAATCTAAATCACTCTGCCTGTGCTCAAAGTTTGCTTACGCAAATGATGATAGAGTGGTCCATTGATGTTGCCGTTGCGGCTGAGCCATACAGTGTCCCCAACAGCCCCATGTGGGCCGGAGCCACAGACGGCTTGGTAGCTATTTTTTCACCGAAAGCTGCCCACTCTCTGCCCCTGTTGATAAGAGAGAGGGGACCGGGCTATGTTGCCGCCAAGTGGGGCGATGTAACTTTTGTTGGGGTCTACTTTTCTCCAAACAAAAGTCTTTCCGAATTGGAGGTCTATCTCCGTGTGCTTGGCGATGTGGTAAGGAGGATGTCCCCGTCTCAGGTTGTTGTTATGGGGGACCTCAATGCGAAGTCCTTGGCTTGGGGTTGCCCTATAACTAATACACGTGGTGAAGCGGTCATGGACTGGATGGCGACAGCTGGGCTTGTTCTCTTGAACCAAGGTTCTGCCAGCACCTGCGTGAGGTGGCAGGGCGAGTCAATAGTGGACGTCTCCTTTGCTACTCCTTCTACAGCTGCACGTGTGCAAAACTGGAGAGTAATGGAGGACGAGGTGACTTTATCAGATCACCTCTATATAAGATTTGAGATCTCCTCTAACGGAGGGTTGCGGCCCTCGATTGGCCACTTAGCTTCTTTCCCGCGTTGGTGCCTTGGACGCCTGGATAAAATGCAAGTAGAGGAAGCTTCCATAGTGCAGAGCTGGTGCCCGGGTCCAGCTTCGCACCTTGGGATTGATGCGAGGGCAGAACAGTTCCGTATGGCTCTATCAGCGGTTTGTGACGCTGCCATGCCTAGAGCGAGGAAGTTGCTGGAGAGGAAACAGGTTTACTGGTGGTCAGATGTGATTGCTTCTCTCCGGTCTGCCTGCATGTGTACTCGTCGCGCATATACACGGTGTCGCAGAAGGCGGATTCACACCGCTGATGAGGAGAGTCACCTATATGAAGAATATTACCAAGCTAAAAAGGCGTTGCAAGTGGCTATATTCAAGGCCAAGTCTCAAGCCTGGCAGGAGTTTATAGAAGACCTCAACAGGGATCCATGGGGGCGCCCTTACCGCACAGTTCGGAAGAAACTGGGTAATCAAGCGCCACCTACCGAGTCGTTTCAGCCCCAACTACTTGCTGATATTGTCACGGGGCTGTTTCCAGCCTGCTCACCACATGACCCTCCTCATATGGCCCCTCCTGATCGAACTCCAGTACGCTCTTTGGAGGAGATTCCCCCGATTACGGAAGGGGAATTTGGTAGTGCAGTGCTTCACCTCAGGGCTAAAAGAACGGCCCCAGGGCCGGACGGCGTGCCTGGTCGGGTATTAGCTCTTGCCTTGAAGCACTTGGGTAGTCGACTCCTGGAGTTGTTTGATTCATGTCTAGAGACAGGTCAATTCCCTAAAG
The DNA here is from genome assembly GCA_951392215.1 of Epirrita christyi. Lineage (NCBI taxonomy): Eukaryota > Metazoa > Arthropoda > Insecta > Lepidoptera > Geometridae > Epirrita > Epirrita christyi. The sequence goes on from OX595862.1 coordinate 3,411,828, forward strand.
TGTGGAAGGATGGACGTTTATGTCTCCTCCGAAAAGAGGGACGCCCTCCTGAGTCTCCTTCTGGCTACAGGCCCATAATTTTGCTTGATGAAGTTGGTAAAATGCTTGAACGTGTAGTAGTAGGCCGCATTCACGAACATCTCTCTTCCGAGGGTCCTGATCTGGCGGAGGAGCAGTTCGGTTTCAGATTTGGACGCTCCACAATTGACGCATTGCTGCGCCTAAAGCATATCTCCCAAGAGGCTGTTGCACGAGGGGAACGCGTGTTGGCGGTTTCACTTGATATTGCTAATGCGTTTAATAGCCTCCCCTATGAGTCCATTGAAGAGGCACTCCGATATCATGGAGTGCCTCTTTATCTCCGAAAGTTTGTAGGCCATTACCTAAGAGAGCGAGACGTGCTTTACAGTGACGACACAGGCCGAATTTGTGCCAGGCGCATGATGTCCGGTGTTCCACAGGGGTCAGTGATGGGCCCTCTGTTGTGGAACATCGGCTACAACTGGGTGCTTCGTGGTGCGCTGCTTCCCCAGACACATGTAATCTGCTATGCAGATGATACATTGTTTATTGCACGGGGAAACAGTTATGAAGAGGTAGCACATCTGGCCACAGTTGGTTCATCCCTACTAGTCAGTCGCATTCGTTTACTTGGACTTAAAGTAGCCCTCAACAAAACTGAGGCAATCTCCTTTCATGGGAGAGGAGGTAGGCTTCCAGCTGGTGCCTACGTCCGGGTAGACGGCATGCAGGTTCAGGTAGGAACCCATATGAAATATTTGGGGCTCACTCTGGATAGTGCCTGGAGCTTCACCGAGCACTTCCGGCTTCTGAGCCCCAAGGTACAAGGGGCTGCAGGGTCTCTTGCTCGATTGCTGCCCAACATTGGTGGACCAGGCGCGCCCTGTCGCAACTTGTATGCGGGGGTAATCAAATCAATCGTCTTGTATGGATCACCAGTATGGGTTGACGCTCTGAATGCCAAGAACAAAGCCCTTCTGCGGAAGCCACAAAGGATCATGGCGATCAGAGCAATCCGAGGGTACCGCACAATATCGCATGGTGCCGCGTGCGCAATTGCGGGGTCCCCTCCGTGGGATCAGGAAGCCAAGGTGATTGCGGAGATGTACCAGCATAAACAGGAATGGCAGGCGCAGGGAGACCGCCTGGCGCCACAAGAAGTGCGCCTTGTAAGAAGACAGGCCCACGAAGTTGCTCTACGTAATTGGGCCGAGGAACTGGAGTCCTCTCAGTTCGGCCGGTGGACTGTTGACGCTGTACTTCCGGTGCTGGATGAGTGGGTGCATCGGAAGCATGGCGTCCTAACTTACAGACTGGTGCAGATGTTGTCCGGACACGGATGTTTTGGACGATATCTGCACAAAGTCGCAAAACGAGAAGTAAACCCAGTATGCCAACACTGCGGTGGTTTTGAAGATACGGCGCAGCACACCCTTGAGTTGTGCAGTGCCTGGGAGTCGCAGCGACAATTGCTGGTAGCAGTCGTCGGGCAGGATCTCTCGCTGCCGAGCGTGGTTAAATCCATGCTTGACAGTGACAGATCCTGGGAAGCTATGATCTCTTTCTGCGAAGACGTCATGTCGCAGAAGGAGGCCGCGGAGCGCGTCAGGGAGGAGGATCCTCAAGCTGACCCGCTCCGCCGGCGGAGGACCGGAAGAAGGCGGCGGGAATTTCACCGCCATCTTCCGCTCGATGGAGGCCAGCCAGGTTCGGGAGCGGGGAGCCCCAGCGTGGCATTGCACAGGCCTCCTACGACGGGGAATGTCCTTTTTAATCCTAGACATTCCTCTCCCCCCCAGGGGGGGGGAACGAGGGGTCCGCCAATGGCGGGCCATCACTGACAGGGCCGCGGTTGAATCCAACCGGGACCCCGTGACCCTGTCAAGTGCTGGTGCGCCGTCGAACGAATCGTCTGATGACGAGTGGTTTGACGACGCATTAGCACTACGGTGAGTGAGGGATTAGCGATGGGTTTTTAGTCGGTATGCCATTGCACCATCGGCGAGCCCGACAGACCCCCTTAGCTCTCCCCGAGTTAAGGGACATGCATAAAGCATTTTCCCATCGTAAAAAAAAAAAAAAAAAAAAAAAAAAAAAGGTTAAGGTTAGGTTGGGCGGGTCTGTGTTTATCCATTAATAGTTGGTTTGGCCTAGCAAGTATGCCTTGCGCTGCTTGTCTTGGATAAACTCAGGCCTTCCTTACTCATCCCGCGATGGGTTCGGAGGCAACGGTCTTGGGGGAGAGCACAGGTCGTGATGATCCCCAAGGCAAGTCTGGCGGGTACCTTCCCGTGGTGCTGCCCGTTATTGGTTTATTTCCTTCCGAAATAAACGTAACAGAACACCGTCAGGCGCCGCGTCATTTTATCTCATTTCATCCTTTCATCTTTTCATCATTTGTTTTACTCTTCTTTTCTTAGTTTTGTTTTATTTGTTTCTTTCGTTTTTCCCGTCTTTTCATCATCTCATCTAGTTCACAGGGCTATTCAACCCCTTATTAGTAACAAAATATTAAATACTCGGTACAGACCGGGGCCGTATTTCTGTTTGTCATCTGTGTTATAAGTGTTTTTGCTTATGATACGGATGACAAATTAGACTTACGGTGTATAAATTGTATAGTTTTTAGTATAGTTCACAGGGCTATTCAACCCCTTATTAGTAACAAAACATTAAATGCTCGGTACAGACCGGGGCCGTATTTAACTGTTTGTCATCGGTATTGTAAGTGTTTTCGTGCCCCTGTATTTGCGTAGGCTGTTGGCTGACTATCTCCAGGACCGTGAGGTCCTGGTGGAGGGACGCGACGGTCTGAGGCGACGTTGCGTGTCCTGCGGGGTTCCACAGGGGTCGGTGCTGGGACCGCTCCTGTGGAACATTGGCTATGACTGGGTGCTCCGCGGCACGTTTCCCGCAAGTATGCGGGTTGCGTGCTACGCGGATGACACCCTGGTCGTAGCCAAGGGGAGGGACCTCAGGGAAACGGTGCGACGGGCCACGGTGGCCACAACACTCGTGGTCAGTCGCATTCGTGCCCTGGGGCTGGAGGTTGCCCTCTCCAAGACCGGGGCCCTAATGTTCCATGGGCCTCGGGGGGGACCCCCTCCAGGAACGACGTTAGACCTGGATGGGGTCCCGGTCCGGGTTGGGACTCAGATGAGATATCTGGGTCTCATCCTGGACGGGCGGTGGACTTTTGGGGCCCACTTTACTCTTCTGGCCCCAAAAGTCATAGGCGCCGCAGCCGCCCTGGGGAGGCTGCTGCCCAACGTGGGTGGCCCGAGCGCCACATGTCGTCGCCTGTACTCCGGAGTGATCCGGAGTATGGCCCTGTATGGGGCACCCGTCTGGGTGGACGCCCTCGGTCGCGCGAACAAGGCTCTGCTGCGACGTCCGCAGCGGGTCATCGCGACGAGGGCGATACGCGGATACCGGACGGTGTCCTGGACGGCGGGCTGCGTGCTGGCCGGTGATCCCCCCTGGGAGCTCCAAGCGGAGATCCTCGCCGAAGTTTACCACTTTGTGGCGGCGAGGAGATCCCGCGGGGAGCCCACAGCGTGGGAGGAGGTCACGCGCATGCGGCGACGGGCGCGGGCTGCCCTGTTGCGGCGGTGGACGGAGGACCTGGCTCCACCGGTCCCTGGACAGAGGACGGTGGATGCCATTCGCCCGGTCCTCCGGAGGTGGGTAGGGCGGCGATTTGGGTCGCTGACCTTCCGATTGGTGCAGGTGCTTTCCGGACACGGATGTTTCGGTAAGTACCTGCATCACATCGCAAGACGTGAGGCGACCCCCGCCTGCCACGAGTGTGGAGCGCCGGAGGACACGGCGCTCCACACGCTTGAGGAGTGCGCCGCATGGGGTCCCATGCGGCACACCCTCACAGCGGTCATAGGCGCAGATCTGTCTCTGCCGAGCGTGGTTAATGCCATGCTCGGGAGTGACAGATCGTGGCAGGCGGTGGTCTCTTTCTGCGAAGCGGTGATGGCGCAGAAAGAGGCCGCGGAGCGGGCAAGAGAGGACAACGTCCTCTCTGACCCGCTCCGGCGTAGACGAACTGGGGGGAGGAGGAGGCGGTTCGGGCGCCTCCTCTCTCTCTCCTAGTGCTGTGCGGATCACTGGTGGAGAGTCGGGGGATTCTCCACTGGCTTGCACGATCCCACACGTCTGAGGGATGGCCCTAGTGAGCCGGGTCATCCCTCCTTTGGCCGGGGCCCGTCACCGGTGACGGGCCAACCGCCGGGGCGAGATGGTGAATGCTAGCGCGACTCCATCTCGCTCCGACTACGCGGCGGACTGCTCATCCCGGGTTTTTAGTGGGTAACCTCGTTACTACCCCCCCGTGGGGGTAGTAAGGCCCTTCAGGCGAGGACTCCCACATAACCACCCCGCCCCCCCCGGGGCTGGGTAATATCCATAAAGGATTTTCCCGGGTCAAAAAAAAAAAAAAAAAAAAAGGTTAAGGTTAGGTTAGGTTAGGTTAGGTTAGGTTAGGTTAAGGTTAGGTTAGGTTAAGGTTAGGTTAGGTTAGGTTAAGGTTAGGTTAGGTTGGGGTGGCGTGGTCGGGTTACCTCCTAGTGAGCCTTGAAGCCGTGTTTCTTGTCCTTTGGGATCAGTCCTGGAGGAACGGAAACATGGTAGGCCGGTGCACCCTGGTTCCCACTGCTTATAACTTCCCACTTTTGTGGGATCTTGTAAGCGGTGGCCGAAAACCCGACATGGTGGGCCTCTCCGCGTGTGCATAGGGCACAGTGGACGAGGCGGGAGAGCCCTAGGGCCTCAGCGGACCCGTTTGGGTCGTAGGATGGCTGGTCTGCAAGACCAGCGGCGCGGCAGGGAGGGTCAACTCGGCCACCCTGTCGGGCAGAGGAGGATTGCGAGCCGCAATGTACCAAGTTGAGGGATTGCGGTTTGCAGTGGACCTTCGGGTCGTAGGATGGCGGGCCTACAAGGCCTGCGGCGCGGCAGGGAGGGTCAACTCGGCCACCCTGTCGGGCATAGAAAGCGTCTCCGAATCCTAAGGTTTGGTGCCTGCTGAGAGGATGCATGGTCGGGGGGAACCCGGCCGCTAGGGCACAGCAGCAAAAGATGGAGCTTGGCGGAAGCGAGTAAGATCCGAGGAAGGATCAGAGGAGTGGAAGGGCGGGCTAGGTGTGCACTTACCCTGCCACCGGGCAGGCAGTGGGAGATTTGTCTTCCTTGCCACCGTCCGAAAGTCGTAATCCTGCAACACTGTTGCGGTCACGTCTCGTGACATGAGTAGGACCGATGGCCTTGGCTTGGCCGCCTGGGCTACGAGGAAGACAACCTCTATAAAAATTACCCGAAGACAAGCGGAGGCGCAGCGTTAGGATCTGGATGGCTGATCGGAGTTTCAGTCGCTACTGTGTCCCCCGCCAGGGAATCGCCGTCACCCTGAGCGGGTTACGCTAGGCTTCCCCGGTTACAGTGGGCACTGTCCGGGGCGACCATTTTGTTCCCACGTACTCGTGGGATATAAATGGTTAATTTTGAAAACACTGGGAAAGGGGGGGATAATGATGAGAGAGGGTCTGCTAGTGCTTCGGTACTGCAGACGGACGTGGACGTGGAGACAGTAATGTCGGATAGGAAGGTTGCACTGGGTGCAGAGGCGGTATTGGCGACAAGGGCGCGCGTGGTGTTGACACGCTGCGTGACGCCAAACCAACAGACGAGACAGAAGGCACGTTGTGCGAGTGTGGAGCGGATGACTGTTGACGATGCTCTTAGTTTAGGGGCGAAGGTGATAGACCTGTCCGAGTCAGACTCGGACACGAGTATTGTGACGGCTACATCTCGGGCTTCCAGATCATCCTCTGCTGGCCTGTGGCGGAAGCGCCCGAGAGAAGGAGAGGCAGACAGTGGGGAGGACGACGTATCGTCACCCCGGCGTGGACGCGGCCGTCCACCAACGACTGGACAATATGTCGGATTGGCGCAAGCTAAGGCCGAACTTAACCGGGCGCGTGAAGAGGAGTTGCGGCTCATTGCCGAAAGAGAACTGGCGGAAGAACTTAGGCTGAGCAGCGTGGCATCAACTGCTGCCCAATTCCGAAAAGTGTCAGAGTCAGAGCCTGCGATGGCTACGCTGGAGTTGGGTGACTGTGATGCCACCCAGCTGGAATCAATGTTGATGGACTCGGTGAATACCGTCTTGAAGGTGGCCAACAGGTCAAAAAACCTGAAAGGCACGTGTGTGAAGGCCCTGAAGGATGCTGCGGTAACGATAAAAGCTTCTTTCCAGGAGACGCGGGCCCGCTCGATGCCCGAGGAGATGGCTCTTCTTGTGAAGGCCAATAGACAGCTCGCGCTGGAACTAAAGGAGCTCCGACGTGAGTTAGAGCAGTTGAGGGCGTCCCAGGTACCACCCGCTTCGAGTCAGGTGCGGGCTCAGACCTTGGACAAAACCCCCTCCACAGAGGAAGTAGTGCCGGCCCCGGTTTCGGCCCTGGCCCCGGAACTTGAAATGATACTGCGGGAGGTCATGGTGCACGTGGGTACTATGATAAACGCCCGCTTCGAGGGCCTGGAGTCCAGGCTCCTGCCGGAGGAGCGCCGTCGGCCGCCGCTTGCCGCAGACAGGCGCAACGCGGAGAGGGCAGCAAATGGCGCCAGAGTGGAGACGGCTCCTTCAACGGCTACCCCTAGCAGAACTACGCCTAAAGGGAAAAAAGCGCCCGAGGGCCATGTCGCCCCTGTGGCCGTTCCTGCTCCACCACCACCACCCCTGCAGGAGGCGTGGAACACGGTGACGACGAGGAGGAGGAAGGCGCGAGAGGCCCCGCCAGCAACATCCGGCGCAACAAAGGTGGCCCACAGGTCAGCACGGGAGGCCCCACCAGCAAGGCCCACCGACAAAAAGATGGCCCCCAAGCCAATGGCAAAGCCGAAGACAAGGATGGCCAGCCTTCGACCCCCCCGCACGGCAGCGGTAGTAATAACAATGATGCCAGGGGCGAAGGAGAAAGGCCTTAACTACGCCAAAATCTTGGCGGAGGCAAAGAGTAAAATAAATCTGGGGGCTCTGGGGGTGCCACCCCTCAGAATGAGGACCGCGGCCACCGGGGCTCGCATATTAGAGATCCCCGGGGCGGAAAAAGAAGAGAAGGCGAACTCCCTGGCGGCCAAGCTGAGGGAGGTTTTTGAGGGGGCATCGGAAGACGTCCGAGTGTCGAGGCCAAGCATGACCTGCGATCTGCGGGTCAGTGGCCTTGACGACTCCGTCATGCCCCTGGAGCTGGTAGATTCCTTAGCAAAGGCCGGGGGCTGCAGTTCGTCGGAAATTAAGTCCGGGGAAATCCGCAAGGGCGCGGCGGGCATGGGCGCGGCTTTTGTGAGGTGCCCTAAGTCAACCGCCAAAAAGATAATGGCTGGTGGCGGCCGGCTCTTGGTGGGCTGGGTGGCGGCGCAGGTGCGGATTCTGGATGTCCGTCCCCGCCGCTGCTACCGATGCCTCGAAATGGGCCACGTAAGGGCCCAGTGCAAGTCGGAGGTTGACCGCAGTGATGAGTGCCATCGCTGCGGTCAGAAGGGCCATAAGGCCAACGACTGCTCGGCCGCCCCGCACTGCACTTTGTGTGCAACAGCGGGAAAAGCGGCTGACCACCTCTCCGGGGGCAAGGCCTGTGCCAAGCCCCCGACTAAAAATGGGGCGAGTAGGAGGAAGGTTGGGACTGAGGCCAAGGCCAAGTCTCAGTCAACTCGCCCCACAAGGGTAGCGCAGGAGAACATGGAGGAGGGTTAGGATGGCCTTAACCTTCCTCCAGGCGAATATCAACCGCTCCGCCAGGGCCCAGGATCTTTTACTCCAGACTCTGGCGGAGCGGTTGATAAGTGTCGCGGTAGTAGCGGAGCCATACCGGGTCCCCGCTAGAACCGACTGGGTCGGTGACCTGGACGGCCTGGTGGCCATCACCACTCAGTCTCCTGCCCATTCTCCTCCTTTCGGGGGAGTCGTTAGGGGCAGGGGACTGATTGCTGCGCAGATTGGAGAGATGGTGGTCGTGGGTGTTTACTTCTCTCCGAACCGGGCCCTCGCCGAATTCGAGACGTTTCTCGACGAGGTGGGGACCCTGGTCGGACAGAGTAGACCACGGCCAGTGCTCGTCGTCGGAGATCTCAACGCCAAATCACTGGTGTGGGGATCTTCGAGGACGGACGCGAGAGGCGAGGCCGTAGAGGAATGGTTGGTAGGAGCAGGCCTCTGCATTTTAAATAGGGGTACCGCGAATACGTGTGTGCGTCGGGATGGCGGATCGGTGATTGACATCGCATTCGCCACCCCCGAGATCGCATCACGTATTCGCGACTGGGAGGTTTTAACGGACGAAGAGACGCTATCTGACCATAGATATGCTCAGTTTAGCGTCTCCCCGTCCTCGACGGTAGCACGGGCCACCCCGCCTTCGGCGGTTGGTCCGCGGTGGGTGCTTGGCCGGCTCGAGCGGGACGTGCTGAGGGAGGCGGCCTTAGTCCAGTCATGGAACGCCCCTCCCTTGGAGCCAGTGGACCTGGAGGCGGAGGCTGACGCCCTGTGCGGGGCCATGGCGCACGTCTGTGACGCCGCCATGCCCCGTGCGGGGTCACCGCATCTCCGCCGCCAGGTCTACTGGTGGTCAGAGATGATAGCCGAGCTGCGGCTGAGATGTGTGGACCATCGTAGGATGTACCAGAGGTACAGGAGGAGAAGACGCCAAGTCGAGGCCGAAGCGGACGCCCTCTATGCCCTGTATAGAGAGGCGTCCAAGGCCCTCCGCCTAGCCATCTCAGAGGCAAAGGCGGAGGCCTGGCTGCAGTTGCTGGAGTCCTTGGAGCGGGACCCATGGGGCAGGCCATACAGGCTAGCGAGGCAGAAGCTTCGCCCCTGGGCCCCCCCCATCACTAGCACTCTGCAGCCTCCGGTTCTCCGGCGGGTGATCGAGGGACTGTTCCCGGGTAGCCCGGGACCCGACTTCGTCCCTCTCACCATGGCGGCGCCTCAGGAGGCGGCCGAGGTAGCGGCGGAGGAGGAGGAGGTGCCTCCAACCTCCGAAGGTGAATTAGGCGGCGCGGTACTGAGGATGAGGGCCAAGAACACGGCGCCGGGACCCGATGGGATTCCGGGTCGCGCGTGGGCCCTCGCTCAGGAACATCTTGCACCCCGCATTCGGGACCTCTTCGACCGCTGTATGCGGGAGGGGAGGTTCCCAATGCGGTGGAAGGCCGGCCGGCTCGTCCTGCTCCGGAAGGAGGGACGGCCGGCCGATGAGCCCGGGGGCTATCGCCCAATTGTGCTGCTTGACGAGGCGGGCAAGCTCCTCGAAAGAGTTGTAGCTGCCCGCCTTGTCAAACACCTGGAGGTAGTTGGACCCGACTTGGCTGATGCTCAGTTTGGGTTCAGGAGAGGTCGATCGACGGTAGATGCCATTGCCTACGTCCGAGACCTCTCCGAGGATGCGTGCTCCAGGGGCGGGGTGTTGCTGGCCGTGTCACTCGACATCGCCAACGCATTCAACACCCTGCCGTGGACCACGATCCTGGCGGCACTGGAGTACCATAGGGTGCCCCAGTACCTGCAACGCCTCGTCGGGGACTATCTCTCTGATAGGGAGGTAGTCTACCCGACGATGAACGGAGAGGGCCGAAGCCCGGTTGCACGCGGTGTTCCACAGGGGTCCGTAATGGGCCCCCTGCTTTGGAACATCGGGTACAACTGGGTGCTGCGGGCCGCTAACCTCGATGGCGTCGACGTAGTCTGCTACGCTGACGACACCCTGGTTACCGCCCGGGGGACGACCTACAGAGAGGCGTCCCTACTGGCCACCGCTGGTGTTGCCTCGGTGGTGGCCAGGATTCGGCGGCTGGGCCTGGAGGTGGCGCTCCGCAAATCCGAGGCCATTTGCTTCCATGGTCCTCGGAGGGCGCCACCTGCGGGCTGCAGCATAATGGTGGGGGGTGTCTCCATCGCTGTCCGGTCGACGCTGAAGTATCTCGGCGTTGTACTGCACAGCAGATGGAGATTCGGCCCCCACCTGGAGGAGTTGGCCCCGAGGCTCGTAAGGACGGCCGCCTCTTTAGGCCGCCTCCTTCCGAACCTCGGAGGTGGAGGAGCGAGCTGCCGCCGCCTGGATATGGCGGTGGTGCGCTCGATGGCCCTCTATGGTGCACCTGTGTGGGCGGGCTCGATTAACTCGAGGGAGACCGCCGTGCTACACAGGGCCCAGAGGGTCATGGCGGTGAGAGTGTGTCGGGGCTACCGCACACTCTCGCACGAGGTGGCTTGCGCCCTCGCGAGCTCGCTTCCTTGGGACCTTGAGGCTGAGGTTCTGTCCTCGGTCTATTGGCAAAGGAAGCGAGCCTGCGAGGAGGACCTTCGGCCGGTGGCGCAGGAGGTCGCGCAGTGGAGGTTGGACGCCAGGGAGGAAGCCCTGGAGTCCTGGAGTAGGCGATTGGCCCTAGCCAACCCCCGTCGGGGTGCTGGGGCCAATCGGCTACTGGAGGCGGTTCAGCCCATTCTGAGGGAATGGGTGAACAGGGAGCACGGGGCGCTTTCCTTCCGGCTGACGCAGATCCTCTCGGGGCATGGTTGCCTCGGGAGGTACCTGTGTCGCGTTGCCCGAAGGGAGGCTTCCCCGGTATGCCTCCAGTGCGGATGCGCGGAAGAGACTGCGCAGCACGTTCTGGAGGCATGCTCCGGAACGGAGGGACAGCGACAAGCTCTGGTCGCGGTCGTAGGGACGGACCTCTCGTTGCCGACCATCTTAGCGAAGATGGTCCAAGACGAGGGGTCCTGGCAGGCGGTGGTCTCCTTCTGCGAGGTTGTGATGTCGCAGAGGGAGGAAGAGGAGCGTGAGAGGGAGAAAAGTCCTCTCGCTCTCCCGCTCCGGAGGACGCGGACACGGAGGCGAGCTAGTAGAGCTCGCACTCCGTCTCCGCTTGGAGGGCCGGGGGCGATGGATGTTGGGGCATCCGTTGCTCCCTAGAGCAAAGGCCCTCTGAGAGTGGGGTGACGCGCTGGTTTGTCCCGTGTGCGTCGCCCGAGCCGAATGGAGGGGTTTTCCCCTCCCGAGGCGGGTCCGCCTTTATGTTAATAAGGCGGACTTCGGTAGATAGGGCTGCGGTAGAGTGCGAAAGCGGACCCGCGGCCCCGTCTACTATCGTTGTAGAGGGACATCGTGAGGTTTTAGTCGGTAGGCCCGGCTTTAGGCGAGTCCGACATACCCTGTCCGCACCCCAGCGGCCGGGGATGCGTAAATGCATTTCCTCACGCTAAAAAAAAAAAAAAAAAAAAAAAAAAAAAGGTTAGGTTAAGGTTAAGTTAGGTTAAAGTTAGGTTAAGGTTAGGTTAGGTTAGGTTGTTCATAAAAAAAAAAAATAAAAAAAAAAAAAAAAACTAGTTCTGTCAAAAGAAGGGTTTCCGATTATTCATAAAAAAAAAACCTTAACCTACTGTTAACCGAGTAGTTCTGTCAAAGGAAGGGTTTCCGGTTGTTTATAAAAAAAAAACCTTAACCTACTGTTAACCGAGTAGTTCTGTCAAAAGAAGGGTTTCCGGTTGTTTATAAAAAAAAAACCTTAACCTACTGTTAACCGAGTAGTTCTGTCAAAGGAAGGGTTTCCGGTTGTTTATAAAAAAAAACCTTAACCTACTGTTAACCGGGTAGTTCTGTCAAAGGAAGGGTTTTCGGTTGTTTATAAAAAAAAAACCTTAACCTACTGTTAACCAAGTAGTTCTGTCAAAGGAAGGGTTTCCGGTTGTTTATAAAAAAAAAACCTTAACCTACTGTTAACCGAGTAGTTCTGTCAAAGGAAGGGTTTCCGGTTGTTTATAAAAAAAAAAACCTTAACCTACTGTTAACCGAGTAGTTCTGTCAAAGGAAGGGTTTCCGGTTGTTCATAAAAAAAAACCTTATCCTACTGTTAACCGGGTAGTTCTGTCAAAGGAAGGATTTCCGGTTGTTTATAAAAAAAAACCTTAACCTACTGTTAACCGAGTAGTTCTGTCAAAGGAAGGGTTTCCGGTTGTTCATAAAAAAAAACCTTAACCTACTGTTAACTGGGTAGTTCTGTCAAAGGAAGGATTTCCGGTTGTTCATAAAAAAAAACCTAAACCTGAAAACCTATGAACTTTTAAAATTGGAAGTGTCGGACTTCAGTATGGGCTCTACCATCCTAACATCCGTCACAATCCATTTCTACGAGAATACTAATATTTCACTTATAAGTGCTGTCAAATATTTATTCATACTTACTTCTCACATTGTTGCCTCTTGTTTACATTTTTTCACAATACACTGATCTTTGAATATTTCCCCGGGGTGTGGCGTGTGTTTGGGTTTGTGTTTATGTGTGTTTGGTTTTGTTTTGGTTTGCGTATGTTTGGGTTTGTGTGTTTTTGTATGTGTGTTTGTGTGTCGTTACAACTGGAACTCACTGGGACCCATTGGTAACTGGGATAATATCATTAACATTGTGCATTTAATATTATGACTTTTTGAATTTTTTTTACGGGTCCGAAGCCATGCGCCTCCTCAATATTACTCGGGATACTCCATATTAGTGGTAAAAAACGATAGAAAAAATTTGGAGCACTTTCGAGGTGGAGCCGTGATTCGACAAATTTACCAAACAATGGATTTGTTTGGTACGAGCGTGAGCTCGGCACGGCGGCTGCTGACTAGTGATTTCTTTAAGTAGCTTGTAGGTAGGTAAGTACATAAATGTAACAATTTTGCGTGTTTTTATGCAAGTAAGTGCTTTTGTTTGAGCGTACTATGATGACATTAATTTGTTATCTTCTAGACTTTTCTTATTGTTATTTTTTTTTTGCCTGCTAGTATTCCTGTGTGAATGCGTTTGCATTTTATAACTCTGTGTTTATCCGTGAGGACCGGTAATTGGCTTCTCTGTTTCTTATTTTAATTTACCTTGTTCTGTGTCTAATTTAAGCTGTTGGTCCTCCTGATAAATAAATAAATAAATAAATAAATAAAAAATAAATAGTTGCCTGGTAGCTAAAACGCGAGCTCCTAGGGATTCATAGTCGTCTGGTAGTTACAACGCGAGCTCCAACCGAGTCATAGTTGCCTGGTAGCTAAAATGCGAGCTCCTAGGGAGTCATAGTCGTCTGGTAGTTACAACGCGAGCTCCAACCGAGTCATAGTTGCCTGGTAGCTACAACGCGAGCTCCTAGGGAGTCATAGTCATCTGGTGGTTACAACGCGAGCTCCAACCAAGTCATAGTTGCCTGGTAGCTACAACACGAGCTCCTAGGGAGTCATAGTCATCTGGTAGTTACAACGCGAGCTCCAACCGAGTCATAGTTGCCTGGTAGCTAAAACGCGAGCTCCTAGGGAGTCATAGTCGTCTGGTAGTTACAACGCGAGCTCCAACCGAGTCATAGTTGCCTGGTAGCTACAACGCGAGCTCCTAGGGAGTCATACTCATCTGGTAGTTACAACGCGAGCTCCAACCAAGTCATAGTTGCCTGGTAGCTACAACACGAGCTCCTAGGGAGTCATAGTCGTCTGGTAGTTACAACGCGAGCTCCAACCGAGTCATAGTTGCCTGGTAGCTACAACGCGAGCTCTTAGGGAGTCATAGTTAACAGGTAGCTACAACACGAGCTCCTAGGGAGTCATAGTCATCTGGTAGTTACAACGCGAGCTCCAACCGAGTCATAGCTTCCTGATAGCTACAACGCGAGCTCCTAGGGATTCATAGTCGTCTGGTAGTTACAACGCGAGCTCCAACCGAGTCATAGTTGCCTGGTATCTAAAACGCGAGCTCCTAGGGAGTCATAGTCGTCTGGTTGTTACAACGCGAGCTCCAACCGAGTCATAGTTGCCTGGTAGCTACAACGCGAGTTCCTTGGGAGTCGTAGTCATCTGGTAGTTACAACGCGAGCTCCAACCGAGTCATAGTTGCCTGGTAGCTAAAACGCGAGATCCTAGGGATTCATAGTCGTCTGGTAGTTACAACGCGAGCTCCAACCGAGTCATAGTTGCCTGGTTGCTAAAATGCGAGCTCCTAGGAAGTCATAGTCGTCTGGTAGTTACAACGCGAGCTCCAACCGAGTCATAGCTACCTGGTAGCTACAACGCGAGCTCCAACTGAGTCGTAGTTTCCTGATAGCTACAACGCGAGCTCCTAGCGATTCATAGTCGTCTGGTAGTTACAACGCGAGCTCCAACCGAGTCATAGTTGCCTGGTATCTAAAACGCAAGCTCCTAGGGAGTCATAGTCGTCTGGTAGTAACAACGCGAGCTCCAACCGAGTCATAGCTACCTGGTAGCTACAACGCGAGCTCCAACTGAGTCATAGTTTCCTGATAGCTACAACGCGAGCTCCTAGGGATTCATAGTCGTCTGGTAGTTACATCGCGAGCTCCAACCGAGTCATAGTTGCCTGGTATTTAAAACGCAAGCTCCTAGGGAGTCATAGTCGTCTGGTAGTTACAACGCGAGGTCCAACTGAGTCATAGCTACCTGGTAGCTACAACGCGAGCTCCAACCGAGTCATAGTTGCCTGATAGCTACAACGCGAGCTCCTAGGGATTCATAGTCGTCTGGTAGTTACAACGCGAGCTCCAACCGAGTCATAGTTGCCTGGTAGCTAAAACGCGAGCTCCTAGGGAGTCATAGTCGTCTGGTAGTTACAACGCGAGCTCCAACCGAGTCATAGTTGCCTGGTAGCTAAAACGCGAGCTCCTAGGGATTCATAGTCGTCTGGTAGTTACAACGCGAGCTCCAACCGAGTCATAGTTGCCTGGTAGCTACAACGCGAGCTCCTAGGGAGTCATAGTCATCTGGTAGTTACAACGCGAGCTCCAACCAAGTCATAGTTGCCTGGTAGCTACAACACGAGCTCCTAGGGAGTCATAGTCATCTGTTAGTTACAACGCGAGCTCCAACCGAGTCATAGTTGCCTGGTAGCTAAAACGCAAGCTCCTAGGGTGTCATAGTCGTCTGGTAGTTACAACGCGAGCTCCAACCGAGTCATAGTTGCCTGATAGCTAAACGCGAGCTCCTAGGGAGTCATAGTCACCTGGTAGTTACAACGCGAGCTCCAACCAAGTCATAGTTGCCTGGTAGCTACAACACGAGCTCCTAGGGAGTCATAGTCATCTGGTAGTTACAACGCGAGCTCCAACCGAGTCATAGTTGCCTGGTAGCTACAACGCGAGCTCCTAGGGAGTCATAGTCGTCTGGTAGTTACAACGCGAGCTCTAACCGAGTCATAGCTATTTGGTAGCTACAAAACGAGCTCCTAGGGAGTTATAGTCATCTGGTAGTTACAACGCGAGCTCCAACCGAGTCATAGTTGCCTGGTAGCTAAAACGCAAGCTCCTAGGGAGTCATAGTCGTCTGGTAGTTACAACGCGAGCTCCAACCGAGTCATAGTTGCCTGATAGCTACAACGCGAGCTCCTAGGGAGTCATAGTCATCTCGTAGTTACAACGCGAGCTCCAACCAAGTCATAGTTGCCTGGTAGCTACAAAACGAGCTCCTAGGGAGTCATAGTCATCTGGTAGTTACAACGCGAGCTCCAACCAAGTCATAGTTGCCTGGTAGCTACAACGCGAGCTCGTAGGGAGTCATAGTCATCTGGTAGTTACAACGCGGCCTCCAACCGAGTCATAGTTGCCTGGTAGCTAAAACGCGAGCTCCTAGGGAGTCATAGTCGTCTGGTAGTTACAACGCGAGCTCCAACCGAGTCATAGTTGCCTGGTAGCTACAACGCGAGCTCCTAGGGAGTCATACTCATCTGGTAGTTACAACGCGAGCTCCAACCAAGTCATAGTTGCCTGGTAGCTACAACACGAGCTCCTAGGGAGTCATAGTCGTCTGGTAGTTACAACGCGAGCTCCAACCGAGTCATAGTTGCCTGAAAGCTACAACGCGAGCTCCAACCAAGTCATAGTTGCCTGGTAGCTACAACACGAGCTCCTAGGGAGTCATAGTCATCTGGTAGTTACAACGCGAGCTACAACCGAGTCATAGTTGCCTGGTAGCTAAAACACGAGCTCCTAGGGAGTCATACTCATCTGGTAGTTACAACGCGAGCTCCAACCAAGTCATAGTTGCCTGGTAGCTACAACACAAGCTCCTAGGGAGTCATAGTCGTCTGGTAGCTACAACGCGAGCTCCAACCGTGTCGAAGTTGCCTGATAGCTACAACGCGAGCTCCTAGGGATTCATAGTCATCTGGTAGTTACAACGCGAGCTCCAACCGAGTCATAGTTGCCTGGTAGCTAAAACGCGAGCTCCTAGGGAGTCATAGTCGTCTGGTAGTTACAACGCGAGCTCCAACCGAGTCATAGTTGCCTGGTAGCTAAAACGCGAGATCCTAGGGATTCATAGTCGTCTGGTAGTTACAACGCGAGCTCCAACCGAGTCATAGTTGCCTGGTAGCTAAAATGCGAGCTCCTAGGGAGTCATAGTCGTCTGGTAGTTACACCGCGACTCCAACCGAGTTATAGTTGCCTGGTAGCTAAAACGTGAGCTCCTAGGGAGTCATAGTCGTCTGGTTGTTACAACGCCAGCTCCAACCGAGTCATAATTGCCTGGTAGCTAAAACGCAAGCTCTTAGGGAGTCATAGTCGTCTGGTAGTTACAACGCGAGCTCCAACCGAGTCATAGTTGCCTGATAGCTACAACGCGAGCTCCTAGGGAGTCATAGTCACCTGGTAGTTACAACGCGAGCTCCAACCAAGTCATAGTTGCCTGGTAGCTACAACACGAGCTCCTAGGGAGTCATAGTCATCTGGTAGTTACAACGCGAGCTCCAACCGAGTCATAGTTGCCTGGTAGCTACAACGCGAGCTCCTAGGGAGTCATAGTCGTCTGGTAGTTACAACGCGAGCTCCAACCGAGTCATAGCTAACTGGTAGCTACAACGCAAGCTCTTAGGGAGTCATAGTCGTCTGGTAGTTACAACGCGAGCTCCAACCGAGTCATAGTTGCCTGATAGCTACAACGCGAGCTCCTAGGGAGTCATAGTCACCTGGTAGTTACAAAGCGAGCTCCAACCAAGTCATAGTTGCCTGGTAGCTACAACACGAGCTCCTAGGGAGTCATAGTCATCTGGTAGTTACAACGCGAGCTCCAACCGAGTCATAGTTGCCTGGTAGCTACAACGCGAGCTCCTAGGGAGTCATAGTCGTCTGGTAGTTACAACGCGAGCTCCAACCGAGTCATAGCTAACTGGTAGCTACAACGCGATCTCCAACCGAGTCATAGTTGCCTGGTAGCTACAACGCGAGCTCCAACCGAGTCATAGTTTCCTGATAGCTACAACGCGAGCTCCTAGGGATTCATAGTCGTCTAGTAGTTACAACACGAGCTCCAACCGAGTCATAGCTACCTGGTAGCTACAACGCGAGCTCCAACTGAGTCATAGTTTCCTGATAGCTACAACGAGAGCTCCTAGGGATTCATAGTCGTCTGGTAGTTACAACGCGAGCTCCAACCGAGTCATAGTTGCCTGGTATCTAAAACACAAGCTCCTAGGGAGTCATAGTCGTCTGGTAGTTACAACGCGAGCTCCAACCGAGTCATAGCTACCTGGTAGCTACAACGCGAGCTCCAACCGAGTCATAGCTTCCTGATAGCTACAACGCGAGCTCCTAGGGATTCATAGTCGTCTGGTAGTTACAACGCGAGCTCCAACCAAGTCATAGTTGCCTAATAGCTACAACACGAGCTCCTAGGGAGTCATAGTCATCTGGTAGTTACAACGCGAGCTCCAACCGAGTCATAGTTGCCTGGTAGCTAAAACGCGAGCTCCTAGGGATTCATAGTCGTCTGGTAGTTACAACGCGAGCTCCAACCGAGTCATAGTTGCCTGGTAGCTACAACGCGAGCTCCTAGGGAGTCATAGTCATCTGGTAGTTACAACGCGAGCTCCAACCAAGTCATAGTTGCCTGGTAGCTACAACACGAGCTCCTAGGGAGTCATAGTCATCTGGTAGTTACAACGCGAGCTCCAACCGAGTCATAGCTTCCTGATAGCTACAACGCGAGCTCCTAGGGATTCATAGTCGTCTGGTAGTTACAACGCGAGCTCCAACCAAGTCATAGTTGCCTAATAGCTACAACACGAGCTCCTAGGGAGTCATAGTCATCTGGTAGTTACAACGCGAGCTCCAACCGAGTCATAGTTGCCTGGTAGCTAAAACGAGAGCTTCTAGGGAGTCATAGTCGTCTGGTAGTTACAACGCGAGCTCCAGCCGAGTCATAGTTGCCTATTAGCTACAACGCGAGCTCCTAAGGAGTCATAGTCATCTGGTAGTTACAACGCGAGCTCCAACCGAGTCATAGTTTCCTGATAGCTACAACGCGAGCTTCTAGGGATTCATAGTCGTCTGGTAGTTACAACGCGAGCTCCATCCGAGTCATAGCTACCTGGTAGCTACAACGCGAACTCCAACTGAGTCATAGTTTCCAGATAGCTACAATGCGAGCTCCTAGGGATTCATTGTCGTCTGGTAGTTACAACGCGAGCTCCAACCGAGTCATAAATGCCTGGTATCTAAAACGCAAGCTCCTAGGGAGTCATAGTCGTCTGGTAGTTACAACGCGAGCTCCAACCAAGTCATAGTTGCCTAATAGCTACAACACGAGCTCCTAGGGAGTCATAGTCATCTGGTAGTTACAATGCGAGCTCCAACCGAGTCATAGTTGCCTGGTAGCTAAAACGCGAGCTCCTAGGGAGTCATAGTCGTCTGGTAGTTACAACGCGAGCTCCAACCGAGTCATAGTTGCCTGGTAGCTACAACGCGAGCTCCTAGGGAGTCATAGTCATCTGGTAGTTACAACGCGAGCTCCAACCAAGTCATAGTTGCCTGGTAGCTACAACACGAGCTCCTAGGGAGTCATAGTCATCTGGTAGTTACAACGCGAGCTCCAACTGAGTCGTAGT
This sequence comes from Epirrita christyi, assembly GCA_951392215.1. Classification (NCBI taxonomy): domain Eukaryota; kingdom Metazoa; phylum Arthropoda; class Insecta; order Lepidoptera; family Geometridae; genus Epirrita; species Epirrita christyi. The sequence goes on from OX595862.1 coordinate 3,430,770, forward strand.
TTCCTGATAGCTACAACGCGAGCTCCTAGCGATTCATAGTCGTCTGGTAGTTACAACGCGAGCTCCAACCGAGTCATAGCTACCTGGAAGCTACAACGCGAGCTCCAACCGAGTCATAGTTGCCTGATAGCTACAACGCGAGCTCCTAGGGATTCATAGTCGTCTGGTAGTTACAACGCGAGCTCCAACCGAGTCATAGTTGCCTGGTAGCTAAAACGCGAGCTCCTAGGGTGTCATAGTCGTCTGGTAGTTAACACGCGAGCTCCAACCGAGTCATAGTTGCCTGGTAGCTACAACGCGAGCTCCTAGGGAGTCATACTCATCTGGTAGTTACAACGCGAGCTCCAACCAAGTCATAGTTGCCTGGTAGCTACAACACGAGCTCCTAGGGAGTCATAGTCGTCTGGTTGTTACAACGCCAGCTCCAACCGAGTCATAATTGCCTGGTAGCTAAAACGCAAGCTCTTAGGGAGTCATAGTCGTCTGGTAGTTACAACGCGAGCTCCAACCGAGTCATAGTTGCCTGATAGCTACAACGCGAGCTCCTAGGGAGTCATAGTCACCTGGTAGTTACAACGCGAGCTCCAACCAAGTCATAGTTGCCTGGTAGCTACAACACGAGCTCCTAGGGAGTCATAGTCATCTGGTAGTTACAACGCGAGCTCCAACCGAGTCATAGTTGCCTGGTAGCTACAACGCGAGCTCCTAGGGAGTCATAGTCGTATGGTAGTTACAACGCGAGCTCCAACCGAGTCATAGCTAACTGGTAGCTACAACGCAAGCTCTTAGGGAGTCATAGTCGTCTGGTAGTTACAACGCGAGCTCCAACCGAGTCATAGTTGCCTGATAGCTACAACGCGAGCTCCTAGGGAGTCATAGTCACCTGGTAGTTACAAAGCGAGCTCCAACCAAGTCATAGTTGCCTGGTAGCTACAACACGAGCTCCTAGGGAGTCATAGTCATCTGGTAGTTACAACGCGAGCTCCAACCGAGTCATAGTTGCCTGGTAGCTACAACGCGAGCTCCTAGGGAGTCATAGTCGTCTGGTAGTTACAACGCGAGCTCCAACCGAGTCATAGCTAACTGGTAGCTACAACGCGATCTCCAACCGAGTCATAGTTGCCTGGTAGCTACAACGCGAGCTCCAACCGAGTCATAGTTTCCTGATAGCTACAACGCGAGCTCCTAGGGATTCATAGTCGTCTAGTAGTTACAACACGAGCTCCAACCGAGTCATAGCTACCTGGTAGCTACAACGCGAGCTCCAACTGAGTCATAGTTTCCTGATAGCTACAACGAGAGCTCCTAGGGATTCATAGTCGTCTGGTAGTTACAACGCGAGCTCCAACCGAGTCATAGTTGCCTGGTATCTAAAACACAAGCTCCTAGGGAGTCATAGTCGTCTGGTAGTTACAACGCGAGCTCCAACCGAGTCATAGCTACCTGGTAGCTACAACGCGAGCTCCAACCGAGTCATAGCTTCCTGATAGCTACAACGCGAGCTCCTAGGGATTCATAGTCGTCTGGTAGTTACAACGCGAGCTCCAACCAAGTCATAGTTGCCTAATAGCTACAACACGAGCTCCTAGGGAGTCATAGTCATCTGGTAGTTACAACGCGAGCTCCAACCGAGTCATAGTTGCCTGGTAGCTAAAACGCGAGCTCCTAGGGATTCATAGTCGTCTGGTAGTTACAACGCGAGCTCCAACCGAGTCATAGTTGCCTGGTAGCTACAACGCGAGCTCCTAGGGAGTCATAGTCATCTGGTAGTTACAACGCGAGCTCCAACCAAGTCATAGTTGCCTGGTAGCTACAACACGAGCTCCTAGGGAGTCATAGTCATCTGGTAGTTACAACGCGAGCTCCAACCGAGTCATAGCTTCCTGATAGCTACAACGCGAGCTCCTAGGGATTCATAGTCGTCTGGTAGTTACAACGCGAGCTCCAACCAAGTCATAGTTGCCTAATAGCTACAACACGAGCTCCTAGGGAGTCATAGTCATCTGGTAGTTACAACGCGAGCTCCAACCGAGTCATAGTTGCCTGGTAGCTAAAACGAGAGCTTCTAGGGAGTCATAGTCGTCTGGTAGTTACAACGCGAGCTCCAGCCGAGTCATAGTTGCCTATTAGCTACAACGCGAGCTCCTAAGGAGTCATAGTCATCTGGTAGTTACAACGCGAGCTCCAACCGAGTCATAGTTTCCTGATAGCTACAACGCGAGCTTCTAGGGATTCATAGTCGTCTGGTAGTTACAACGCGAGCTCCATCCGAGTCATAGCTACCTGGTAGCTACAACGCGAACTCCAACTGAGTCATAGTTTCCAGATAGCTACAATGCGAGCTCCTAGGGATTCATTGTCGTCTGGTAGTTACAACGCGAGCTCCAACCGAGTCATAAATGCCTGGTATCTAAAACGCAAGCTCCTAGGGAGTCATAGTCGTCTGGTAGTTACAACGCGAGCTCCAACCAAGTCATAGTTGCCTAATAGCTACAACACGAGCTCCTAGGGAGTCATAGTCATCTGGTAGTTACAATGCGAGCTCCAACCGAGTCATAGTTGCCTGGTAGCTAAAACGCGAGCTCCTAGGGAGTCATAGTCGTCTGGTAGTTACAACGCGAGCTCCAACCGAGTCATAGTTGCCTGGTAGCTACAACGCGAGCTCATAGGGAGTCATAGTCATCTGGTAGTTACAACGCGAGCTCAAACCAAGTCATAGTTGCCTGGTAGCTACAACGCTAGCTCCTAGGGAGTCATAGTCATCTGGTAGTTACAACGCGAGCTCCAACCAAGTCATAGTTGCCTGCTAGCTGCAACACGAGCTCCTAGGGAGTCATAGTCATCTGGTAGTTACAACGCGAGCTCCAACCGAGTCATAGTTGCCTGGTAGCTAAAACGCAAGCTCCTAGGGAGTCATAGTCGTCTGGTAGTTACAACGCGAGCTCCAACCGAGTCATAGTTGCCTGATAGCTACAACGCGAGCTCCTAGGGAGTCATAGTCACCTGGTAGTTACAACGCGAGCTCCAACCAAGTCATAGTTGCCTGGTAGCTACAACACGAGCTCCTAGGGAGTCATAGTCATCTGGTAGTTACAACGCGAGCTCCAACCGAGTCATAGTTGCCTGGTAGCTACAACGCGAGCTCCTAGGGAGTCATAGTCGTCTGGTAGTTACAACGCGAGCTCCAACTGAGTCATAGCTAACTGGTAGCTACAACGCGATCTCCAACCGAGTCATAGTTGCCTGGTAGCTACAACGCGAGCTCCAACCGAGTCATAGTTTCCTGATAGCTACAACGCGAGCTCCTAGGGATTCATAGTCGTCTGGTAGTTACAACACGAGCTCCAACCGAGTCATAGCTACCTGGTAGCTACAACGCGAGCTCCAACCGAGTCATAGTTGCCTGATAGCTACAACGCGAGCTCCTAGGGATTCATAGTCGTCTGGTAGTTACAACGCGAGCTCCAACCGAGTCATAGTTGCCTGGTAGCTACAACGCGAGCTCCTAGGGAGTCATAGTCATCTGGTAGTTACAACGCGAGCTCCAACCGAGTCATAGCTACCTGGTAGCTACAACGCGAGCTCCAACCGAGTCATAGTTTCCTGGTAGCTAAAACGCGAGTTCCTAGGGAGTCATTGTCGTCTGGTAGTTACAACGCGAGCTCCAACCGAGTCATAGTTGCCTGGTAGCTACAACGCGAGCTCCTAGGGATTCATAGTCGTCTGGTAGTTACAACGCGAGCTCCAACCGAGTCATAGTTGCCTGGTAGCTACAACGCGAGCTCCTAGGGAGTCATAGTCATCTGGTAGTTACAACGCGAGCTCCAACCGAGTCATAGCTACCTGGTAGCTACAACGCGAGCTCCAACCGAGTCATAGTTGCCTGGTAGCTAAAACGCGAGCTCCTAGGGATTCATAGTCGTCTGGTAGTTACAACGCGAGCTCCAACCGAGTCATAGTTGCCTGGTAGCTAAAACGCGAGCTCCTAGGGAGTCATAGTCGTCTGGTAGTTACAACGCGAGCTCCAACCGAGTCATAGTTGCCTGGTAGCTACAACGCGAGCTCATAGGGAGTCATAGTCATCTGGTAGTTACAACGCGAGCTCCAACCGAGTCATAGCTACCTGGTAGCTACAACGCGAGCTCCAACCGAGTCATAGTTGCCTGGTAGCTAAAACGCGAGCTCCAACCGAGTCATAGCTACCTGGTAGCTACAACGCGAGCTCCAACCGAGTCATAGTTGCCTGATAGCTACAACGCGAGCTCCTAGGGATTCATAGTCGTCTGGTAGTTACAACGCGAGCTCCAACCGAGTCATAGTTGCCTGGTAGCTACAACGCGAGCTCCTAGGGAGTCATAGTCATCTGGTAGTTACAACGCGAGCTCCAACCGAGTCATAGCTACCTGGTAGCTACAACGCGAGCTCCAACCGAGTCATAGTTGCCTGGTAGCTAAAACGCGAGCTCCTAGGGATTCATAGTCGTCTGGTAGTTACAACGCGAGCTCCAACCGAGTCATAGTTGCCTGGTAGCTAAAACGCGAGCTCCTAGGGAGTCATAGTCGTCTGGTAGTTACAACGCGAGCTCCAACCGAGTCATAGTTGCCTGGTAGCTACAACGCGAGCTCATAGGGAGTCATAGTCATCTGGTAGTTACAACGCGAGCTCAAACCGAGTCATAGTTGCCTGGTTGCTACAACGCGAGCTCCTAGAGAGTCATAGTCATCTGGTAGTTACAACGCGAGCTCCAACCAAGTCATAGTTGCCTGGTAGCTACAACGCGAGCTCCTAGGGAGTCATAGTCATCTGGTAGTTACAACGCGAGCTCCAACCGAGTCATAGTTGCCTGGTAGCTACAACGCGAGCTCCTAGGGAGTCATACTCATCTGGTAGTTACAACGCGAGCTCCAACCAAGTCATAGTTGCCTGGTAGCTACAACGCGAGCTCCTAGGGAGTCATAGTCATCTGGTATTTACAACGCGAGCTCCAACCAAGTCATAGTTGCCTGGTTGCTACAAAACGTGCTCCTAGGGAGTCATAGTCATCTGGTAGTTACAACGCGAGCTCCAACCGAGTCATAGTTTCCTGATAGCTACAACGCAAGCTCCTAGGGATTCATAGTCGTCTGGTAGTTACAACGCGAGCTCCAACCGAGTCATAGCTACCTGGTAGCTACAACGCGAGCTCCAACTGAGTCGTAGTTTCCTGATAGCTACAACGCGAGCTCCGAGCGATTCATAGTCATCTGGTAGTTACAACGCGAGCTCCAACCGAGTCATAGTTGCCTGGTATCTAAAACGCAAGCTCCTAGGGAGTCATAGTCGTCTGGTAGTTACAACGCGAGCTCCAACCGAGTCATAGCTACCTGGTAGCTACAACGCGAGCTCCAACCGAGTCATAGTTGCCTGATAGCTACAACGCGAGCTCCTAGGGATTCATAGTCGTCTGGTAGTTACAACGCGAGCTCCAACCGAGTCATAGTTGCCTGGTAGCTAAAACGCGAGCTCCTAGGGAGTCATAGTCGTCTGGTAGTTACAACGCGAGCTCCAACCGAGTCATAGCTACCTGGAAGCTACAACGCGAGCTCCAACCGAGTCATAGTTGCCTGATAGCTACAACGCGAGCTCCTAGGGATTCATAGTCGTCTGGTAGTTACAACGCGAGCTCCAACCGAGTCATAGTTGCCTGGTAGCTAAAACGCGAGCTCCTAGGGTGTCATAGTCGTCTGGTAGTTAACACGCGAGCTCCAACCGAGTCATAGTTGCCTGGTAGCTACAACGCGAGCTCCTAGGGAGTCATACTCATCTGGTAGTTACAACGCGAGCTCCAACCAAGTCATAGTTGCCTGGTAGCTACAACACGAGCTCCTAGGGAGTCATAGTCGTCTGGTAGTTACAACGCGAGCTCCAACCGAGTCATAGTTGCCTGAAAGCTACAACGCGAGCTCCTAGGGAGTCATAGTCATCTGGTAGTTACAACGCGAGCTCCAACTAAGTCATAGTAGCCTGGTAGCTACAAAACGAGCACCTAGGGAGTCATAGTCATCTGGTAGTTACAACGCGAGCTCCAACCGAGTCATAGTTGCCTGGTAGCTAAAACACGAGCTCCTAGGGAGTCATACTCATCTGGTAGTTACAACGCGAGCTCCAACCAAGTCATAGTTGCCTGGTAGCTACAACACGAGCTCCTAGGGAGTCATAGTCGTCTGGTAGCTACAACGCGAGCTCCAACCGAGTCATAGTTGCCTGATAGCTACAACGCGAGCTCCTAGGGATTCATAGTCGTCTGGTAGTTACAACGCGAGCTCCAACTTAGTCATAGGTGCCTGGTAGCTAAAACGCGAGCTCCTAGGGAGTCATAGTCGTCTGGTAGTTACAACGCGAGCTCCAACCGAGTCATAGTTGCCTGGTAGCTAAAACGCGAGATCCTAGGGATTCATAGTCGTCTGGTTGTTACGACGCGAGCTCCAACCGAGTCATAGTTGCCTGGTAGCTAAAATGCGAGCTCCTAGGGAGTCATAGTCGTCTGGTAGTTACACCGCGACTCCAACCGAGTCATAGTTGCCTGGTAGCTACAACGCGAGCTCCTAGGGAGTCATAGTCATCTGGTGGTTACAACGCGAGCTCCAACCAAGTCATAGTTGCCTGGTAGCTACAACACGAGCTCCTAGGGAGTCATAGTCATCTGGTAGTTACAACGCGAGCTCCAACCGAGTCATAGTTGCCTGGTAGCTACAACGCGAGCTCCTAGGGAGTCATAGTCATCTGGTAGTTACAACGCGAGCTCCAACCGAGTCATAGTTGCCTGGTAGCTACAACGCGAGCTCCTAGGGAGTCATAGTCGTCTGGTAGTTACAACGCGAGCTCCAACCGAGTCATAGCTAACTGGTAGCTACAACGCAAGCTCTTAGGGAGTCATAGTCGTCTGGTAGTTACAACGCGAGCTCCAACCGAGTCATAGTTGCCTGATAGCTACAACGCGAGCTTCTAGGGAGTCATAGTCACCTGGTAGTTACAAAGCGAGCTCCAACCAAGTCATAGTTGCCTGGTAGCTACAACACGAGCTCCTAGGGAGTCATAGTCATCTGGTAGTTACAACGCGAGCTCCAACCGAGTCATAGTTGCCTGGTAGCTACAACGCGAGCTCCTAGGGAGTCATAGTCGTCTGGTAGTTACAACGCGAGCTCCAACCGAGTCATAGCTAACTGGTAGCTACAACGCGATCTCCAACCGAGTCATAGTTGCCTGGTAGCTACAACGCGAGCTCCAACCGAGTCATAGTTTCCTGATAGCTACAACGCGAGCTCCTAGGGATTCATAGTCGTCTAGTAGTTACAACGCGAGCTCCAACCGAGTCATAGCTACCTGGTAGCTACAACGCGAGCTCCAACTGAGTCATAGTTTCCTGATAGCTACAACGCGAGCTCCTAGGGATTCATAGTCGTCTGGTAGTTACAACGCGAGCTCCAACCGAGTCATAGTTGCCTGGTATCTAAAACGCAAGCTCCTAGGGAGTCATAGTCGTCTGGTAGTTACAACGCGAGCTCCAACCGAGTCATAGCTACCTGGTAGCTACAACGCGAGCTCCAACCGAGTCATAGCTTCCTGATAGCTACAACGCGAGCTCCTAGGGATTCATAGTCGTCTGGTAGTTACAACGCGAGCTCCAACCAAGTCATAGTTGCCTAATAGCTACAACACGAGCTCCTAGGGAGTCATAGTCATCTGGTAGTTACAACGCGAGCTCCAACCGAGTCATAGTTGCCTGGTAGCTAAAACGCGAGCTCCTAGGGATTCATAGTCGTCTGGTAGTTACAACGCGAGCTCCAACCGAGTCATAGTTGCCTGGTAGCTACAACGCGAGCTCCTAGGGAGTCATAGTCATCTGGTAGTTACAACGCGAGCTCCAACCAAGTCATAGTTGCCTGGTAGCTACAACACGAGCTCCTAGGGAGTCATAGTCATCTGGTAGTTACAACGCGAGCTCCAACCGAGTCATAGTTGCCTGGTAGCTAAAACACGAGCTCCTAGGGAGTCATAGTCGTCTGGTAGTTACAACGCGAGCTCCAACCGAGTCATAGTCATCTGGTGGTTACAACGCGAGCTCCAACCAAGTCATAGTTGCCTGGTAGCTACAACACGAGCTCCTAGGGAGTCATAGTCATCTGGTAGTTACAACGCGAGCTCCAACCGAGTCATAGCTTCCTGATAGCTACAACGCGAGCTCCTAGGGATTCATAGTCGTCTGGTAGTTACAACGCGAGCTCCAACCAAGTCATAGTTGCCTAATAGCTACAACACAAGCTCCTAGGGAGTCATAGTCATCTGGTAGTTACAACGCGAGCTCCAACCGAGTCATAGTTGCCTGGTAGCTAAAACGAGAGCTTCTAGGGAGTCATAGTCGTCTGGTAGTTACAACGCGAGCTCCAGCCGAGTCATAGTTGCCTATTAGCTACAACGCGAGCTCCTAAGGAGTCATAGTCATCTGGTAGTTACAACGCGAGCTCCAACCGAGTCATAGTTTCCTGATAGCTACAACGCGAGCTTCTAGGGATTCATAGTCGTCTGGTAGTTACAACGCGAGCTCCATCCGAGTCATAGCTACCTGGTAGCTACAACGCGAACTCCAACTGAGTCATAGTTACCGGATAGCTACAATGCGAGCTCCTAGGGAGTCATAGTCGTCTGGTAGTTACAACGCGAGCTCCAACCGAGTCATAGTTGCCTGGTAGCTACAACGCGAGCTCATAGGGAGTCATAGTCATCTGGTAGTTACAACGCGAGCTCAAACCGAGTCATAGTTGCCTGGTAGCTACAACGCTAGCTCCTAGGGAGTCATAGTCATCTGGTAGTTACAACGCGAGCTCCAACCAAGTCATAGTTGCCTGCTAGCTGCAACACGAGCTCCTAGGGAGTCATAGTCATCTGGTAGTTACAACGCGAGCTCCAACCGAGTCATAGTTGCCTGGTAGCTAAAACGCAAGCTCCTAGGGAGTCATAGTCGTCTGGTAGTTACAACGCGAGCTCCAACCGAGTCATAGTTGCCTGATAGCTACAACGCGAGCTCCTAGGGAGTCATAGTCACCTGGTAGTTACAACGCGAGCTCCAACCAAGTCATAGTTGCCTGGTAGCTACAACACGAGCTCCTAGGGAGTCATAGTCATCTGGTAGTTACAACGCGAGCTCCAACCGAGTCATAGTTGCCTGGTAGCTACAACGCGAGCTCCTAGGGAGTCATAGTCGTCTGGTAGTTACAACGCGAGCTCCAACTGAGTCATAGCTAACTGGTAGCTACAACGCGATCTCCAACCGAGTCATAGTTGCCTGGTAGCTACAACGCGAGCTCCAACCGAGTCATAGTTTCCTGATAGCTACAACGCGAGCTCCTAGGGATTCATAGTCGTCTGGTAGTTACAACACGAGCTCCAACCGAGTCATAGCTACCTGGTAGCTACAACGCGAGCTCCAACCGAGTCATAGTTGCCTGATAGCTACAACGCGAGCTCCTAGGGATTCATAGTCGTCTGGTAGTTACAACGCGAGCTCCAACCGAGTCATAGTTGCCTGGTAGCTACAACGCGAGCTCCTAGGGAGTCATAGTCATCTGGTAGTTACAACGCGAGCTCCAACCGAGTCATAGCTACCTGGTAGCTACAACGCGAGCTCCAACCGAGTCATAGTTGCCTGGTAGCTAAAACGCGAGTTCCTAGGGAGTCATAGTCGTCTGGTAGTTACAACGCGAGCTCCAACCGAGTCATAGTTGCCTGGTAGCTAAAACGCGAGCTCCTAGGGATTCATAGTCGTCTGGTAGTTACAACGCGAGCTCCAACCGAGTCATAGTTGCCTGGTAGCTAAAACGCGAGCTCCTAGGGAGTCATAGTCGTCTGGTAGTTACAACGCGAGCTCCAACCGAGTCATAGTTGCCTGGTAGCTACAACGCGAGCTCATAGGGAGTCATAGTCATCTGGTAGTTACAACGCGAGCTCAAACCGAGTCATAGTTGCCTGGTTGCTACAACGCGAGCTCCTAGAGAGTCATAGTCATCTGGTAGTTACAACGCGAGCTCCAACCAAGTCATAGTTGCCTGGTAGCTACAACGCGAGCTCCTAGGGAGTCATAGTCATCTGGTAGTTACAACGCGAGCTCCAACCGAGTCATAGTTGCCTGGTAGCTACAACGCGAGCTCCTAGGGAGTCATACTCATCTGGTAGTTACAACGCGAGCTCCAACCAAGTCATAGTTGCCTGGTAGCTACAACGCGAGCTCCTAGGGAGTCATAGTCATCTGGTATTTACAACGCGAGCTCCAACCAAGTCATAGTTGCCTGGTTGCTACAAAACGTGCTCCTAGGGAGTCATAGTCATCTGGTAGTTACAACGCGAGCTCCAACCGAGTCATAGTTTCCTGATAGCTACAACGCAAGCTCCTAGGGATTCATAGTCGTCTGGTAGTTACAACGCGAGCTCCAACCGAGTCATAGCTACCTGGTAGCTACAACGCGAGCTCCAACTGAGTCGTAGTTTCCTGATAGCTACAACGCGAGCTTCTAGCGATTCATAGTCGTCTGGTAGTTACAACGCGAGCTCCAACCGAGTCATAGTTGCCTGGTATCTAAAACGCAAGCTCCTAGGGAGTCATAGTCGTCTGGTAGTTACAACGCGAGCTCCAACCGAGTCATAGCTACCTGGTAGCTACAACGCGAGCTCCAACCGAGTCATAGTTGCCTGATAGCTACAACGCGAGCTCCTAGGGATTCATAGTCGTCTGGTAGTTACAACGCGAGCTCCAACCGAGTCATAGTTGCCTGGTAGCTAAAACGCGAGCTCCTAGGGAGTCATAGTCGTCTGGTAGTTACAACGCGAGCTCCAACCGAGTCATAGCTACCTGGAAGCTACAACGCGAGCTCCAACCGAGTCATAGTTGCCTGATAGCTACAACGCGAGCTCCTAGGGATTCATAGTCGTCTGGTAGTTACAACGCAAGCTCCAACCGAGTCATAGTTGCCTGGTAGCTAAAACGCGAGCTCCTAGGGTGTCATAGTCGTCTGGTAGTTAACACGCGAGCTCCAACCGAGTCATAGTTGCCTGGTAGCTACAACGCGAGCTCCTAGGGAGTCATACTCATCTGGTAGTTACAACGCGAGCTCCAACCAAGTCATAGTTGCCTGGTAGCTACAACACGAGCTCCTAGGGAGTCATAGTCGTCTGGTAGTTACAACGCGAGCTCCAACCGAGTCATAGTTGCCTGAAAGCTACAACGCGAGCTCCTAGGGAGTCATAGTCATCTGGTAGTTACAACGCGAGCTCCAACCAAGTCATAGTAGCCTGGTAGCTACAACACGAGCTCCTAGGGAGTCATAGTCATCTGGTAGTTACAACGCGAGCTCCAACCGAGTCATAGTTGCCTGGTAGCTAAAACACGAGCTCCTAGGGAGTCATACTCATCTGGTAGTTACAACGCGAGCTCCAACCAAGTCATAGTTGCCTGGTAGCTACAACACGAGCTCCTAGGGAGTCATAGTCGTCTGGTAGCTACAACGCGAGCTCCAACCGAGTCATAGTTGCCTGGTAGCTAAAACGCGAGCTCCTAGGGAGTCATAGTCGTCTGGTAGTTACAACGCGAGCTCCAACCGAGTCATAGTTGCCTGGTAGCTACAACGCGAGCTCCTAGGGAGTCATAGTCGTCTGGTAGTTACAACGCGAGCTCCAACCGAGTCATAGCTAACTGGTAGCTACAACGCGATCTCCAACCGAGTCATAGTTGCCTGGTAGCTACAACGCGAGCTCCAACCGAGTCATAGTTGCCTGGTAGCTACAACGCGAGCTCCTAGGGAGTCATAGTCGTCTGGTAGTTACAACGCGAGCTCCAACCGAGTCATAGCTAACTGGTAGCTACAACGCGATCTCCAACCGAGTCATAGTTGCCTGGTAGCTACAACGCGAGCTCCAACCGAGTCATAGTTTCCTGATAGCTACAACGCGAGCTCCTAGGGATTCATAGTCGTCTAGTAGTTACAACGCGAGCTCCAACCGAGTCATAGCTACCTGGTAGCTACAACGCGAGCTCCAACTGAGTCATAGTTTCCTGATAGCTACAACGCGAGCTCCTAGGGATTCATAGTCGTCTGGTAGTTACAACGCGAGCTCCAACCGAGTCATAGTTGCCTGGTATCTAAAACGCAAGCTCCTAGGGAGTCATAGTCGTCTGGTAGTTACAACGCGAGCTCCAACCGAGTCATAGCTACCTGGTAGCTACAACGCGAGCTCCAACCGAGTCATAGCTTCCTGATAGCTACAACGCGAGCTCCTAGGGATTCATAGTCGTCTGGTAGTTACAACGCGAGCTCCAACCAAGTCATAGTTGCCTAATAGCTACAACACGAGCTCCTAGGGAGTCATAGTCATCTGGTAGTTACAACGCGAGCTCCAACCGAGTCATAGTTGCCTGGTAGCTAAAACGCGAGCTCCTAGGGATTCATAGTCGTCTGGTAGTTACAACGCGAGCTCCAACCGAGTCATAGTTGCCTGGTAGCTACAACGCGAGCTCCTAGGGAGTCATAGTCATCTGGTAGTTACAACGCGAGCTCCAACCAAGTCATAGTTGCCTGGTAGCTACAACACGAGCTCCTAGGGAGTCATAGTCATCTGGTAGTTACAACGCGAGCTCCAACCGAGTCATAGTTGCCTGGTAGCTAAAACACGAGCTCCTAGGGAGTCATAGTCGTCTGGTAGTTACAACGCGAGCTCCAACCGAGTCATAGTCATCTGGTGGTTACAACGCGAGCTCCAACCAAGTCATAGTTGCCTGGTAGCTACAACACGAGCTCCTAGGGAGTCATAGTCATCTGGTAGTTACAACGCGAGCTCCAACCGAGTCATAGCTTCCTGATAGCTACAACGCGAGCTCCTAGGGATTCATAGTCGTCTGGTAGTTACAACGCGAGCTCCAACCAAGTCATAGTTGCCTAATAGCTACAACACAAGCTCCTAGGGAGTCATAGTCATCTGGTAGTTACAACGCGAGCTCCAACCGAGTCATAGTTGCCTGGTAGCTAAAACGAGAGCTTCTAGGGAGTCATAGTCGTCTGGTAGTTACAACGCGAGCTCCAGCCGAGTCATAGTTGCCTATTAGCTACAACGCGAGCTCCTAAGGAGTCATAGTCATCTGGTAGTTACAACGCGAGCTCCAACCGAGTCATAGTTTCCTGATAGCTACAACGCGAGCTTCTAGGGATTCATAGTCGTCTGGTAGTTACAACGCGAGCTCCATCCGAGTCATAGCTACCTGGTAGCTACAACGCGAACTCCAACTGAGTCATAGTTACCGGATAGCTACAATGCGAGCTCCTAGGGAGTCATAGTCGTCTGGTAGTTACAACGCGAGCTCCAACCGAGTCATAGTTGCCTGGTAGCTACAACGCGAGCTCATAGGGAGTCATAGTCATCTGGTAGTTACAACGCGAGCTCAAACCGAGTCATAGTTGCCTGGTAGCTACAACGCTAGCTCCTAGGGAGTCATAGTCATCTGGTAGTTACAACGCGAGCTCCAACCAAGTCATAGTTGCCTGCTAGCTGCAACACGAGCTCCTAGGGAGTCATAGTCATCTGGTAGTTACAACGCGAGCTCCAACCGAGTCATAGTTGCCTGGTAGCTAAAACGCAAGCTCCTAGGGAGTCATAGTCGTCTGGTAGTTACAACGCGAGCTCCAACCGAGTCATAGTTGCCTGATAGCTACAACGCGAGCTCCTAGGGAGTCATAGTCACCTGGTAGTTACAACGCGAGCTCCAACCAAGTCATAGTTGCCTGGTAGCTACAACACGAGCTCCTAGGGAGTCATAGTCATCTGGTAGTTACAACGCGAGCTCCAACCGAGTCATAGTTGCCTGGTAGCTACAACGCGAGCTCCTAGGGAGTCATAGTCGTCTGGTAGTTACAACGCGAGCTCCAACTGAGTCATAGCTAACTGGTAGCTACAACGCGATCTCCAACCGAGTCATAGTTGCCTGGTAGCTACAACGCGAGCTCCAACCGAGTCATAGTTTCCTGATAGCTACAACGCGAGCTCCTAGGGATTCATAGTCGTCTGGTAGTTACAACACGAGCTCCAACCGAGTCATAGCTACCTGGTAGCTACAACGCGAGCTCCAACCGAGTCATAGTTGCCTGATAGCTACAACGCGAGCTCCTAGGGATTCATAGTCGTCTGGTAGTTACAACGCGAGCTCCAACCGAGTCATAGTTGCCTGGTAGCTACAACGCGAGCTCCTAGGGAGTCATAGTCATCTGGTAGTTACAACGCGAGCTCCAACCGAGTCATAGCTACCTGGTAGCTACAACGCGAGCTCCAACCGAGTCATAGTTGCCTGGTAGCTAAAACGCGAGTTCCTAGGGAGTCATAGTCGTCTGGTAGTTACAACGCGAGCTCCAACCGAGTCATAGTTGCCTGGTAGCTAAAACGCGAGCTCCTAGGGATTCATAGTCGTCTGGTAGTTACAACGCGAGCTCCAACCGAGTCATAGTTGCCTGGTAGCTAAAACGCGAGCTCCTAGGGAGTCATAGTCGTCTGGTAGTTACAACGCGAGCTCCAACCGAGTCATAGTTGCCTGGTAGCTACAACGCGAGCTCATAGGGAGTCATAGTCATCTGGTAGTTACAACGCGAGCTCAAACCGAGTCATAGTTGCCTGGTTGCTACAACGCGAGCTCCTAGAGAGTCATAGTCATCTGGTAGTTACAACGCGAGCTCCAACCAAGTCATAGTTGCCTGGTAGCTACAACGCGAGCTCCTAGGGAGTCATAGTCATCTGGTAGTTACAACGCGAGCTCCAACCGAGTCATAGTTGCCTGGTAGCTACAACGCGAGCTCCTAGGGAGTCATACTCATCTGGTAGTTACAACGCGAGCTCCAACCAAGTCATAGTTGCCTGGTAGCTACAACGCGAGCTCCTAGGGAGTCATAGTCATCTGGTATTTACAACGCGAGCTCCAACCAAGTCATAGTTGCCTGGTTGCTACAAAACGTGCTCCTAGGGAGTCATAGTCATCTGGTAGTTACAACGCGAGCTCCAACCGAGTCATAGTTTCCTGATAGCTACAACGCAAGCTCCTAGGGATTCATAGTCGTCTGGTAGTTACAACGCGAGCTCCAACCGAGTCATAGCTACCTGGTAGCTACAACGCGAGCTCCAACTGAGTCGTAGTTTCCTGATAGCTACAACGCGAGCTTCTAGCGATTCATAGTCGTCTGGTAGTTACAACGCGAGCTCCAACCGAGTCATAGTTGCCTGGTATCTAAAACGCAAGCTCCTAGGGAGTCATAGTCGTCTGGTAGTTACAACGCGAGCTCCAACCGAGTCATAGCTACCTGGTAGCTACAACGCGAGCTCCAACCGAGTCATAGTTGCCTGATAGCTACAACGCGAGCTCCTAGGGATTCATAGTCGTCTGGTAGTTACAACGCGAGCTCCAACCGAGTCATAGTTGCCTGGTAGCTAAAACGCGAGCTCCTAGGGAGTCATAGTCGTCTGGTAGTTACAACGCGAGCTCCAACCGAGTCATAGCTACCTGGAAGCTACAACGCGAGCTCCAACCGAGTCATAGTTGCCTGATAGCTACAACGCGAGCTCCTAGGGATTCATAGTCGTCTGGTAGTTACAACGCAAGCTCCAACCGAGTCATAGTTGCCTGGTAGCTAAAACGCGAGCTCCTAGGGTGTCATAGTCGTCTGGTAGTTAACACGCGAGCTCCAACCGAGTCATAGTTGCCTGGTAGCTACAACGCGAGCTCCTAGGGAGTCATACTCATCTGGTAGTTACAACGCGAGCTCCAACCAAGTCATAGTTGCCTGGTAGCTACAACACGAGCTCCTAGGGAGTCATAGTCGTCTGGTAGTTACAACGCGAGCTCCAACCGAGTCATAGTTGCCTGAAAGCTACAACGCGAGCTCCTAGGGAGTCATAGTCATCTGGTAGTTACAACGCGAGCTCCAACCAAGTCATAGTAGCCTGGTAGCTACAACACGAGCTCCTAGGGAGTCATAGTCATCTGGTAGTTACAACGCGAGCTCCAACCGAGTCATAGTTGCCTGGTAGCTAAAACACGAGCTCCTAGGGAGTCATACTCATCTGGTAGTTACAACGCGAGCTCCAACCAAGTCATAGTTGCCTGGTAGCTACAACACGAGCTCCTAGGGAGTCATAGTCGTCTGGTAGCTACAACGCGAGCTCCAACCGAGTCATAGTTGCCTGGTAGCTAAAACGCGAGCTCCTAGGGAGTCATAGTCGTCTGGTAGTTACAACGCGAGCTCCAACCGAGTCATAGTTGCCTGGTAGCTAAAACGCGAGATCCTAGGGATTCATAGTCGTCTGGTTGTTACAACGCGAGCTCCAACCGAGTCATAGTTGCCTGGTAGCTAAAATGCGAGCTCCTAGGGAGTCATAGTCGTCTGGTAGTTACACCGCGACTCCAACCGAGTCATAGTTGCCTGGTAGCTACAACGCGAGCTCCTAGGGAGTCATAGTCATCTTGTGGTTACAACGCGAGCTCCAACCAAGTCATAGTTGCCTGGTAGCTACAACACGAGCTCCTAGGGAGTCATAGTCATCTGGTAGTTACAACGCGAGCTCCAACCGAGTCATAGTTGCCTGGTAGCTAAAACGCGAGCTCCTAGGGAGTCATAGTCGTCTGGTAGTTACAACGCCAGCTCCAACCAAGTCATAGTTGCCTGGTAGCTACAACGCGAGCTCCTAGCGATTCATAGTCGTCTGGTAGTTACAACGCGAGCTCCAACCGAGTCATAGTTGCCTTGTATCTAAAACGCAAGCTCCTAGGGAGTCATAGTCGTCTGGTTGTTACAACGCGAGCTCCAACCGAGTCATAGCTACCTGGTAGCTACAACGCGAGCTCCAACCGAGTCATAGTTGCCTGATAGCTACAACGCGAGCTCCTAGGGATTCATAGTCGTCTGGTAGTTACAACGCGAGCTCCAACCGAGTCATAGTTGCCTGGTAGCTAAAACGCGAGCTCCTAGGGAGTCATAGTCGTCTGGTAGTTACAACGCGAGCTCCAACCGAGTCATAGCTACCTGGTAGCTACAACGCGAGCTCCAACCGAGTCATAGTTGCCTTATAGCTACAACGCGAGCTCCTAGGGATTCATAGTCGTCTGGTAGTTACAACGCGAGCTCCAACCGAGTCATAGTTGCCTGGTAGCTAAAACGCGAGCTCCTAGGGTGTCATAGTCGTCTGGTAGTTAACACGCGAGCTCCAACTGAGTCATAGTTGCCTGGTAGCTACAACGCGAGCTCCTAGGGAGTCATACTCATCTGGTAGTTACAACGCGAGCTCCAACCAAGTCATAGTTGCCTGGTAGCTACAACACGAGCTCATAGGGAGTCATAGTCGTCTGGTAGTTACAACGCGAGCTCCAACCGAGTCATAGTTGCCTGAAAGCTACAACGCGAGCTCCTAGGGAGTCATAGTCATCTGGTAGTTACAACGCGAGCTCCAACCAAGTCATAGTTGCCTGGTAGCTACAACACGAGCTCCTAGGGAGTCATAGTCATCTGGTAGTTACAACGCGAGCTCCAACCGAGTCATAGTTTCCTGGTAGCTAAAACACGAGCTCCTAGGGAGTCATACTCATCTGGTAGGTACAACGCGAGCACCAACCAAGTCATAGTTGCCTGGTTGCTACAACACGAGCTCCTAGGGAGTCATAGTCTTCTGGTAGCTACAACGCGAGCTCCAACCGAGTCATAGTTGCCTGATAGCTACAACGCGAGCTCCTAGGGATTCATAGTCGTCTGGTAGTTACAACGCGAGCTCCAACTTAGTCATAGTTGCCTGGTAGCTAAAACGCGAGCTCCTAGGGAGTCATAGTCGTCTGGTAGTTACAACGCGAGCTCCAACCGAGTCATAGTTGCCTGGTAGCTAAAACGCGAGATCCTAGGGATTCATAGTCGTCTGGTTGTTACAACGCGAGCTCCAACCGAGTCATAGTTGCCTGGTAGCTAAAATGCGAGCTCCTAGGGAGTCATAGTCGTCTGGTAGTTACACCGCGACTCCAACCGAGTCATAGTTGCCTGGTAGCTACAACGCGAGCTCCTAGGGAGTCATAGTCATCTGGTGGTTACAACGCGAGCTCCAACCAAGTCATAGTTGCCTGGTAGCTACAACACGAGCTCCTAGGGAGTCATAGTCATCTGGTAGTTACAACGCGAGCTCCAACCGAGTCATAGTTGCCTGGTAGCTAAAACGCGAGCTCCTAGGGAGTCATAGTCGTCTGGTAGTTACAACGCCAGCTCCAACCAAGTCATAGTTGCCTGGTAGCTACAAAACGAGCTCCTAGGGGGTCATAGTCATCTGGTAGTTACAACGCGAGCTCCAACCGAGTCATAGTTTCCTGATAGCTACAACGCGAGCTCCTAGGGATTCATAGTCGTCTGGTACTTACAACGCGAGCTCCAACCGAGTCATAGCTACCTGGTAGCTACAACGCGAGCTCCAACTGAGTCATAGTTTCCTGATAGCTACAACGCGAGCTCCTAGGGAGTCATAGTCATCTGGTAGTTACAACGCGAGCTCCAACCGAGTCATAGTTGCCTGGTAGCTAAAACGCAAGCTCCTAGGGAGTCATAGTCGTCTGGTAGTTACAACGCGAGCTCCAACCGAGTCATAGTTGCCTGATAGCTACAACGCGAGCTCCTAGGGAGTCATAGTCACCTGGTAGTTACAACGCGAGCTCCAACCAAGTCATAGTTGCCTGGTAGCTACAACACGAGCTCCTAGGGAGTCATAGTCATCTGGTAGTTACAACGCGAGCTCCAACCGAGTCATAGTTGCCTGGTAGCTACAACGCGAGCTCCTAGGGAGTCATAGTCGTCTGGTAGTTACAACGCGAGCTCCAACTGAGTCATAGCTAACTGGTAGCTACAACGCGATCTCCAACCGAGTCATAGTTGCCTGGTAGCTACAACGCGAGCTCCAACCGAGTCATAGTTTCCTGATAGCTACAACGCGAGCTCCTAGGGATTCATAGTCGTCTGGTAGTTACAACACGAGCTCCAACCGAGTCATAGCTACCTGGTAGCTACAACGCGAGCTCCAACCGAGTCATAGTTGCCTGATAGCTACAACGCGAGCTCCTAGGGATTCATAGTCGTCTGGTAGTTACAACGCGAGCTCCAACCGAGTCATAGTTGCCTGGTAGCTACAACGCGAGCTCCTAGGGAGTCATAGTCATCTGGTAGTTACAACGCGAGCTCCAACCGAGTCATAGCTACCTGGTAGCTACAACGCGAGCTCCAACCGAGTCATAGTTGCCTGGTAGCTAAAACGCGAGTTCCTAGGGAGTCATAGTCGTCTGGTAGTTACAACGCGAGCTCCAACCGAGTCATAGTTGCCTGGTAGCTAAAACGCGAGCTCCTAGGGATTCATAGTCGTCTGGTAGTTACAACGCGAGCTCCAACCGAGTCATAGTTGCCTGGTAGCTAAAACGCGAGCTCCTAGGGAGTCATAGTCGTCTGGTAGTTACAACGCGAGCTCCAACCGAGTCATAGTTGCCTGGTAGCTACAACGCGAGCTCATAGGGAGTCATAGTCATCTGGTAGTTACAACGCGAGCTCAAACCGAGTCATAGTTGCCTGGTTGCTACAACGCGAGCTCCTAGAGAGTCATAGTCATCTGGTAGTTACAACGCGAGCTCCAACCAAGTCATAGTTGCCTGGTAGCTACAACGCGAGCTCCTAGGGAGTCATAGTCATCTGGTAGTTACAACGCGAGCTCCAACCGAGTCATAGTTGCCTGGTAGC
Organism: Epirrita christyi; assembly: GCA_951392215.1. Lineage (NCBI taxonomy): Eukaryota > Metazoa > Arthropoda > Insecta > Lepidoptera > Geometridae > Epirrita > Epirrita christyi. The sequence continues at coordinate 3,450,578 of OX595862.1, forward strand.
TACAACGCGAGCTCCTAGGGAGTCATACTCATCTGGTAGTTACAACGCGAGCTCCAACCAAGTCATAGTTGCCTGGTAGCTACAACGCGAGCTCCTAGGGAGTCATAGTCATCTGGTATTTACAACGCGAGCTCCAACCAAGTCATAGTTGCCTGGTTGCTACAAAACGTGCTCCTAGGGAGTCATAGTCATCTGGTAGTTACAACGCGAGCTCCAACCGAGTCATAGTTTCCTGATAGCTACAACGCAAGCTCCTAGGGATTCATAGTCGTCTGGTAGTTACAACGCGAGCTCCAACCGAGTCATAGCTACCTGGTAGCTACAACGCGAGCTCCAACTGAGTCGTAGTTTCCTGATAGCTACAACGCGAGCTTCTAGCGATTCATAGTCGTCTGGTAGTTACAACGCGAGCTCCAACCGAGTCATAGTTGCCTGGTATCTAAAACGCAAGCTCCTAGGGAGTCATAGTCGTCTGGTAGTTACAACGCGAGCTCCAACCGAGTCATAGCTACCTGGTAGCTACAACGCGAGCTCCAACCGAGTCATAGTTGCCTGATAGCTACAACGCGAGCTCCTAGGGATTCATAGTCGTCTGGTAGTTACAACGCGAGCTCCAACCGAGTCATAGTTGCCTGGTAGCTAAAACGCGAGCTCCTAGGGAGTCATAGTCGTCTGGTAGTTACAACGCGAGCTCCAACCGAGTCATAGCTACCTGGAAGCTACAACGCGAGCTCCAACCGAGTCATAGTTGCCTGATAGCTACAACGCGAGCTCCTAGGGATTCATAGTCGTCTGGTAGTTACAACGCAAGCTCCAACCGAGTCATAGTTGCCTGGTAGCTAAACCGCGAGCTCCTAGGGTGTCATAGTCGTCTGGTAGTTAACACGCGAGCTCCAACCGAGTCATAGTTGCCTGGTAGCTACAACGCGAGCTCCTAGGGAGTCATACTCATCTGGTAGTTACAACGCGAGCTCCAACCAAGTCATAGTTGCCTGGTAGCTACAACACGAGCTCCTAGGGAGTCATAGTCGTCTGGTAGTTACAACGCGAGCTCCAACCGAGTCATAGTTGCCTGAAAGCTACAACGCGAGCTCCTAGGGAGTCATAGTCATCTGGTAGTTACAACGCGAGCTCCAACCAAGTCATAGTAGCCTGGTAGCTACAACACGAGCTCCTAGGGAGTCATAGTCATCTGGTAGTTACAACGCGAGCTCCAACCGAGTCATAGTTGCCTGGTAGCTAAAACACGAGCTCCTAGGGAGTCATACTCATCTGGTAGTTACAACGCGAGCTCCAACCAAGTCATAGTTGCCTGGTAGCTACAACACGAGCTCCTAGGGAGTCATAGTCGTCTGGTAGCTACAACGCGAGCTCCAACCGAGTCATAGTTGCCTGGTAGCTAAAACGCGAGCTCCTAGGGAGTCATAGTCGTCTGGTAGTTACAACGCGAGCTCCAACCGAGTCATAGTTGCCTGGTAGCTAAAACGCGAGATCCTAGGGATTCATAGTCGTCTGGTTGTTACAACGCGAGCTCCAACCGAGTCATAGTTGCCTGGTAGCTAAAATGCGAGCTCCTAGGGAGTCATAGTCGTCTGGTAGTTACACCGCGACTCCAACCGAGTCATAGTTGCCTGGTAGCTACAACGCGAGCTCCTAGGGAGTCATAGTCATCTTGTGGTTACAACGCGAGCTCCAACCAAGTCATAGTTGCCTGGTAGCTACAACACGAGCTCCTAGGGAGTCATAGTCATCTGGTAGTTACAACGCGAGCTCCAACCGAGTCATAGTTGCCTGGTAGCTAAAACGCGAGCTCCTAGGGAGTCATAGTCGTCTGGTAGTTACAACGCCAGCTCCAACCAAGTCATAGTTGCCTGGTAGCTACAACGCGAGCTCCTAGCGATTCATAGTCGTCTGGTAGTTACAACGCGAGCTCCAACCGAGTCATAGTTGCCTGGTATCTAAAACGCAAGCTCCTAGGGAGTCATAGTCGTCTGGTTGTTACAACGCGAGCTCCAACCGAGTCATAGCTACCTGGTAGCTACAACGCGAGCTCCAACCGAGTCATAGTTGCCTGATAGCTACAACGCGAGCTCCTAGGGATTCATAGTCGTCTGGTAGTTACAACGCGAGCTCCAACCGAGTCATAGTTGCCTGGTAGCTAAAACGCGAGCTCCTAGGGAGTCATAGTCGTCTGGTAGTTACAACGCGAGCTCCAACCGAGTCATAGCTACCTGGTAGCTACAACGCGAGCTCCAACCGAGTCATAGTTGCCTTATAGCTACAACGCGAGCTCCTAGGGATTCATAGTCGTCTGGTAGTTACAACGCGAGCTCCAACCGAGTCATAGTTGCCTGGTAGCTAAAACGCGAGCTCCTAGGGTGTCATAGTCGTCTGGTAGTTAACACGCGAGCTCCAACTGAGTCATAGTTGCCTGGTAGCTACAACGCGAGCTCCTAGGGAGTCATACTCATCTGGTAGTTACAACGCGAGCTCCAACCAAGTCATAGTTGCCTGGTAGCTACAACACGAGCTCATAGGGAGTCATAGTCGTCTGGTAGTTACAACGCGAGCTCCAACCGAGTCATAGTTGCCTGAAAGCTACAACGCGAGCTCCTAGGGAGTCATAGTCATCTGGTAGTTACAACGCGAGCTCCAACCAAGTCATAGTTGCCTGGTAGCTACAACACGAGCTCCTAGGGAGTCATAGTCATCTGGTAGTTACAACGCGAGCTCCAACCGAGTCATAGTTTCCTGGTAGCTAAAACACGAGCTCCTAGGGAGTCATACTCATCTGGTAGGTACAACGCGAGCTCCAACCAAGTCATAGTTGCCTGGTTGCTACAACACGAGCTCCTAGGGAGTCATAGTCTTCTGGTAGCTACAACGCGAGCTCCAACCGAGTCATAGTTGCCTGATAGCTACAACGCGAGCTCCTAGGGATTCATAGTCGTCTGGTAGTTACAACGCGAGCTCCAACTTAGTCATAGTTGCCTGGTAGCTAAAACGCGAGCTCCTAGGGAGTCATAGTCGTCTGGTAGTTACAACGCGAGCTCCAACCGAGTCATAGTTGCCTGGTAGCTAAAACGCGAGATCCTAGGGATTCATAGTCGTCTGGTTGTTACAACGCGAGCTCCAACCGAGTCATAGTTGCCTGGTAGCTAAAATGCGAGCTCCTAGGGAGTCATAGTCGTCTGGTAGTTACACCGCGACTCCAACCGAGTCATAGTTGCCTGGTAGCTACAACGCGAGCTCCTAGGGAGTCATAGTCATCTGGTGGTTACAACGCGAGCTCCAACCAAGTCATAGTTGCCTGGTAGCTACAACACGAGCTCCTAGGGAGTCATAGTCATCTGGTAGTTACAACGCGAGCTCCAACCGAGTCATAGTTGCCTGGTAGCTAAAACGCGAGCTCCTAGGGAGTCATAGTCGTCTGGTAGTTACAACGCCAGCTCCAACCAAGTCATAGTTGCCTGGTAGCTACAAAACGAGCTCCTAGGGGGTCATAGTCATCTGGTAGTTACAACGCGAGCTCCAACCGAGTCATAGTTTCCTGATAGCTACAACGCGAGCTCCTAGGGATTCATAGTCGTCTGGTACTTACAACGCGAGCTCCAACCGAGTCATAGCTACCTGGTAGCTACAACGCGAGCTCCAACTGAGTCATAGTTTCCTGATAGCTACAACGCGAGCTCCTAGGGATTCATAGTCGTCTGGTAGTTACAACGCGAGCTCCAACCGAGTCATAGTTGCCTGGTATTTAAAACGCAAGCTCCTAGGGAGTCATAGTCGTCTGGTAGTTACAACGCGAGCTCCAACCGAGTCATAGCTACCTGGTAGCTACAACGCGAGCTCCAACCGAGTCATAATTGCCTGATAGCTACAACGCGAGCTCCTAGGGATTCATAGTCGTCTGGTAGTTACAACGCGAGCTCCAACCGAGTCATAGTTGCCTGGTAGCTAAAACGCGAGCTCCTAGGGAGTCATAGTCGTCTGGTAGTTACACCGCGACTCCAACCGAGTCATAGTTGCCTGGTAGCTACAACGCGAGCTCCTAGGGAGTCATAGTCATCTGGTGGTTACAACGCGAGCTCCAACCAAGTCATAGTTGCCTGGTAGCTACAACACGAGCTCCTAGGGAGTCATAGTCATCTGGTAGTTACAACGCGAGCTCCAACCGAGTCATAGTTGCCTGGTAGCTAAAACGCGAGCTCCTAGGGAGTCATAGTCGTCTGGTAGTTACAACGCCAGCTCCAACCAAGTCATAGTTGCCTGGTAGCTACAAAACGAGCTCCTAGGGGGTCATAGTCATCTGGTAGCTACAACGCGAGCTCCAACCGAGTCATAGTTTCCTGATAGCTACAACGCGAGCTCCTAGGGATTCATAGTCGTCTGGTAGTTACAACGCGAGCTCCAACCGAGTCATAGCTACCTGGTAGCTACAACGCGAGCTCCAACTGAGTCATAGTTTCCTGATAGCTACAACGCGAGCTCCTAGGGATTCATAGTCGTCTGGTTGTTACAACGCGAGCTCAAACCGAGTCATAGTTGCCTGGTATTTAAAACGCAAGCTCCTAGGGAGTCATAGTCGTCTGGTAGTTACAACGCGAGCTCCAACCGAGTCATAGCTACCTGGTAGCTACAACGCGAGCTCCAACCGAGTCATAGTTGCCTGATAGCTACCACGCGAGCTCCTAGGGATTCATAGTCGTCTGGTAGTTACAACGCGAGCTCCAACCGAGTCATAGTTGCCTGGTAGCTAAAACGCGAGCTCCTAGGGAGTCATAGTCGTCTGGTAGTTACAACGCGAGCTCCAACCGAGTCATAGTTGCCTGGTAGCTACAACGCGAGCTCCTAGGGAGTCATAGTCATCTGGTAGTTACAACGCGAGCTCCAACCAAGTCATAGTTGCCTGGTAGCTACAACACGAGCTCCTAGGGAGTCATAGTCATCTGTTAGTTACAACGCGAGCTCCAACCGAGTCATAGTTGCCTGGTAGCTAAAACGCAAGCTCCTAGGGTGTCATAGTCGTCTGGTAGTTACAACGCGAGCTCCAACCGAGTCATAGTTGCCTGATAGCTACAACGCGAGCTCCTAGGGAGTCATAGTCACCTGGTAGTTACAACGCGAGCTCCAACCAAGTCATAGTTGCCTGGTAGCTACAACACGAGCTCCTAGGGAGTCATAGTCATCTGGTAGTTACAACGCGAGCTTCAACCGAGTCATAGTTGCCTGGTAGCTACAACGCGAGCTCCTAGGGAGTCATAGTCGTCTGGTAGTTACAACGCGAGCTCTAACCGAGTCATAGCTATTTGGTAGCTACAACACGAGCTCCTAGGGAGTTATAGTCATCTGGTTGTTACAACGCGAGCTCCAACCGAGTCATAGTTGCCTGGTAGCTAAAACGCAAGCTCCGAGGGAGTCATACTCATCTGGTAGTTACAACGCGAGCTCCAACCAAGTCATAGTTGCCTGGTAGCTACAACACGAGCTCCTAGGGAGTCATAGTCGTCTGGTAGTTACAACGCGAGCTCCAACCGAGTCATAGTTGCCTGAAAGCTACAACGCGAGCTCCTAGGGTGTCATAGTCGTCTGGTAGTTAACACGCGAGCTCCAACCGAGTCATAGTTGCCTGGTAGCTACAACGCGAGCTCCTAGGGAGTCATACTCATCTGGTAGTTACAACGCGAGCTCCAACCAAGTCATAGTTGCCTGGTAGCTACAACACGAGCTCCTAGGGAGTCATAGTCGTCTGGTAGTTACAACGCGAGCTCCAACCGAGTCATAGTTGCCTGAAAGCTACAACGCGAGCTCCTAGGGAGTCATAGTCATCTGGTAGTTACAACGCGAGCTCCAACCAAGTCATAGTAGCCTGGTAGCTACAACACGAGCTCCTAGGGAGTCATAGTCATCTGGTAGTTACAACGCGAGCTCCAACCGAGTCATAGTTGCCTGGTAGCTAAAACACGAGCTCCTAGGGAGTCATACTCATCTGGTAGTTACAACGCGAGCTCCAACCAAGTCATAGTTGCCTGGTAGCTACAACACGAGCTCCTAGGGAGTCATAGTCGTCTGGTAGCTACAACGCGAGCTCCAACCGAGTCATAGTTGCCTGGTAGCTAAAACGCGAGCTCCTAGGGAGTCATAGTCGTCTGGTAGTTACAACGCGAGCTCCAACCGAGTCATAGTTGCCTGGTAGCTAAAACGCGAGCTCCTAGGGATTCATAGTCGTCTGGTAGTTACAACGCGAGCTCCAACCGAGTCATAGTTGCCTGGTAGCTAAAACGCGAGCTTCTAGGGAGTCATAGTCGTCTGGTAGTTACAACGCGAGCTCCAACCGAGTCATAGTTGCCTGGTAGCTACAAATCGAGCTCCTAGGGAGTCATAGTCGTCTGGTAGTTACAACGCGAGCTCCAACCGAGTCATAGTTGCCTGGTAGCTACAACGCGAGCTCCTAGGGAGTCATAGTTAACAGGTAGCTACAACACGAGCTCCTAGGGAGTCATAGTCATCTGGTAGTTACTACGCGAGCTCCAACCGAGTCATAGTTGCCTGGTAGCTAAAACGCGAGCTCCTAGGGAGTCATAGTCGTCTGGTAGTTACAACGCGAGCTCCAACCGAGTCATAGTTGCCTGGTAGCTACAACGCGAGCTTCTAGGGAGTCATAGTCGTCTGGTAGTTACAACGCGAAATCCAACCGAGTCATAGTTGCCTGGTAGCTACAAATCGAGCTCCTAGGGAGTCATAGTCGTCTGGTAGTTACAACGCGAGCTCCAACCGAGTCATAGTTGCCTGGTAGCTACAACGCGAGCTCCTAGGGAGTCATAGTTAACAGGTAGCTACAACACGAGCTCCAACCGAGTCATAGTTGCCTGGTAGCTAAAACGCGAGCTCCTAGGGAGTCATAGTCGTCTGGTAGTTACAACGCGAGCTCCAACCGAGTCATAGCTACCTGGTAGCTACAACGCGAGCTCCAACCGAGTCATAGTTGCCTTATAGCTACAACGCGAGCTCCTAGGGATTCATAGTCGTCTGGTAGTTACAACGCGAGCTCCAACCGAGTCATAGTTGCCTGGTAGCTAAAACGCGAGCTCCTAGGGTGTCATAGTCGTCTGGTAGTTAACACGCGAGCTCCAACTGAGTCATAGTTGCCTGGTAGCTACAACGCGAGCTCCTAGGGAGTCATACTCATCTGGTAGTTACAACGCGAGCTCCAACCAAGTCATAGTTGCCTGGTAGCTACAACACGAGCTCATAGGGAGTCATAGTCGTCTGGTAGTTACAACGCCAGCTCCAACCAAGTCATAGTTGCCTGGTAGCTACAAAACGAGCTCCTAGGGGGTCATAGTCATCTGGTAGCTACAACGCGAGCTCCAACCGAGTCATAGTTTCCTGATAGCTACAACGCGAGCTCCTAGGGATTCATAGTCGTCTGGTAGTTACAACGCGAGCTCCAACCGAGTCATAGCTACCTGGTAGCTACAACGCGAGCTCCAACTGAGTCATAGTTTCCTGATAGCTACAACGCGAGCTCCTAGGGATTCATAGTCGTCTGGTTGTTACAACGCGAGCTCAAACCGAGTCATAGTTGCCTGGTATTTAAAACGCAAGCTCCTAGGGAGTCATAGTCGTCTGGTAGTTACAACGCGAGCTCCAACCGAGTCATAGCTACCTGGTAGCTACAACGCGAGCTCCAACCGAGTCATAGTTGCCTGATAGCTACCACGCGAGCTCCTAGGGATTCATAGTCGTCTGGTAGTTACAACGCGAGCTCCAACCGAGTCATAGTTGCCTGGTAGCTAAAACGCGAGCTCCTAGGGAGTCATAGTCGTCTGGTAGTTACAACGCGAGCTCCAACCGAGTCATAGTTGCCTGGTAGCTACAACGCGAGCTCCTAGGGAGTCATAGTCATCTGGTAGTTACAACGCGAGCTCCAACCAAGTCATAGTTGCCTGGTAGCTACAACACGAGCTCCTAGGGAGTCATAGTCATCTGTTAGTTACAACGCGAGCTCCAACCGAGTCATAGTTGCCTGGTAGCTAAAACGCAAGCTCCTAGGGTGTCATAGTCGTCTGGTAGTTACAACGCGAGCTCCAACCGAGTCATAGTTGCCTGATAGCTACAACGCGAGCTCCTAGGGAGTCATAGTCACCTGGTAGTTACAACGCGAGCTCCAACCAAGTCATAGTTGCCTGGTAGCTACAACACGAGCTCCTAGGGAGTCATAGTCATCTGGTAGTTACAACGCGAGCTTCAACCGAGTCATAGTTGCCTGGTAGCTACAACGCGAGCTCCTAGGGAGTCATAGTCGTCTGGTAGTTACAACGCGAGCTCTAACCGAGTCATAGCTATTTGGTAGCTACAACACGAGCTCCTAGGGAGTTATAGTCATCTGGTTGTTACAACGCGAGCTCCAACCGAGTCATAGTTGCCTGGTAGCTAAAACGCAAGCTCCGAGGGAGTCATACTCATCTGGTAGTTACAACGCGAGCTCCAACCAAGTCATAGTTGCCTGGTAGCTACAACACGAGCTCCTAGGGAGTCATAGTCGTCTGGTAGTTACAACGCGAGCTCCAACCGAGTCATAGTTGCCTGAAAGCTACAACGCGAGCTCCTAGGGTGTCATAGTCGTCTGGTAGTTAACACGCGAGCTCCAACCGAGTCATAGTTGCCTGGTAGCTACAACGCGAGCTCCTAGGGAGTCATACTCATCTGGTAGTTACAACGCGAGCTCCAACCAAGTCATAGTTGCCTGGTAGCTACAACACGAGCTCCTAGGGAGTCATAGTCGTCTGGTAGTTACAACGCGAGCTCCAACCGAGTCATAGTTGCCTGAAAGCTACAACGCGAGCTCCTAGGGAGTCATAGTCATCTGGTAGTTACAACGCGAGCTCCAACCAAGTCATAGTAGCCTGGTAGCTACAACACGAGCTCCTAGGGAGTCATAGTCATCTGGTAGTTACAACGCGAGCTCCAACCGAGTCATAGTTGCCTGGTAGCTAAAACACGAGCTCCTAGGGAGTCATACTCATCTGGTAGTTACAACGCGAGCTCCAACCAAGTCATAGTTGCCTGGTAGCTACAACACGAGCTCCTAGGGAGTCATAGTCGTCTGGTAGCTACAACGCGAGCTCCAACCGAGTCATAGTTGCCTGGTAGCTAAAACGCGAGCTCCTAGGGAGTCATAGTCGTCTGGTAGTTACAACGCGAGCTCCAACCGAGTCATAGTTGCCTGGTAGCTAAAACGCGAGATCCTAGGGATTCATAGTCGTCTGGTTGTTACAACGCGAGCTCCAACCGAGTCATAGTTGCCTGGTAGCTAAAATGCGAGCTCCTAGGGAGTCATAGTCGTCTGGTAGTTACACCGCGACTCCAACCGAGTCATAGTTGCCTGGTAGCTACAACGCGAGCTCCTAGGGAGTCATGGTCATCTTGTGGTTACAACGCGAGCTCCAACCAAGTCATAGTTGCCTGGTAGCTACAACACGAGCTCCTAGGGAGTCATAGTCATCTGGTAGTTACAACGCGAGCTCCAACCGAGTCATAGTTGCCTGGTAGCTAAAACGCGAGCTCCTAGGGAGTCATAGTCGTCTGGTAGTTACAACGCCAGCTCCAACCAAGTCATAGTTGCCTGGTAGCTACAACGCGAGCTCCTAGCGATTCATAGTCGTCTGGTAGTTACAACGCGAGCTCCAACCGAGTCATAGTTGCCTGGTATCTAAAACGCAAGCTCCTAGGGAGTCATAGTCGTCTGGTTGTTACAACGCGAGCTCCAACCGAGTCATAGCTACCTGGTAGCTACAACGCGAGCTCCAACCGAGTCATAGTTGCCTGATAGCTACAACGCGAGCTCCTAGGGATTCATAGTCGTCTGGTAGTTACAACGCGAGCTCCAACCGAGTCATAGTTGCCTGGTAGCTAAAACGCGAGCTCCTAGGGAGTCATAGTCGTCTGGTAGTTACAACGCGAGCTCCAACCGAGTCATAGCTACCTGGTAGCTACAACGCGAGCTCCAACCGAGTCATAGTTGCCTTATAGCTACAACGCGAGCTCCTAGGGATTCATAGTCGTCTGGTAGTTACAACGCGAGCTCCAACCGAGTCATAGTTGCCTGGTAGCTAAAACGCGAGCTCCTAGGGTGTCATAGTCGTCTGGTAGTTAACACGCGAGCTCCAACTGAGTCATAGTTGCCTGGTAGCTACAACGCGAGCTCCTAGGGAGTCATACTCATCTGGTAGTTACAACGCGAGCTCCAACCAAGTCATAGTTGCCTGGTAGCTACAACACGAGCTCATAGGGAGTCATAGTCGTCTGGTAGTTACAACGCGAGCTCCAACCGAGTCATAGTTGCCTGAAAGCTACAACGCGAGCTCCTAGGGAGTCATAGTCATCTGGTAGTTACAACGCGAGCTCCAACCAAGTCATAGTTGCCTGGTAGCTACAACACGAGCTCCTAGGGAGTCATAGTCATCTGGTAGTTACAACGCGAGCTCCAACCGAGTCATAGTTTCCTGGTAGCTAAAACACGAGCTCCTAGGGAGTCATACTCATCTGGTAGGTACAACGCGAGCTCCAACCAAGTCATAGTTGCCTGGTTGCTACAACACGAGCTCCTAGGGAGTCATAGTCTTCTGGTAGCTACAACGCGAGCTCCAACCGAGTCATAGTTGCCTGATAGCTACAACGCGAGCTCCTAGGGATTCATAGTCGTCTGGTAGTTACAACGCGAGCTCCAACTTAGTCATAGTTGCCTGGTAGCTAAAACGCGAGCTCCTAGGGAGTCATAGTCGTCTGGTAGTTACAACGCGAGCTCCAACCGAGTCATAGTTGCCTGGTAGCTAAAACGCGAGATCCTAGGGATTCATAGTCGTCTGGTTGTTACAACGCGAGCTCCAACCGAGTCATAGTTGCCTGGTAGCTAAAATGCGAGCTCCTAGGGAGTCATAGTCGTCTGGTAGTTACACCGCGACTCCAACCGAGTCATAGTTGCCTGGTAGCTACAACGCGAGCTCCTAGGGAGTCATAGTCATCTGGTGGTTACAACGCGAGCTCCAACCAAGTCATAGTTGCCTGGTAGCTACAACACGAGCTCCTAGGGAGTCATAGTCATCTGGTAGTTACAACGCGAGCTCCAACCGAGTCATAGTTGCCTGGTAGCTAAAACGCGAGCTCCTAGGGAGTCATAGTCGTCTGGTAGTTACAACGCCAGCTCCAACCAAGTCATAGTTGCCTGGTAGCTACAAAACGAGCTCCTAGGGGGTCATAGTCATCTGGTAGTTACAACGCGAGCTCCAACCGAGTCATAGTTTCCTGATAGCTACAACGCGAGCTCCTAGGGATTCATAGTCGTCTGGTACTTACAACGCGAGCTCCAACCGAGTCATAGCTACCTGGTAGCTACAACGCGAGCTCCAACTGAGTCATAGTTTCCTGATAGCTACAACGCGAGCTCCTAGGGATTCATAGTCGTCTGGTAGTTACAACGCGAGCTCCAACCGAGTCATAGTTGCCTGGTATTTAAAACGCAAGCTCCTAGGGAGTCATAGTCGTCTGGTAGTTACAACGCGAGCTCCAACCGAGTCATAGCTACCTGGTAGCTACAACGCGAGCTCCAACCGAGTCATAATTGCCTGATAGCTACAACGCGAGCTCCTAGGGATTCATAGTCGTCTGGTAGTTACAACGCGAGCTCCAACCGAGTCATAGTTGCCTGGTAGCTAAAACGCGAGCTCCTAGGGAGTCATAGTCGTCTGGTAGTTACACCGCGACTCCAACCGAGTCATAGTTGCCTGGTAGCTACAACGCGAGCTCCTAGGGAGTCATAGTCATCTGGTGGTTACAACGCGAGCTCCAACCAAGTCATAGTTGCCTGGTAGCTACAACACGAGCTCCTAGGGAGTCATAGTCATCTGGTAGTTACAACGCGAGCTCCAACCGAGTCATAGTTGCCTGGTAGCTAAAACGCGAGCTCCTAGGGAGTCATAGTCGTCTGGTAGTTACAACGCCAGCTCCAACCAAGTCATAGTTGCCTGGTAGCTACAAAACGAGCTCCTAGGGGGTCATAGTCATCTGGTAGCTACAACGCGAGCTCCAACCGAGTCATAGTTTCCTGATAGCTACAACGCGAGCTCCTAGGGATTCATAGTCGTCTGGTAGTTACAACGCGAGCTCCAACCGAGTCATAGCTACCTGGTAGCTACAACGCGAGCTCCAACTGAGTCATAGTTTCCTGATAGCTACAACGCGAGCTCCTAGGGATTCATAGTCGTCTGGTTGTTACAACGCGAGCTCAAACCGAGTCATAGTTGCCTGGTATTTAAAACGCAAGCTCCTAGGGAGTCATAGTCGTCTGGTAGTTACAACGCGAGCTCCAACCGAGTCATAGCTACCTGGTAGCTACAACGCGAGCTCCAACCGAGTCATAGTTGCCTGATAGCTACCACGCGAGCTCCTAGGGATTCATAGTCGTCTGGTAGTTACAACGCGAGCTCCAACCGAGTCATAGTTGCCTGGTAGCTAAAACGCGAGCTCCTAGGGAGTCATAGTCGTCTGGTAGTTACAACGCGAGCTCCAACCGAGTCATAGTTGCCTGGTAGCTACAACGCGAGCTCCTAGGGAGTCATAGTCATCTGGTAGTTACAACGCGAGCTCCAACCAAGTCATAGTTGCCTGGTAGCTACAACACGAGCTCCTAGGGAGTCATAGTCATCTGTTAGTTACAACGCGAGCTCCAACCGAGTCATAGTTGCCTGGTAGCTAAAACGCAAGCTCCTAGGGTGTCATAGTCGTCTGGTAGTTACAACGCGAGCTCCAACCGAGTCATAGTTGCCTGATAGCTACAACGCGAGCTCCTAGGGAGTCATAGTCACCTGGTAGTTACAACGCGAGCTCCAACCAAGTCATAGTTGCCTGGTAGCTACAACACGAGCTCCTAGGGAGTCATAGTCATCTGGTAGTTACAACGCGAGCTTCAACCGAGTCATAGTTGCCTGGTAGCTACAACGCGAGCTCCTAGGGAGTCATAGTCGTCTGGTAGTTACAACGCGAGCTCTAACCGAGTCATAGCTATTTGGTAGCTACAACACGAGCTCCTAGGGAGTTATAGTCATCTGGTTGTTACAACGCGAGCTCCAACCGAGTCATAGTTGCCTGGTAGCTAAAACGCAAGCTCCTAGGGAGTCATAGTCATCTGGTAGTTACAACACGAGCTCCAACAAAGTCATAGTTGCCTGGTAGCTACAACACGAGCTCCTAGGGAGTCATAGTCATCTGGTAGTTACAACGCGAGCTCCAACCGAGTCATAGTTGCCTGGTAGCTAAAACGCAAGCTCTTAGGGAGTCATAGTCGTCTGGTAGTTACAACGCGAGCTCCAACCGAGTCATAGTTGCCTGATAGCTACAACGCGAGCTCCTAGGGAGTCATAGTCACCTGGTAGTTACAACGCGAGCTCCAACCAAGTCATAGTTGCCTGGTAGCTACAACACGAGCTCCTAGGGAGTCATAGTCATCTGGTAGTTACAACGCGAGCTCCAACCGAGTCATAGTTGCCTGGTTGCTACAACGCGAGCTCCTAGGGATTCATAGTCGTCTGGTAGTTACAACGCGAGCTCCAACCGAGTCATGGTTGCCTGGTATCTAAAACGCGAGCTCCTAGGGAGTCATAGTCGTCTGGTAGTTACAACGCGAGCTCCAACCGAGTCATAGTTGCCTGGTAGCTAGAACGCGAGTTTCTTGGGAGTCGTAGTCATCTGGTAGTTACAACGCGAGCTCCAACCGAGTCATAGTTGCCTGGTAGCTAAAACGCGAGCTCCTAGGGATTCATAGTCGTCTGGTAGTTACAACGCGAGCTCCAACCGAGTCATAGTTGCCTGGTATCTAAAACGCAAGCTCCTAGGGAGTCATAGTGGTCTGGTAGTTACAACGCGAGCTCCAACCGAGTCATAGCTACCTGGTAGCTACAACGCGAGCTCCAACCGAGTCATAGTTGCCTGGTAGCTAAAACGCGAGCTCCTAGGGAGTCATAGTCGTCTGGTAGTTACAACACGAGCTCCAACCGAGTCATAGTTGCCTGGTAGCTACAACACGAGCTCCTAGGGAGTCATAGTCATCTGGTAGTTACAACGCGAGCTCCAACCGAGTCATAGTTTCCTGATAGCTACAACGCGAGCTCCTAGGGATTCATAGTCGTCTGGTAGTTACAACGCGAGCTCCAACCGCGTCATAGTTGCCTGGTATCTAAAACGCGAGCTCCTAGGGAGTCATAGTCGTCTGGTAGTTACAACGCGAGCTCCAACCGAGTCATAGTTGCCTGGTAACTACAAAGCGAGTTCCTTGGGAGTCGTAGTCATCTGGTAGTTACAACGCGAGCTCCAACCGAGTCATAGTTGCCTGGTAGCTAAAACGCGAGCTCCTAGGGATTCATAGTCGTCTGGTAGTTACAACGCGAGCTCCAACCGAGTCATAGTTGCCTGGTAGCTAAAATGCGAGCTCCTAGGGAAACATAGTCGTCTGGTAGTTACAACGCGAGCTCCAACCGAGTCATAGTTGCCTGGTAGCTACAACGCGAGCTCCTAGGGAGTCATAGTCATCTGGTGGTTACAACGCGAGCTCCAACCAAGTCATAGTTGCCTGGTAGCTACAACACGAGCTCCTAGGGAGTCATAGTCATCTGGTAGTTACAACGCGAGCTCCAACCGAGTCATAGTTGCCTGGTAGCTAAAACGCGAGCTCCAAGGGAGTCATAGTCGTCTGGTAGTTACAACGCGAGCTCCAACCGAGTCATAGTTGCCTGGTAGCTACAACGCGTGCTCCTAGGGAGTGATACTCATCTGGTAGTTACAACGCGAGCTCCAACCAAGTCATAGTTGCCTGGTAGCTAAAACACGAGCTCCTAGGGAGTCATAGTCGTCTGGTAGTTACAACGCGAGCTCCAACCGAGTCATTGTTGCCTGGTAGCTAAAACGCGAGCTCCTAGGGAGTCATAGTCGTCTGGTAGTTACAACGCGAGCTCCAACCGAGTCATAGTTGCCTGGTAGCTACAACGCGAGCTCCTAGGGAGTCATAGTCATCTGGTAGTTACAACGCGAGCTCCAACCGAGTCATAGTTGCCTGGTAGCTAAAACGCGAGCTCCTAGGGAGTCATAGTCGTCTGGTTGTTACAACGCCAGCTCCAACCGAGTCATAGTTGCCTGGTAGCTACAACGCGAGATCCTAGGGAGTCATAGTCATCTGGTAGTTACAACGCGAGCTCCAACCAAGTCATAGTTGCCTGGTAGCTACAACACGAGCTCCTAGGGAGTCATAGTCATCTGGTAGTTACAACGCGAGCTCCAACCGAGTCATAGTTGCCTGGTCGCTAAAACGCAAGCTCCTAGGGAGTCATAGTCGTCTGGTAGTTACAACGCGAGCTCCAACCGAGTCATAGTTGCCTGATAGCTACAACGCGAGCTCCTAGGGAGTCATAGTCACCTGGTAGTTACAACGCGAGCTCCAACCAAGTCATAGTTGCCTGGTAGCTACAACACGAGCTCCTAGGGAGTCATAGTCATCTGGTAGTTACAACGCGAGCTCCAACCGAGTCATAGTTGCCTGGTAGCTACAACGCGAGCTCCTAGGGAGTCATAGTCGTCTGGTAGTTACAACGCGAGCTCCAACCGAGTCATAGTTGCCTGGTAGCTACAACGCGAGCTCCAACCGAGTCATAGTTTCCTGATAGCTACAACGCGAGCTCCTAGGGATTCATAGTCGTCTGGTAGTTACAACGCGAGCTCCAACCGAGTCATAGCTACCTGGTAGCTACAACGCGAGCTCCAACTGAGTCATAGTTTCCTGATAGCTACAACGCGAGCTCCTAGGGATTCATAGTCGTCTGGTAGTTACAACGCGAGCTCCAACCGAGTCATAGTTGCCTGGTATCTAAAAAGCAAGCTCCTAGGGAGTCAAAGTCGTCTGGTAGTTACAACGCGAGCTCCAACCGAGTCATAGCTACCTGGTAGCTACAACGCGAGCTCCAACCGAGTCATAGTTGCCTGATAGCTACAACGCGAGCTCCTAGGGATTCATAGTCGTCTGGTAGTTACAACGCGAGCTCCAACCAAGTCATAGTTGCCTGGTAGCAAAAACGCGAGCTCCTAGGGAGTCATAGTCATCTGGTAGTTACAACGCGAGCTCCAACCGAGTCATAGTTGCCTAGTAGCTAAAACGCGAGCTCCTAGGGAGTCATAGTCGTCTGGTAGTTACAACGCGAGCTCCAACCGAGTCATAGTTGCCTGGTAGCTACAACGCGAGCTCCTAGGGAGTCATACTCATCTGGTAGTTACAACGCGAGCTCCAACCAAGTCATAGTTGCCTGGTAGCTACAACACGAGCTTTTAGGGAGTCATAGTCGTCTAGTAGTTACAACGCGAGCTCCAACCGAGTCATAGCTACCTGGTAGCTACAACGCGAGCTCCAACCGAGTCATAGTTGCCTGATAGCTACAACGCGAGCTCCTAGGGATTCATAGTCGTCTGGTAGTAACAACGCGAGCTCCAACCGAGTCATAGTTGCCTGGTAGCTAAAACGCGAGCTCCTAGGGAGTCCTAGTCGTCTGGTAGTTACAACGCGAGCTCCAACCGAGTCATAGATGCCTGGTAGCTAAAACGCGAGTTCCTAGGGATTCATAGTCGTCTGGTAGTTACAACGCGAGCTCCAACCGAGTCATAGTTGCCTGGTAGCTAAAACGCGAGCTTCTAGGGAGTCATAGTCGTCTGGTAGTTACAACGCGAGCTCCAACCGAGTCATAGTTGCCTGGTAGCTACAACGCGAGCTCCTAGGGAGTCAAAGTCATCTGGTAGTTACAACGCGAGCTCCAACCAAGTCATAGTTGCCTGGTAGCTACAACACGAGCTCCTAGGGAGTCATAGTCATCTGGTAGTTACAACGCGAGCTCCAACCGAGTCATAGTTGCCTGGTAGCTAAAACACAAGCTCCTAGGGAGTCAAAGTCGTCTGGTAGTTACAACGCGAGCTCCAACCGAGTCATAGCTACCTGGTAGCTACAACGCGAGCTCCAACTGAGTCATAATTTCCTGATAGCTACAACGCGAGCTCCTAGGGATTCATAGTCGTCTGGTAGTTACAACTCGAGCTCCAACCGAGTCATAGTTGCCTGGTAGCTAAAATGCGAGCTCCTAGGGAGTACTAGTCGTCTGGTAGTTACAACGCGAGCTCCAACCGAGTCATAGTTGCCTGGTAGCTACAACGCGAGCTCCTAGGGAGTCATAGTCATCAGGTGGTTACAACGTGAGCTCAAACCAAGTCATAGTTGCCTGGTAGCTACAACACGAGCTCCTAGGGAGTCATTGTCATCTGGTAGTTACAACGCGAGCTCCAACCGAGTCATAGTTGCCTGGTAGCTAAAACGCGAGCTCCTAGGGAGTCATAGTCGTCTGGTAGTTACAACGCGAGCTCCAACCGAGTCATAGTTGCCTGGTAGCTACAACGCGAGCTCCTAGGGAGTGATACTCATCTGGTAGTTACAACGCGAGCTCCAACCAAGTCATAGTTGCCTGGTAGCTACAACAAGAGCTCCTAGGGAGTCATAGTCGTCTGGTGGTTACAACGCGAGCTCCAACCGAGTCATAGCTACCTGATAGCTACAACGCGAGCTCCTAGGGATTCATAGTCGTCTGGTAGTTACTACGCGAGCTCCAACCGAGTCATAGTTGCCTGGTAGCTAAAACGCGAGCTCCTAGGGAGTCATAGTCGTCTGGTAGTTACAACGCGAGCTCCAACCGAGTCATAGTTGCCTGGTAGCTAAAACGCGAGCTCCTAGGGATTCATAGTCGTCTGGTAGTTACAACGCGAGCTCCAACCGAGTCATAGTTGCCTGGTAGCTAAAACGCGAGCTTCTAGGGAGTCATAGTCGTCTGGTAGTTACAACGCGAGCTCCAACCGAGTCATAGTTGCCTGGTAGCTACAAATCGAGCTCCTAGGGAGTCATAGTCGTCTGGTAGTTACAACGCGAGCTCCAACCGAGTCATAGTTGCCTGGTAGCTACAACGCGAGCTCCTAGGGAGTCATAGTTAACAGGTAGCTACAACACGAGCTCCTAGGGAGTCATAGTCATCTGGTAGTTACTACGCGAGCTCCAACCGAGTCATAGTTGCCTGGTAGCTAAAACGCGAGCTCCTAGGGAGTCATAGTCGTCTGGTAGTTACAACGCGAGCTCCAACCGAGTCATAGTTGCCTGGTAGCTACAACGCGAGCTTCTAGGGAGTCATAGTCGTCTGGTAGTTACAACGCGAAATCCAACCGAGTCATAGTTGCCTGGTAGCTACAAATCGAGCTCCTAGGGAGTCATAGTCGTCTGGTAGTTACAACGCGAGCTCCAACCGAGTCATAGTTGCCTGGTAGCTACAACGCGAGCTCCTAGGGAGTCATAGTTAACAGGTAGCTACAACACGAGCTCCTAGGGAGTCATAGTCATCTGGTAGTTACAACGCGAGCTCCAACCGAGTCATAGTTTCCTGATAGCTACAACGCGAGCTCCTAGGGATTCATAGTCGTCTGGTAGTTACAACGCGAGCTCCAACCGAGTCATAGTTGCCTGGTATCTAAAACGCGAGCTCCTAGGGAGTCATAGTCGTCTGGCAGTTACAACGCGAGCTCCAACCGAGTCATAGTTGCCTGGTAGCTACAACGCGAGTTCCTTGGGAGTCGTAGTCATCTGGTAGTTACAACGCGAGCTCCAACCGAGTCATAGTTGCCTGGTAGCTAAAACGCGAGCTCCTAGGGAGTCATAGTCGTCTGGTAGTTACAACGCGAGCTCCAACCGAGTCATAGTTGCCTGGTATCTAAAACGCAAGCTCCTAGGGAGTCATAGTGGTCTGGTAGTTACAACGCGAGCTCCAACCGAGTCATAGTTGCCTGGTAGCTAAAACGCAAGCTCCGAGGGAGTCATACTCATCTGGTAGTTACAACGCGAGCTCCAACCAAGTCATAGTTGCCTGGTAGCTACAACACGAGCTCCTAGGGAGTCATAGTCGTCTGGTAGTTACAACGCGAGCTCCAACCGAGTCATAGTTGCCTGAAAGCTACAACGCGAGCTCCTAGGGTGTCATAGTCGTCTGGTAGTTAACACGCGAGCTCCAACCGAGTCATAGTTGCCTGGTAGCTACAACGCGAGCTCCTAGGGAGTCATACTCATCTGGTGGTTACAACGCGAGCTCCAACCAAGTCATAGTTGCCTGGTAGCTACAACACGAGCTCCTAGGGAGTCATAGTCGTCTGGTAGTTACAACGCGAGCTCCAACCGAGTCATAGTTGCCTGAAAGCTACAACGCGAGCTCCTAGGGAGTCATAGTCATCTGGTAGTTACAACGCGAGCTCCAACCAAGTCATAGTAGCCTGGTAGCTACAACACGAGCTCCTAGGGAGTCATAGTCATCTGGTAGTTACAACGCGAGCTCCAACCGAGTCATAGTTGCCTGGTAGCTAAAACACGAGCTCCTAGGGAGTCATACTCATCTGGTAGTTACAACGCGAGCTCCAACCAAGTCATAGTTGCCTGGTAGCTACAACACGAGCTCCTAGGGAGTCATAGTCGTCTGGTAGCTACAACGCGAGCTCCAACCGAGTCATAGTTGCCTGGTAGCTAAAACGCGAGCTCCTAGGGAGTCATAGTCGTCTGGTAGTTACAACGCGAGCTCCAACCGAGTCATAGTTGCCTGGTAGCTAAAACGCGAGATCCTAGGGATTCATAGTCGTCTGGTTGTTACAACGCGAGCTCCAACCGAGTCATAGTTGCCTGGTAGCTAAAATGCGAGCTCCTAGGGAGTCATAGTCGTCTGGTAGTTACACCGCGACTCCAACCGAGTCATAGTTGCCTGGTAGCTACAACGCGAGCTCCTAGGGAGTCATGGTCATCTTGTGGTTACAACGCGAGCTCCAACCAAGTCATAGTTGCCTGGTAGCTACAACACGAGCTCCTAGGGAGTCATAGTCATCTGGTAGTTACAACGCGAGCTCCAACCGAGTCATAGTTGCCTGGTAGCTAAAACGCGAGCTCCTAGGGAGTCATAGTCGTCTGGTAGTTACAACGCCAGCTCCAACCAAGTCATAGTTGCCTGGTAGCTACAACGCGAGCTCCTAGCGATTCATAGTCGTCTGGTAGTTACAACGCGAGCTCCAACCGAGTCATAGTTGCCTGGTATCTAAAACGCAAGCTCCTAGGGAGTCATAGTCGTCTGGTTGTTACAACGCGAGCTCCAACCGAGTCATAGCTACCTGGTAGCTACAACGCGAGCTCCAACCGAGTCATAGTTGCCTGATAGCTACAACGCGAGCTCCTAGGGATTCATAGTCGTCTGGTAGTTACAACGCGAGCTCCAACCGAGTCATAGTTGCCTGGTAGCTAAAACGCGAGCTCCTAGGGAGTCATAGTCGTCTGGTAGTTACAACGCGAGCTCCAACCGAGTCATAGCTACCTGGTAGCTACAACGCGAGCTCCAACCGAGTCATAGTTGCCTTATAGCTACAACGCGAGCTCCTAGGGATTCATAGTCGTCTGGTAGTTACAACGCGAGCTCCAACCGAGTCATAGTTGCCTGGTAGCTAAAACGCGAGCTCCTAGGGTGTCATAGTCGTCTGGTAGTTAACACGCGAGCTCCAACTGAGTCATAGTTGCCTGGTAGCTACAACGCGAGCTCCTAGGGAGTCATACTCATCTGGTAGTTACAACGCGAGCTCCAACCAAGTCATAGTTGCCTGGTAGCTACAACACGAGCTCATAGGGAGTCATAGTCGTCTGGTAGTTACAACGCGAGCTCCAACCGAGTCATAGTTGCCTGAAAGCTACAACGCGAGCTCCTAGGGAGTCATAGTCATCTGGTAGTTACAACGCGAGCTCCAACCAAGTCATAGTTGCCTGGTAGCTACAACACGAGCTCCTAGGGAGTCATAGTCATCTGGTAGTTACAACGCGAGCTCCAACCGAGTCATAGTTTCCTGGTAGCTAAAACACGAGCTCCTAGGGAGTCATACTCATCTGGTAGGTACAACGCGAGCTCCAACCAAGTCATAGTTGCCTGGTTGCTACAACACGAGCTCCTAGGGAGTCATAGTCTTCTGGTAGCTACAACGCGAGCTCCAACCGAGTCATAGTTGCCTGATAGCTACAACGCGAGCTCCTAGGGATTCATAGTCGTCTGGTAGTTACAACGCGAGCTCCAACTTAGTCATAGTTGCCTGGTAGCTAAAACGCGAGCTCCTAGGGAGTCATAGTCGTCTGGTAGTTACAACGCGAGCTCCAACCGAGTCATAGTTGCCTGGTAGCTAAAACGCGAGATCCTAGGGATTCATAGTCGTCTGGTTGTTACAACGCGAGCTCCAACCGAGTCATAGTTGCCTGGTAGCTAAAATGCGAGCTCCTAGGGAGTCATAGTCGTCTGGTAGTTACACCGCGACTCCAACCGAGTCATAGTTGCCTGGTAGCTACAACGCGAGCTCCTAGGGAGTCATAGTCATCTGGTGGTTACAACGCGAGCTCCAACCAAGTCATAGTTGCCTGGTAGCTACAACACGAGCTCCTAGGGAGTCATAGTCATCTGGTAGTTACAACGCGAGCTCCAACCGAGTCATAGTTGCCTGGTAGCTAAAACGCGAGCTCCTAGGGAGTCATAGTCGTCTGGTAGTTACAACGCCAGCTCCAACCAAGTCATAGTTGCCTGGTAGCTACAAAACGAGCTCCTAGGGGGTCATAGTCATCTGGTAGTTACAACGCGAGCTCCAACCGAGTCATAGTTTCCTGATAGCTACAACGCGAGCTCCTAGGGATTCATAGTCGTCTGGTACTTACAACGCGAGCTCCAACCGAGTCATAGCTACCTGGTAGCTACAACGCGAGCTCCAACTGAGTCATAGTTTCCTGATAGCTACAACGCGAGCTCCTAGGGATTCATAGTCGTCTGGTAGTTACAACGCGAGCTCCAACCGAGTCATAGTTGCCTGGTATTTAAAACGCAAGCTCCTAGGGAGTCATAGTCGTCTGGTAGTTACAACGCGAGCTCCAACCGAGTCATAGCTACCTGGTAGCTACAACGCGAGCTCCAACCGAGTCATAATTGCCTGATAGCTACAACGCGAGCTCCTAGGGATTCATAGTCGTCTGGTAGTTACAACGCGAGCTCCAACCGAGTCATAGTTGCCTGGTAGCTAAAACGCGAGCTCCTAGGGAGTCATAGTCGTCTGGTAGTTACACCGCGACTCCAACCGAGTCATAGTTGCCTGGTAGCTACAACGCGAGCTCCTAGGGAGTCATAGTCATCTGGTGGTTACAACGCGAGCTCCAACCAAGTCATAGTTGCCTGGTAGCTACAACACGAGCTCCTAGGGAGTCATAGTCATCTGGTAGTTACAACGCGAGCTCCAACCGAGTCATAGTTGCCTGGTAGCTAAAACGCGAGCTCCTAGGGAGTCATAGTCGTCTGGTAGTTACAACGCCAGCTCCAACCAAGTCATAGTTGCCTGGTAGCTACAAAACGAGCTCCTAGGGGGTCATAGTCATCTGGTAGCTACAACGCGAGCTCCAACCGAGTCATAGTTTCCTGATAGCTACAACGCGAGCTCCTAGGGATTCATAGTCGTCTGGTAGTTACAACGCGAGCTCCAACCGAGTCATAGCTACCTGGTAGCTACAACGCGAGCTCCAACTGAGTCATAGTTTCCTGATAGCTACAACGCGAGCTCCTAGGGATTCATAGTCGTCTGGTTGTTACAACGCGAGCTCAAACCGAGTCATAGTTGCCTGGTATTTAAAACGCAAGCTCCTAGGGAGTCATAGTCGTCTGGTAGTTACAACGCGAGCTCCAACCGAGTCATAGCTACCTGGTAGCTACAACGCGAGCTCCAACCGAGTCATAGTTGCCTGATAGCTACCACGCGAGCTCCAAGGGATTCATAGTCGTCTGGTAGTTACAACGCGAGCTCCAACCGAGTCATAGTTGCCTGGTAGCTAAAACGCGAGCTCCTAGGGAGTCATAGTCGTCTGGTAGTTACAACGCGAGCTCCAACCGAGTCATAGTTGCCTGGTAGCTACAACGCGAGCTCCTAGGGAGTCATAGTCATCTGGTAGTTACAACGCGAGCTCCAACCAAGTCATAGTTGCCTGGTAGCTACAACACGAGCTCCTAGGGAGTCATAGTCATCTGTTAGTTACAACGCGAGCTCCAACCGAGTCATAGTTGCCTGGTAGCTAAAACGCAAGCTCCTAGGGTGTCATAGTCGTCTGGTAGTTACAACGCGAGCTCCAACCGAGTCATAGTTGCCTGATAGCTACAACGCGAGCTCCTAGGGAGTCATAGTCACCTGGTAGTTACAACGCGAGCTCCAACCAAGTCATAGTTGCCTGGTAGCTACAACACGAGCTCCTAGGGAGTCATAGTCATCTGGTAGTTACAACGCGAGCTTCAACCGAGTCATAGTTGCCTGGTAGCTACAACGCGAGCTCCTAGGGAGTCATAGTCGTCTGGTAGTTACAACGCGAGCTCTAACCGAGTCATAGCTATTTGGTAGCTACAACACGAGCTCCTAGGGAGTTATAGTCATCTGGTTGTTACAACGCGAGCTCCAACCGAGTCATAGTTGCCTGGTAGCTAAAACGCAAGCTCCTAGGGAGTCATAGTCATCTGGTAGTTACAACACGAGCTCCAACAAAGTCATAGTTGCCTGGTAGCTACAACACGAGCTCCTAGGGAGTCATAGTCATCTGGTAGTTACAACGCGAGCTCCAACCGAGTCATAGTTGCCTGGTAGCTAAAACGCAAGCTCTTAGGGAGTCATAGTCGTCTGGTAGTTACAACGCGAGCTCCAACCGAGTCATAGTTGCCTGATAGCTACAACGCGAGCTCCTAGGGAGTCATAGTCACCTGGTAGTTACAACGCGAGCTCCAACCAAGTCATAGTTGCCTGGTAGCTACAACACGAGCTCCTAGGGAGTCATAGTCATCTGGTAGTTACAACGCGAGCTCCAACCGAGTCATAGTTGCCTGGTTGCTACAACGCGAGCTCCTAGGGATTCATAGTCGTCTGGTAGTTACAACGCGAGCTCCAACCGAGTCATGGTTGCCTGGTATCTAAAACGCGAGCTCCTAGGGAGTCATAGTCGTCTGGTAGTTACAACGCGAGCTCCAACCGAGTCATAGTTGCCTGGTAGCTAGAACGCGAGTTTCTTGGGAGTCGTAGTCATCTGGTAGTTACAACGCGAGCTCCAACCGAGTCATAGTTGCCTGGTAGCTAAAACGCGAGCTCCTAGGGATTCATAGTCGTCTGGTAGTTACAACGCGAGCTCCAACCGAGTCATAGTTGCCTGGTATCTAAAACGCAAGCTCCTAGGGAGTCATAGTGGTCTGGTAGTTACAACGCGAGCTCCAACCGAGTCATAGCTACCTGGTAGCTACAACGCGAGCTCCAACCGAGTCATAGTTGCCTGGTAGCTAAAACGCGAGCTCCTAGGGAGTCATAGTCGTCTGGTAGTTACAACACGAGCTCCAACCGAGTCATAGTTGCCTGGTAGCTACAACACGAGCTCCTAGGGAGTCATAGTCATCTGGTAGTTACAACGCGAGCTCCAACCGAGTCATAGTTTCCTGATAGCTACAACGCGAGCTCCTAGGGATTCATAGTCGTCTGGTAGTTACAACGCGAGCTCCAACCGCGTCATAGTTGCCTGGTATCTAAAACGCGAGCTCCTAGGGAGTCATAGTCGTCTGGTAGTTACAACGCGAGCTCCAACCGAGTCATAGTTGCCTGGTAACTACAAAGCGAGTTCCTTGGGAGTCGTAGTCATCTGGTAGTTACAACGCGAGCTCCAACCGAGTCATAGTTGCCTGGTAGCTAAAACGCGAGCTCCTAGGGATTCATAGTCGTCTGGTAGTTACAACGCGAGCTCCAACCGAGTCATAGTTGCCTGGTAGCTAAAATGCGAGCTCCTAGGGAAACATAGTCGTCTGGTAGTTACAACGCGAGCTCCAACCGAGTCATAGTTGCCTGGTAGCTACAACGCGAGCTCCTAGGGAGTCATAGTCATCTGGTGGTTACAACGCGAGCTCCAACCAAGTCATAGTTGCCTGGTAGCTACAACACGAGCTCCTAGGGAGTCATAGTCATCTGGTAGTTACAACGCGAGCTCCAACCGAGTCATAGTTGCCTGGTAGCTAAAACGCGAGCTCCAAGGGAGTCATAGTCGTCTGGTAGTTACAACGCGAGCTCCAACCGAGTCATAGTTGCCTGGTAGCTACAACGCGTGCTCCTAGGGAGTGATACTCATCTGGTAGTTACAACGCGAGCTCCAACCAAGTCATAGTTGCCTGGTAGCTAAAACACGAGCTCCTAGGGAGTCATAGTCGTCTGGTAGTTACAACGCGAGCTCCAACCGAGTCATTGTTGCCTGGTAGCTAAAACGCGAGCTCCTAGGGAGTCATAGTCGTCTGGTAGTTACAACGCGAGCTCCAACCGAGTCATAGTTGCCTGGTAGCTACAACGCGAGCTCCTAGGGAGTCATAGTCATCTGGTAGTTACAACGCGAGCTCCAACCGAGTCATAGTTGCCTGGTAGCTAAAACGCGAGCTCCTAGGGAGTCATAGTCGTCTGGTTGTTACAACGCCAGCTCCAACCGAGTCATAGTTGCCTGGTAGCTACAACGCGAGATCCTAGGGAGTCATAGTCATCTGGTAGTTACAACGCGAGCTCCAACCAAGTCATAGTTGCCTGGTAGCTACAACACGAGCTCCTAGGGAGTCATAGTCATCTGGTAGTTACAACGCGAGCTCCAACCGAGTCATAGTTGCCTGGTCGCTAAAACGCAAGCTCCTAGGGAGTCATAGTCGTCTGGTAGTTACAACGCGAGCTCCAACCGAGTCATAGTTGCCTGATAGCTACAACGCGAGCTCCTAGGGAGTCATAGTCACCTGGTAGTTACAACGCGAGCTCCAACCAAGTCATAGTTGCCTGGTAGCTACAACACGAGCTCCTAGGGAGTCATAGTCATCTGGTAGTTACAACGCGAGCTCCAACCGAGTCATAGTTGCCTGGTAGCTACAACGCGAGCTCCTAGGGAGTCATAGTCGTCTGGTAGTTACAACGCGAGCTCCAACCGAGTCATAGTTGCCTGGTAGCTACAACGCGAGCTCCAACCGAGTCATAGTTTCCTGATAGCTACAACGCGAGCTCCTAGGGATTCATAGTCGTCTGGTAGTTACAACGCGAGCTCCAACCGAGTCATAGCTACCTGGTAGCTACAACGCGAGCTCCAACTGAGTCATAGTTTCCTGATAGCTACAACGCGAGCTCCTAGGGATTCATAGTCGTCTGGTAGTTACAACGCGAGCTCCAACCGAGTCATAGTTGCCTGGTATCTAAAAAGCAAGCTCCTAGGGAGTCAAAGTCGTCTGGTAGTTACAACGCGAGCTCCAACCGAGTCATAGCTACCTGGTAGCTACAACGCGAGCTCCAACCGAGTCATAGTTGCCTGATAGCTACAACGCGAGCTCCTAGGGATTCATAGTCGTCTGGTAGTTACAACGCGAGCTCCAACCAAGTCATAGTTGCCTGGTAGCAAAAACGCGAGCTCCTAGGGAGTCATAGTCATCTGGTAGTTACAACGCGAGCTCCAACCGAGTCATAGTTGCCTAGTAGCTAAAACGCGAGCTCCTAGGGAGTCATAGTCGTCTGGTAGTTACAACGCGAGCTCCAACCGAGTCATAGTTGCCTGGTAGCTACAACGCGAGCTCCTAGGGAGTCATACTCATCTGGTAGTTACAACGCGAGCTCCAACCAAGTCATAGTTGCCTGGTAGCTACAACACGAGCTTTTAGGGAGTCATAGTCGTCTAGTAGTTACAACGCGAGCTCCAACCGAGTCATAGCTACCTGGTAGCTACAACGCGAGCTCCAACCGAGTCATAGTTGCCTGATAGCTACAACGCGAGCTCCTAGGGATTCATAGTCGTCTGGTAGTAACAACGCGAGCTCCAACCGAGTCATAGTTGCCTGGTAGCTAAAACGCGAGCTCCTAGGGAGTCCTAGTCGTCTGGTAGTTACAACGCGAGCTCCAACCGAGTCATAGATGCCTGGTAGCTAAAACGCGAGTTCCTAGGGATTCATAGTCGTCTGGTAGTTACAACGCGAGCTCCAACCGAGTCATAGTTGCCTGGTAGCTAAAACGCGAGCTTCTAGGGAGTCATAGTCGTCTGGTAGTTACAACGCGAGCTCCAACCGAGTCATAGTTGCCTGGTAGCTACAACGCGAGCTCCTAGGGAGTCAAAGTCATCTGGTAGTTACAACGCGAGCTCCAACCAAGTCATAGTTGCCTGGTAGCTACAACACGAGCTCCTAGGGAGTCATAGTCATCTGGTAGTTACAACGCGAGCTCCAACCGAGTCATAGTTGCCTGGTAGCTAAAACACAAGCTCCTAGGGAGTCAAAGTCGTCTGGTAGTTACAACGCGAGCTCCAACCGAGTCATAGCTACCTGGTAGCTACAACGCGAGCTCCAACTGAGTCATAATTTCCTGATAGCTACAACGCGAGCTCCTAGGGATTCATAGTCGTCTGGTAGTTACAACTCGAGCTCCAACCGAGTCATAGTTGCCTGGTAGCTAAAATGCGAGCTCCTAGGGAGTACTAGTCGTCTGGTAGTTACAACGCGAGCTCCAACCGAGTCATAGTTGCCTGGTAGCTACAACGCGAGCTCCTAGGGAGTCATAGTCATCAGGTGGTTACAACGTGAGCTCAAACCAAGTCATAGTTGCCTGGTAGCTACAACACGAGCTCCTAGGGAGTCATTGTCATCTGGTAGTTACAACGCGAGCTCCAACCGAGTCATAGTTGCCTGGTAGCTAAAACGCGAGCTCCTAGGGAGTCATAGTCGTCTGGTAGTTACAACGCGAGCTCCAACCGAGTCATAGTTGCCTGGTAGCTACAACGCGAGCTCCTAGGGAGTGATACTCATCTGGTAGTTACAACGCGAGCTCCAACCAAGTCATAGTTGCCTGGTAGCTACAACAAGAGCTCCTAGGGAGTCATAGTCGTCTGGTGGTTACAACGCGAGCTCCAACCGAGTCATAGCTACCTGATAGCTACAACGCGAGCTCCTAGGGATTCATAGTCGTCTGGTAGTTACTACGCGAGCTCCAACCGAGTCATAGTTGCCTGGTAGCTAAAACGCGAGCTCCTAGGGAGTCATAGTCGTCTGGTAGTTACAACGCGAGCTCCAACCGAGTCATAGTTGCCTGGTAGCTAAAACGCGAGCTCCTAGGGATTCATAGTCGTCTGGTAGTTACAACGCGAGCTCCAACCGAGTCATAGTTGCCTGGTAGCTAAAACGCGAGCTTCTAGGGAGTCATAGTCGTCTGGTAGTTACAACGCGAGCTCCAACCGAGTCATAGTTGCCTGGTAGCTACAAATCGAGCTCCTAGGGAGTCATAGTCGTCTGGTAGTTACAACGCGAGCTCCAACCGAGTCATAGTTGCCTGGTAGCTACAACGCGAGCTCCTAGGGAGTCATAGTTAACAGGTAGCTACAACACGAGCTCCTAGGGAGTCATAGTCATCTGGTAGTTACTACGCGAGCTCCAACCGAGTCATAGTTGCCTGGTAGCTAAAACGCGAGCTCCTAGGGAGTCATAGTCGTCTGGTAGTTACAACGCGAGCTCCAACCGAGTCATAGTTGCCTGGTAGCTACAACGCGAGCTTCTAGGGAGTCATAGTCGTCTGGTAGTTACAACGCGAAATCCAACCGAGTCATAGTTGCCTGGTAGCTACAAATCGAGCTCCTAGGGAGTCATAGTCGTCTGGTAGTTACAACGCGAGCTCCAACCGAGTCATAGTTGCCTGGTAGCTACAACGCGAGCTCCTAGGGAGTCATAGTTAACAGGTAGCTACAACACGAGCTCCTAGGGAGTCATAGTCATCTGGTAGTTACAACGCGAGCTCCAACCGAGTCATAGTTTCCTGATAGCTACAACGCGAGCTCCTAGGGATTCATAGTCGTCTGGTAGTTACAACGCGAGCTCCAACCGAGTCATAGTTGCCTGGTATCTAAAACGCGAGCTCCTAGGGAGTCATAGTCGTCTGGCAGTTACAACGCGAGCTCCAACCGAGTCATAGTTGCCTGGTAGCTACAACGCGAGTTCCTTGGGAGTCGTAGTCATCTGGTAGTTACAACGCGAGCTCCAACCGAGTCATAGTTGCCTGGTAGCTAAAACGCGAGCTCCTAGGGAGTCATAGTCGTCTGGTAGTTACAACGCGAGCTCCAACCGAGTCATAGTTGCCTGGTAGCTACAACGCGAGCTCCTAGGGAGTCATAGTTAACAGGTAGCTACAACACGAGCTCCTAGGGAGTCATAGTCATCTGGTAGTTACAACGCGAGCTCCAACCGAGTCATAGTTTCCTGATAGCTACAACGCGAGCTCCTAGGGATTCATAGTCGTCTGGTAGTTACAACGCGAGCTCCAACCGAGTCATAGTTGCCTGGTATCTAAAACGCGAGCTCCTAGGGAGTCATAGTCGTCTGGCAGTTACAACGCGAGCTCCAACCGAGTCATAGTTGCCTGGTAGCTACAACGCGAGTTCCTTGGGAGTCGTAGTCATCTGGTAGTTACAACGCGAGCTCCAACCGAGTCATAGTTGCCTGGTAGCTAAAACGCGAGCTCCTAGGGATTCATAGTCGTCTGGTAGTTACAACGCGAGCTCCAACCGAGTCATAGTTGCCTGGTAGCTAAAATTCGAGCTCCTAGGGAGTCATAGTCGTCTGGTAGTTACAACGCGAGCTCCAACCGAGTCATAGTTGCCTGGTAGCTACAACGCGAGCTCCTAGGGAGTCATAGTCATCTGGTGGTTACAGCGCGAGCTCCAACCAAGTCATAGTTGCCTGGTAGCTACAACACGAGCTCCTAGGGAGTCATAGTCATCTGGTAGTTACAACGCGAGCTCCAACCGAGTCATAGTTGCCTGGTAGCTAAAACTTGAGCTCCTAGGGAGTCATAGTCGTCTGGTAGTTACAACGCGAGCTCCAACCGAGTCATAGTTGCCTGGTAGCTACAACGCGAGCTCCTAGGGAGTCATAGTTAACAGGTAGCTACAACACGAGCTCCTAGGGAGTCATAGTCATCTGGTAGTTACAACGCGAGCTCCAACCGAGTCATAGTTTCCTGATAGCTACAACGCGAGCTCCTAGGGATTCATAGTCGTCTGGTAGTTACTACGCGAGCTCCAACCGAGTCATAGTTGCCTGGTAGCTAAAACGCGAGCTCCTAGGGAGTCATAGTCGTCTGGTAGTTACAACGCGAGCTCCAACCGAGTCATAGTTGCCTGGTAGCTAAAACGCGAGCTCCTAGGGATTCATAGTCGTCTGGTAGTTACAACGCGAGCTCCAACCGAGTCATAGTTGCCTGGTAGCTAAAACGCGAGCTTCTAGGGAGTCATAGTCGTCTGGTAGTTACAACGCGAGCTCCAACCGAGTCATAGTTGCCTGGTAGCTACAAATCGAGCTCCTAGGGAGTCATAGTCATCTGGTAGTTACAACGCGAGCTCTAACCAAGTCATAGTTGCCTGGTAGCTACAACACGAGCTCCTAGGGAGTCATAGTCATCTGGTAGTTACAACGCGAGCTCCAACCGAGTCATAGTTGCCTGGTAGCTAAAACACGAGCTCCTAGGGAGTCATAGTCGTCTGGTAGTTACAACGCGAGCTCCAACCGAGTCATAGTTGCCTGGTAGCTACAACGCGAACTCCTAGGGAGTCATAGTCGTCTGGTAGTTACAACGCGAGCTCCAACCGAGTCATAGCTAACTGGTAGCTACAACACGAGCTCCTAGGGAGTCATAGTCATCTGGTTGTTACAACGCGAGCTCCAACCAAGTCATAGTTGCCTGGTAGCTACAACACGAGCTCCTAGGGAGTCATAGTCATCTGGTAGTTACAACGCGAGCTCCAACCGAGTCATAGTGGCCTGGTAGCTACAACGCGAGCTCCTAGGGAGTCATAGTCGTCTGGTAGTTACAACGCAAGCTCCAACCGAGTCATAGTTGCCTGGTAGCTACAACGCGAGCTCCAAGGGAGTCATATTCATCTGGTAGTTACAACGCGAGCTCCAACCAAGTCATAGTTGCCTAATAGCTACAACACGAGCTCCTAGGGAGTCATAGTCATCTGGTAGTTACAACGCGAGCTCCAACCGAGTCATAGTTGCCTGGTAGCTAAAACGCGAGCTCCAAGGGAGTCATAGTCGTCTGGTAGTTACAACGCGAGCTCCAACCGAGTCATAGTTGCCTGGTAGCTACAACGCGTGCTCCTAGGGAGTGATACTCATCTGGTAGTTACAACGCGAGCTCCAACCAAGTCATAGTTGCCTGGTAGCTAAAACACGAGCTCCTAGGGAGTCATAGTCGTCTGGTAGTTACAACGCGAGCTCCAACCGAGTCATAGATAGATAGATAGATAGATAGATAAACTCTTTATTGCACACCAAATAAAAAATACAAAAATAAAAGGAAACATACAAAAAAATAAAACGTACAATGGGCGGTCTTATCGCTAAGAGCGATCTCTTCCAGACAACCTTTGGATGGATAGGATAGTAAAAAATCAAAAAGACGGCGGTGTACAATTAAAACATACCTACTTAAAATACCTACAACTATACTTATACAAGTACCTAAAAATTACAAATATAAATATACATAATATACTTAAAATACCTACCTACATAAAATTAGAATAAAATAGAATAACATAACAATAACCTAGCAGTTCACGATAAGGACAGGTAGTGATTGTATACCTTGGATTTAAATATGCAAAGAGTTTTAGAAGATCTTATTGAAAAAGGTAAAGCATTCCACAATCTGACACTTTGGACGGTAAAGGAGTTGCCGTAAAACTGTGAAGTATGAACAGGAGTTTGGAGCTGAAGAGTTTCGGCAGAGCGTAGGTTAAGATTATGAGACTGGTATAAAAAACTGAAACGTTCTTTAAGATAAGAGGGAGAAGACGGATTGAAAAGGATATTGTAAAGAAGGGACAGAATATGTGCATTCCGGCGAAGACGGATTGGGAGCCACTTGAGTTTTGCTCGAAATTCGGAGACATGGTCAAACTTGCGTAAGCCAAATATAAAGCGGATACAAAGGTTTTGAAGGCGCTCAAGTTTGCTCAATTGAACTTCGGAGAGGTCGAGGTAGCTGGCGTCAGCGTAATCTAATATGGGGAGTAGAAGGGACTGCGCAAGCATAACTTTGGTGGCTGTTGGCAAAAAGTTACGAAGTCTTCGCAACGAGGCCGAAGACGCAAACATTTTGCGACTAATCTCCGCAATACAAGGCTCCCAAGATAGCTTGGCATCGATGATGATGCCTAAGTTTTTCACAGACTGGCTGATTGGTATCGGTGTTCCGTCAAAGAGTAGACGTGGAAGTTGTGAAAAGTCTAGCCTGGGAATCATTTTGAAACTACCAATTATGATGACTTGTGTCTTTTTCGGATTTACAGTAAGGCCAAAGGATTTACTCCAGTCACAAATTCGGTCCAAATCAGAATTTATTAAGCTAATGGCTCCGTTAATATTTTCAATGCTGGCATGAGTGTATATTTGTAAGTCATCTGCATACAGGTGGAAGGATGAAGAAATGTTTTGAGAGATCGAATGAATAAAAATAGCAAAAAGGAGAGGAGATAAGACGCCGCCTTGAGGGACGCCAGCAGAGAGGTTGCACCACGAAGAGTAAGTATCTTCAATACGGATGCGCTGCCGACGCCCGAACAAGTAACTACGAAACCAGTCAATAGCCGTCGGAGATATGTTAAGAGACCGTAATACACCCAGAAGTATATCAAAATCAACATTATTAAATGCATTGCTGAAATCAAGGAGTGACAGCACAGTCAGCTTTCCACTGTCCATTCCAAATCGAATGTCATCAGTTATCTTAACTAGTGCCGTCACGGTGCTATGACCTGGGCGGAAGCCTGATTGATTAGGGTTCAATAGGATATTTTTGGATAGGAAGGTACTTAATTGTTGATGTATGAGACGTTCAAGGACTTTTGATAGAAAGGGAAGAATTGATATGGGACGGTACTCTGAGAAAGAAGATGGATTGGATTTTTTAGGCAAGGGAAAGATTTGGGCTTCTTTCCAGACTTCAGGAAATGAGCCAGAGTCAACAGAAGCATTAAGAATGTACCTGATGACAGGAATAATTTCATCAAGAATGGGCATGATCATGTTGCGGCTGATGCTGTCACTGCCAACGGCATTTGAAGTAATGGATGTAATGCTCTTCTTAACATCACAATCGACAAATTGACTAAACTTAAATGAAGGGAAGTCTGGGGTTGGTAGAGAAGAAAGATACTTTAGTGTATTAAATTTAGTGGTTCCGTCAATACTGGAAGAAAATGTGAAATGCTGATTAAGCAGATTAATATCTAAGTTCTTAGGGATTTTTTCTTGACTTGGTTTTCCAACTCCCAGTGTTTTAAGAAATCTCCACACTTTAGATGGATCATTATTATTATCTACAGAGTCATGAATATATCGGCGTTGCGCGTCCCTACACAACTTGTTGCAGTGATTTCGACGATCGTGGTATTTGGCCTTATTGATGTCAGTTGACTTACACTTAAATCTAGCTTTCGCCATAGCCTTCGCATGCATTGCCGAGCGAATTTCGTCAGTAAGCCAAGGGGCTGGGAGATGCTTGATCTTGATGGTACGTATGGGGGCATGTGTGTCATAAAGCTTGATCAATTGTTTATTGAAAGAACCCACCATGTCATCGACACTACAAGCATCCATAAGCTCTGTCCAGTCAATTTGACGAGCATCTTCACGAAGGCTCTCTAAATTAATTCCACCAAAGTTACGCTGCATGACAATTTGAGGCTTAGCTTTCGGCGGACGAACTTTGTAGGACAAAAAGATCAAATCGTGGAAAGAAAAGGCACCCGCCGAAGTTTGACCATGTTTAGAAACATTATTTGGTGACGATACTAATATCAGATCAATAAGAGAGGGAGAACAATTTGGAAAGAAATGCGTAGCAGTTAAAGGAAGAATGGTCATGTTGTTAGCCTTAGAGAGAGTTTCAAAAGTAATGGAACGGGAGTCCTGCTTTAAAAGACAAGTGTTAAAGTCACCCATAATGATGGTGTGACTATAAGAGGGAGTCAGGTCTTCAAGAAGCCTTTCGAAAGATGAAAAGAAATTATTGCGGAGATGATTGCTGTAGTAGACTCCGAGTAATACCTTGGTGTAACAAAGAAGGACCTCAACAAAGATGTGTTCACCCGCACCAGGTGATGGTGGTTGTGGAGAAGTATGAACCACAGTATAAGGAATATGAGCGCGTAAGTAAATGGCAACGCCTCCAGCACGCCCATTAGTGCGGTCATTTCTAATTAAAATGAAGCCTGGTAACGAGTAGGAAGTTGTTGGTAAGCATGGTTTTAACCAAGACTCCGAGACTAATACAGCATGAATGTTTTTAAGATCAAAAGACGCCAGCATATCAGGAAAATGAGCCGGAATACTCTGCGCATTAATATGTACGACATTAAAATTTTTTGAGACATCAGAGAACTGTGTCTCAAGTGTTTGGGAAAGAGTTGGTATACTACGAAAACTATCGTCACTGCTTAAGTCATCGTTATCACAGGATGAAAAAGAGAAAAAGTGTTCACTATCACTACTCGTAAACGACATAAAATTATAATAAATAATAATATATATAAAAAAAAAATATATTATAAATTAATAAAAAACCTAATTAAATTTTTCCTATAAGTCTACTAAAATTTACTTTATCCGCTTAACCACCTGCCAGTTGTGTTGGAAGAGAAACAGATTAATCAAAACATAAAACACATAAAACAAGAAAACTATCGCAAACCAAAAAAAAAAACAAACTAGCACTAAAAGAGGTCTGGAACATTTATCTGTTGATTTCCGTGGTTATTACATTATCTGTGACAGACCTTTGACATTGAGAGATTTGAAGTGTGTGTCAACTGTGAAGTGACATTTACACCACACTGACTGGCAAAACAAAACACAAATTGAGTGAAGGATGTTAAAAAATTAAAGTGCGTGCGTATTATTGTTCGTTCAACGTGATAATTCAAAAATAAAACAACTTCGTGCTACCCTAGACATAATAAAAGTAACAAAAAAGTAAAAGCTGGTGATAGACAAACGAACTATCGGACGGGCTTTGACTGCGGTACCAACCGAGATTCGCTACTTTCTGCCTCTCTCCTACACCTCGTTTTTGGCGCCATAGACTCCTTGACCACTCCTGTTGGCTGTGGTGCTGTAGTCGCAGACGACTCCGACGCCTGCGAACCTGATATTTTGTCGAGATCAGCCAGGCAGCTCACACGACGCCTGATGCTGTCCGGCCCCACCACGAAGACATAGCCTTCGCGGGTCCAGCTCTTGTTGATGCCAAACCGTTGTCTTGCCTCCATAAAAACTTCGTGACGAGCCCTAGTCAAGAACTCTGAAAGAGTTATGCCAGTGTCTTTAAGATTGGTCTTTGCAAACCATATCCTGTCACGAACAGCAATATCACGGAGCTTCACCAGTATGGGTCTAGGTCGATTTGCAGTCAAGCGTCCCATCCTATGGCAACGATTAATGTCTCCTGCAGTGAACCCAGTCATCTTGAGTCTACCCACAACAACCTTTGCAACAATGGCAGCAGTATCTTCCGACTTCTCTTCGGGTACACCATGAAGAAGCAGATGCTTGCGACGGCTCAGTGTCTCTAGCTGGTCCACGGCCTGGGCAGTGGCCTGGATTTGATCCTGCAGAGCTCGCATCGCAATCAATACGAAAGATTTGAAAGTGGAAAACTCGGCAGCCAGACCGGCCGTGGTTGATGGTGCATCGCTAGTGGACTGCTTATGCAGCTTACCTTCATACACAGCCATCTGCTCAGTGAAAACAGCCTGCATTTGTGCCATGGAGCCCTTAATTTCTCGCATTTCCTCCATTTTGAAATGTGGCAGTTGATGTGTAGATATACCAAAAATTCTTGGGTGTGTTTTTCTGTGTTTTATCGAAATGAATGTGGGAGATAACACTTTATGGCAGGTACTGTGACCTAAACTTTATTTTTAAACATAAATAGATACTATTTGTGAACAAATAATAATATTTTCACAATAATTAAAGGAGATGATTTTCTAACAGGTGTATGTTTTTCGACACCCACCGCCCAAAAAAAAAAATAGTTGCCTGGTAGCTACAACGCGAGCTCCTAGGGAGTCAGAGTCGTCTGGTAGTTACAACGCGAGCTCCAACCGAGTCATTGTTGCCTGGTAGCTAAAACGCGAGCTCCTAGGGAGTCATAGTCGTCTGGTAGTTACAACGCGAGCTCCAACCGAGTCATAGTTGCCTGGTAGCTACAACGCGAGCTCCTAGGGAGTCATAGTCATCTGGTAGTTACAACGCGAGCTCCAACCGAGTCATAGTTGCCTGGTAGCTAAAACGCGAGCTCCTTGGGAGTCATAGTCGTCTGGTTGTTACAACGCCAGCTCCAACCGAGTCATAGTTGCCTGGTAGCTACAACGCGAGATCCTAGGGAGTCATAGTCATCTGGTAGTTACAACGCGAGCTCCAACCAAGTCATAGTTGCCTGGTAGCTACAACACGAGCTCCTAGGGAGTCATAGTCATCTGGTAGTTACAACGCGAGCTCCAACCGAGTCATAGTTGCCTGGTCGCTAAAACGCAAGCTCCTAGGGAGTCATAGTCGTCTGGTAGTTACAACGCGAGCTCCAACCGAGTCATAGTTGCCTGATAGCTACAACGCGAGCTCCTAGGGAGTCTTAGTCACCTGGTAGTTACAACGCGAGCTCCAACCAAGTCATAGTTGCCTGGTAGCTACAACACGAGCTCCTAGGGAGTCATAGTCATCTGGTAGTTACAACGCGAGCTCCAACCGAGTCATAGTTGCCTGGTAGCTACAACGCGAGCTCCTAGGGAGTCATAGTCGTCTGGTAGTTACAACGCGAGCTCCAACCGAGTCATAGTTGCCTGGTAGCTACAACGCGAGCTCCAACCGAGTCATAGTTTCCTGATAGCTACAACGCGAGCTCCTAGGGATTCATAGTCGTCTGGTAGTTACAACGCGAGCTCCAACCGAGTCATAGCTACCTGGTAGCTACAACGCGAGCTCCAACTGAGTCATAGTTTCCTGATAGCTACAACGCGAGCTCCTAGGGATTCATAGTCGTCTGGTAGTTACAACGCGAGCTCCAACCGAGTCATAGTTGCCTGGTATCTAAAACGCAAGCTCCTAGGGAGTCAAAGTCGTCTGGTAGTTACAACGCGAGCTCCAACCGAGTCATAGCTACCTGGTAGCTACAACGCGAGCTCCAACCGAGTCATAGTTGCCTGATAGCTACAACGCGAGCTCCTAGGGATTCATAGTCGTCTGGTAGTTACAACGCGAGCTCCAACCAAGTCATAGTTGCCTGGTAGCAAAAACGCGAGCTCCTAGGGAGTCATAGTCATCTGGTAGTTACAACGCGAGCTCCAACCGACTCATAGTTGCCTAGTAGCTAAAACGCGAGCTCCTAGGGAGTCATAGTCGTCTGGTAGTTACAACGCGAGCTCCAACCGAGTCATAGTTGCCTGGTAGCTACAACGCGAGCTCCTAGGGAGTCATACTCATCTGGTAGTTACAACGCGAGCTCCAACCAAGTCATAGTTGCCTGGTAGCTACAACACGAGCTTTTAGGGAGTCATAGTCGTCTAGTAGTTACAACGCGAGCTCCAACAGAGTCATAGCTACCTGGTAGCTACAACGCGAGCTCCAACCGAGTCATAGTTGCCTGATAGCTACAACGCGAGCTCCTAGGGATTCATAGTCGTCTGGTAGTAACAACGCGAGCTCCAACCGAGTCATAGTTGCCTGGTAGCTAAAACGCGAGCTCCTAGGGAGTCATAGTCGTCTGGTAGTTACAACGCGAGCTCCAACCGAGTCATAGATGCCTGGTAGCTAAAACGCGAGTTCCTAGGGATTCATAGTCGTCTGGTAGTTACAACGCGAGCTCCAACCGAGTCATAGTTGCCTGGTAGCTAAAACGCGAGCTTCTAGGGAGTCATAGTCGTCTGGTAGTTACAACGCGAGCTCCAACCGAGTCATAGTTGCCTGGTAGCTAAAACACAAGCTCCTAGGGAGTCAAAGTCGTCTGGTAGTTACAACGCGAGCTCCAACCGAGTCATAGCTACCTGGTAGCTACAACGCGAGCTCCAACTGAGTCATAATTTCCTGATAGCTACAACGCGAGCTCTTAGGGATTCATAGTCGTCTGGTAGTTACAACGCGAGCTCCAACCGAGTCATAGTTGCCTGGTAGCTAAAATGCGAGCTCCTAGGGAGTCATAGTCGTCTGGTAGTTACAACGCGAGCTCCAACCGAGTCATAGTTGCCTGGTAGCTACAACGCGAGCTCCTAGGGAGTCATAGTCATCAGGTGGTTACAACGTGAGCTCCAACCAAGTCATAGTTGCCTGGTAGCTACAACACGAGCTCCTAGGGAGTCATTGTCATCTGGTAGTTACAACGCGAGCTCCAACCGAGTCATAGTTGCCTGGTAGCTAAAACGCGAGCTCCTAGGGAGTCATAGTCGTCTGGTAGTTACAACGCGAGCTCCAACCGAGTCATAGTTGCCTGGTAGCTACAACGCGAGCTCCTTGGGAGTGATACTCATCTGGTAGTTACAACGCGAGCTCCAACCAAGTCATAGTTGCCTGGTAGCTACAACACGAGCTCCTAGGGAGTCATAGTCGTCTGGTGGTTACAACGCGAGCTCCAACCGAGTCATAGCTACCTGATAGCTACAACGCGAGCTCCTAGGGATTCATAGTCGTCTGGTTGTTACAACGCGAGCTCCAACCGAGTCATAGTTGCCTGGTAGCTAAAACGCGAGCTCCTAGGGAGTCATAGTCGTCTGGTAGTTACAACGCGAGCTCCAACCGAGTCATAGATGCCTGGTAGCTAAAACGCGAGTTCCTAGGGATTCATAGTCGTCTGGTAGTTACAACGCGAGCTCCAACCGAGTCATAGTTGCCTGGTAGCTAAAACGCGAGCTTCTAGGGAGTCATAGTCGTCTGGTAGTTACAACGCGAGCTCCAACCGAGTCATAGTTGCCTGGTAGCTAAAACACAAGCTCCTAGGGAGTCAAAGTCGTCTGGTAGTTACAACGCGAGCTCCAACCGAGTCATAGCTACCTGGTAGCTACAACGCGAGCTCCAACTGAGTCATAATTTCCTGATAGCTACAACGCGAGCTCTTAGGGATTCATAGTCGTC
This sequence comes from Epirrita christyi, assembly GCA_951392215.1. Lineage (NCBI taxonomy): Eukaryota > Metazoa > Arthropoda > Insecta > Lepidoptera > Geometridae > Epirrita > Epirrita christyi. The sequence goes on from OX595862.1 coordinate 3,489,931, forward strand.
TGGTAGTTACAACGCGAGCTCCAACCGAGTCATAGTTGCCTGGTAGCTAAAATGCGAGCTCCTAGGGAGTCATAGTCGTCTGGTAGTTACAACGCGAGCTCCAACCGAGTCATAGTTGCCTGGTAGCTACAACGCGAGCTCCTAGGGAGTCATAGTTAACAGGTAGCTACAACACGAGCTCCTAGGGAGTCATAGTCATCTGGTAGTTACAACGCGAGCTCCAACCGAGTCATAGTTTCCTGATAGCTACAACGCGAGCTCCTAGGGATTCATAGTCGTCTGGTAGTTACAACGCGAGCTCCAACCGAGTCATAGTTGCCTGGTATCTAAAACGCGAGCTCCTAGGGAGTCATAGTCGTCTGGCAGTTACAACGCGAGCTCCAACCGAGTCATAGTTGCCTGGTAGCTACAACGCGAGTTCCTTGGGAGTCGTAGTCATCTGGTAGTTACAACGCGAGCTCCAACCGAGTCATAGTTGCCTGGTAGCTAAAACGCGAGCTCCTAGGGATTCATAGTCGTCTGGTAGTTACAACGCGAGCTCCAACCGAGTCATAGTTGCCTGGTAGCTAAAATTCGAGCTCCTAGGGAGTCATAGTCGTCTGGTAGTTACAACGCGAGCTCCAACCGAGTCATAGTTGCCTGGTAGCTACAACGCGAGCTCCTAGGGAGTCATAGTCATCTGGTGGTTACAGCGCGAGCTCCAACCAAGTCATAGTTGCCTGGTAGCTACAACACGAGCTCCTAGGGAGTCATAGTCATCTGGTAGTTACAACGCAAGCTCCAACCGAGTCATAGTTGCCTGGTAGCTAAAACTTGAGCTCCTAGGGAGTCATAGTCGTCTGGTAGTTACAACGCGAGCTCTCACCGAGTCATAGTTGCCTGGTAGCTACAACGCGAGCTCCTAGGGAGTCATAGTTAACAGGTAGCTACAACACGAGCTCCTAGGGAGTCATAGTCATCTGGTAGTTACAACGCGAGCTCCAACCGAGTCATAGTTTCCTGATAGCTACAACGCGAGCTCCTAGGGATTCATAGTCGTCTGGTAGTTACAACGCGAGCTCCAACCGAGTCATAGTTGCCTGGTATCTAAAACGCGAGCTCCTAGGGAGTCATAGTCGTCTGGCAGTTACAACGCGAGCTCCAACCGAGTCATAGTTGCCTGGTAGCTACAACGCGAGTTCCTTGGGAGTCGTAGTCATCTGGTAGTTACAACGCGAGCTCCAACCGAGTCATAGTTGCCTGGTAGCTAAAACGCGAGCTCCTAGGGATTCATAGTCGTCTGGTAGTTACAACGCGAGCTCCAACCGAGTCATAGTTGCCTGGTAGCTAAAACACAAGCTCCTAAGGAGTCATAGTCGTCTGGTAGTTACAACGCGAGCTCCAACCGAGTCATAGCTACCTGGTAGCTACAACGCGAGCTCCAACTGAGTCATAATTTCCTGATAGCTACAACGCGAGCTCCTAGGGATTCATAGTCGTCTGGTAGTTACAACGCGAGCTCCAACCGAGTCATAGTTGCCTGGTAGCTAAAATGCGAGCTCCAAGGGAGTCATAGCCGTCTGGTAGTTACAACGCGAGCTCCAACCGAGTCATAGTTGCCTGGTAGCTACAACGCGAGCTCCTAGGGAGTCATAGTCATCAGGTGGTTACAACGTGAGCTCCAACCAAGTCATAGTTGCCTGGTAGCTACAACACGAGCTCCTAGGGAGTCATTGTCATCTGGTAGTTACAACGCGAGCTCCAACCGAGTCATAGTTGCCTGGTAGCTAAAACGCGAGCTCCTAGGGATTCATAGTCGTCTGGTAGTTACAACGCGAGCTCCAACCGAGTCATAGTTGCCTGGTAGCTAAAACACAAGCTCCTAAGGAGTCATAGTCATCTGGTAGTTACAACGCGAGCTCCAACCGAGTCATAGTTGCCTAGTAGCTAAAACGCGAGCTCCTAGGGAGTCATAGTCGTCTGGTAGTTACAACGCGAGCTCCAACCGAGTCATAGTTGCCTGGTAGCTACAACGCGAGCTCCTAGGGAGTCATACTCATCTGGTAGTTACAACGCGAGCTCCAACCAAGTCATAGTTGCCTGGTAGCTACAACACGAGCTTTTAGGGAGTCATAGTCGTCTAGTAGTTACAACGCGAGCTCCAACAGAGTCATAGCTACCTGGTAGCTACAACGCGAGCTCCAACCGAGTCATAGTTGCCTGATAGGTACAACGCGAGCTCCTAGGGATTCATAGTCGTCTGGTAGTAACAACGCGAGCTCCAACCGAGTCATAGTTGCCTGGTAGCTAAAACGCGAGCTCCTAGGGAGTCATAGTCGTCTGGTAGTTACAACGCGAGCTCCAACCGAGTCATAGATGCCTGGTAGCTAAAACGCGAGTTCCTAGGGATTCATAGTCGTCTGGTAGTTACAACGCGAGCTCCAACCGAGTCATAGTTGCCTGGTAGCTAAAACGCGAGCTTCTAGGGAGTCATAGTCGTCTGGTAGTTACAACGCGAGCTCCAACCGAGTCATAGTTGCCTGGTAGCTAAAACACAAGCTCCTAGGGAGTCAAAGTCGTCTGGTAGTTACAACGCGAGCTCCAACCGAGTCATAGCTACCTGGTAGCTACAACGCGAGCTCCAACTGAGTCATAATTTCCTGATAGCTACAACGCGAGCTCCTAGGGATTCATAGTCGTCTGGTAGTTACAACGCGAGCTCCAACCGAGTCATAGTTGCCTGGTAGCTAAAATGCGAGCTCCTAGGGAGTCATAGTCGTCTGGTAGTTACAACGCGAGCTCCAACCGAGTCATAGTTGCCTGGTAGCTACAACGCGAGCTCCTAGGGAGTCATAGTCATCAGGTGGTTACAACGTGAGCTCCAACCAAGTCATAGTTGCCTGGTAGCTACAACACGAGCTCCTAGGGAGTCATTGTCATCTGGTAGTTACAACGCGAGCTCCAACCGAGTCATAGTTGCCTGGTAGCTAAAACGCGAGCTCCTAGGGAGTCATAGTCGTCTGGTAGTTACAACGCGAGCTCCAACCGAGTCATAGTTGCCTGGTAGCTACAACGCGAGCTCCTTGGGAGTGATACTCATCTGGTAGTTACAACGCGAGCTCCAACCAAGTCATAGTTGCCTGGTAGCTACAACACGAGCTCCTAGGGAGTCATAGTCGTCTGGTGGTTACAACGCGAGCTCCAACCGAGTCATAGCTACCTGATAGCTACAACGCGAGCTCCTAGGGATTCATAGTCGTCTGGTTGTTACAACGCGAGCTCCAACCGAGTCATAGTTGCCTGGTAGCTAAAACGCGAGCTCCTAGGGAGTCATAGTCGTCTGGTAGTTACAACGCGAGCTCCAACCGAGTCATAGATGCCTGGTAGCTAAAACGCGAGTTCCTAGGGATTCATAGTCGTCTGGTAGTTACAACGCGAGCTCCAACCAAGTCATAGTTGCCTGGTAGCTACAACACGAGCTCCTAGGGAGTCATAGTCATCTGGTAGTTACAACGCGAGCTCCAACCGAGTCATAGTTGCCTGGTAGCTAAAACACGAGCTCCTAGGGAGTCATAGTCGTCTGGTAGTTACAACGCGAGCTCCAACCGAGTCATAGTTGCCTGGTAGCTACAACGCGAGCTCCTAGGGAGTCATAGTTAACAGGTAGCTACAACACGAGCTCCTAGGGAGTCATAGTCATCTGGTAGTTACAACGCGAGCTCCAACCGAGTCATAGTTTCCTGATAGCTACAACGCGAGCTCCTAGGGATTCATAGTCGTCTGGTAGTTACAACGCGAGCTCCAACTGAGTCATAGTTGCCTGGTATCTAAAACGCGAGCTCCTAGGGAGTCATAGTCGTCTGGCAGTTACAACGCGAGCTCCAACCGAGTCATAGTTGCCTGGTAGCTACAACGCGAGTTCCTTGGGAGTCGTAGTCATCTGGTAGTTACAACGCGAGCTCCAACCGAGTCATAGTTGCCTGGTAGCTAAAACGCGAGCTCCTAGGGATTCATAGTCGTCTGGTAGTTACAACGCGAGCTCCAACCGAGTCATAGTTGCCTGGTAGCTAAAATTCGAGCTCCTAGGGAGTCATAGTCGTCTGGTAGTTACAACGCGAGCTCCAACCGAGTCATAGTTGCCTGGTAGCTACAACGCGAGCTCCTAGGGAGTCATAGTCATCTGGTGGTTACAGCGCGAGCTCCAACCAAGTCATAGTTGCCTGGTAGCTACAACACGAGCTCCTAGGGAGTCATAGTCATCTGGTAGTTACAACGCAAGCTCCAACCGAGTCATAGTTGCCTGGTAGCTAAAACTTGAGCTCCTAGGGAGTCATAGTCGTCTGGTAGTTACAACGCGAGCTCTCACCGAGTCATAGTTGCCTGGTAGCTACAACGCGAGCTCCTAGGGAGTCATAGTTAACAGGTAGCTACAACACGAGCTCCTAGGGAGTCATAGTCATCTGGTAGTTACAACGCGAGCTCCAACCGAGTCATAGTTTCCTGATAGCTACAACGCGAGCTCCTAGGGATTCATAGTCGTCTGGTAGTTACAACGCGAGCTCCAACCGAGTCATAGTTGCCTGGTATCTAAAACGCGAGCTCCTAGGGAGTCATAGTCGTCTGGCAGTTACAACGCGAGCTCCAACCGAGTCATAGTTGCCTGGTAGCTACAACGCGAGTTCCTTGGGAGTCGTAGTCATCTGGTAGTTACAACGCGAGCTCCAACCGAGTCATAGTTGCCTGGTAGCTAAAACGCGAGCTCCTAGGGATTCATAGTCGTCTGGTAGTTACAACGCGAGCTCCAACCGAGTCATAGTTGCCTGGTAGCTAAAACACAAGCTCCTAAGGAGTCATAGTCGTCTGGTAGTTACAACGCGAGCTCCAACCGAGTCATAGCTACCTGGTAGCTACAACGCGAGCTCCAACTGAGTCATAATTTCCTGATAGCTACAACGCGAGCTCCTAGGGATTCATAGTCGTCTGGTAGTTACAACGCGAGCTCCAACCGAGTCATAGTTGCCTGGTAGCTAAAATGCGAGCTCCAAGGGAGTCATAGCCGTCTGGTAGTTACAACGCGAGCTCCAACCGAGTCATAGTTGCCTGGTAGCTACAACGCGAGCTCCTAGGGAGTCATAGTCATCAGGTGGTTACAACGTGAGCTCCAACCAAGTCATAGTTGCCTGGTAGCTACAACACGAGCTCCTAGGGAGTCATTGTCATCTGGTAGTTACAACGCGAGCTCCAACCGAGTCATAGTTGCCTGGTAGCTAAAACGCGAGCTCCTAGGGATTCATAGTCGTCTGGTAGTTACAACGCGAGCTCCAACCGAGTCATAGTTGCCTGGTAGCTACAACGCGAGCTCCTAGGGAGTGATACTCATCTGGTAGTTACAACGCGAGCTCCAACCAAGTCATAGTTGCCTGGTAGCTACAACACGAGCTCCTAGGGAGTCATAGTCGTCTGGTGGTTACAACGCGAGCTCCAACCGAGTCATAGCTACCTGATAGCTACAACGCGAGCTCCTAGAGATTCATAGTCGTCTGGTTGTTACAACGCGAGCTCCAACCGAGTCATAGTTGCCTGGTAGCTAAAACGCGAGCTCCTAGGGAGTCATAGTCGTCTGGTAGTTACAACGCGAGCTCCAACCGAGTCATAGTTGCCTTGTAGCTAAAACGCGATCTTCTAGGGAGTCATAGTCGTCTGGTAGTTACAACGCGAGCTCCAACCGAGTCATAGTTGCCTGGTAGCTACAACGCGAGCTCCTAGGGAGTCATAGTCATCTGGTAGTTACAACGCGAGCTCCAACCAAGTCATAGTTGCCTGGTAGCTACAACACGAGCTCCTAGGGAGTCATAGTCATCTGGTAGTTACAACGCGAGCTCCAACCGAGTCATAGTTGCCTGGTAGCTAAAACACGAGCTCCTAGGGAGTCATAGTCGTCTGGTAGTTACAACGCGAGCTCCAACCGAGTCATAGTTGCCTGGTAGCTACAACGCGAGCTCCTAGGGAGTCATAGTTAACAGGTAGCTACAACACGAGCTCCTAGGGAGTCATAGTCATCTGGTAGTTACAACGCGAGCTCCAACCGAGTCATAGTTTCCTGATAGCTACAACGCGAGCTCCTAGGGATTCATAGTCGTCTGGTAGTTACAACGCGAGCTCCAACCGAGTCATAGTTGCCTGGTATCTAAAACGCGAGCTCCTAGGGAGTCATAGTCGTCTGGCAGTTACAACGCGAGCTCCAACCGAGTCATAGTTGCCTGGTAGCTACAACGCGAGTTCCTTGGGAGTCGTAGTCATCTGGTAATTACAACGCGAGCTCCAACCGAGTCATAGTTGCCTGGTAGCTAAAACGCGAGCTCCTAGGGATTCATAGTCGTCTGGTAGTTACAACGCGAGCTCCAACCGAGTCATAGTTGCCTGGTACTTTAAATTCGAGCTCCTAGGGAGTCATAGTCGTCTGGTAGTTACAACGCGAGCTCCAACCGAGTCATAGTTGCCTGGTAGCTACAACGCGAGCTCCTAGGGAGTCATAGTCATCTGGTGGTTACAGCGCGAGCTCCAACCAAGTCATAGTTGCCTGGTAGCTACAACACGAGCTCCTAGGGAGTCATAGTCATCTGGTAGTTACAACGCGAGCTCCAACCGAGTCATAGTTGCCTGGTAGCTAAAACTTGAGCTCCTAGGGAGTCATAGTCGTCTGGTAGTTACAACGCGAGCTCCAACCGAGTCATAGTTGCCTGGTAGCTACAACGCGAGCTCCTAGGGAGTCATAGTTAACAGGTAGCTACAACACGAGCTCCTAGGGAGTCATAGTCATCTGGTAGTTACAACGCGAGCTCCAACCGAGTCATAGTTTCCTGATAGCTACAACGCGAGCTCCTAGGGATCCATAGTCGTCTGGTAGTTACAACGCGAGCTCCAACCGAGTCATAGTTGCCTGGTATCTAAAACGCGAGCTCCTAGGGAGTCATAGTCGTCTGGTAGTTACAACGCGAGCTCCAACCGAGTCATAGTTGCCTGGTAGCTACAACGCGAGTTCCTTGGGAGTCGTAGTCATCTGGTAGTTACAACGCGAGCTCAAACCGAGTCATAGTTGCCTGGTAGCTAAAACGCGAGCTCCTAGGGATTCATAGTCGTCTGGTAGTTACAACGCGAGCTCCAACCGAGTCATAGTTGCCTGGTAGCTAAAATGCGAGCTCCTAGGGAGTCATAGTCGTCTGGTAGTTACAACGCCAGCTCCAACCGAGTCATAGTTACCTGGTAGCTACAACGCGAGCTCCTAGGGAGTCATAGTCATCTGGTGGTTACAACGCGAGCTCCAACCAAGTCATAGTTGCCTGGTAGCTACAACACGAGCTCCTAGGGAGTCATAGTCATCTGGTAGTTACAACGCAAGCTCCAACCGAGTCATAGTTGCCTGGTAGCTAAAACGCGAGCTCCAAGGGAGTCCTAGTCGTCTGGTAGTTACAACGCGAGCTCCAACCGAGTCATAGTTGCCTGGTAGCTACAACGCGAGCTCCTAGGGAGTGATACTCATCTGGTAGTTACAACGCGAGCTCCAACCAAGTCATAGTTGCCTGGTAGCTACAACACGAGCTCCTAGGGAGTCATAGTCGTCTGGTTGTTACAACGCGAGCTCCAACCGAGTCATAGCTACCTGGTAGCTACAACGCGAGCTCCAACCGAGTCATAGTTGCCTGATAGCTACAACGCGAGCTCCTAGGGATTCATAGTCGTCTGGTAGTTACAACGCGAGCTCCAACCGAGTCATAGTTGCCTGGTAGCTAAAACCCGAGCTCCTAGGGAGTCATAGTCGTCTGGTAGTTACAACGCGAGCTCCAACCGAGTCATAGATGCCTGGTAGCTAAAACGCGAGTTCCTAGGGATTCATAGTCGTCTGGTAGTTACAACGCGAGCTCCAACCGAGTCATAGTTGCCTGGTAGCTAAAACGCGAGCTTCTAGGGAGTCATAGTCGTCTGGTTGTTACAACGCGAGCTCCAACCGAGTCATAGTTGCCTGGTAGCTACAACGCGAGCTCCTAGGGAGTCATAGTCATCTGGTTGTTACAACGCGAGCTTCAACCAAGTTATAGTTGCCTGGTAGCTAAAACACGAGCTCCTAGGGAGTCATAGTCATCTGGTAGTTACAACGCGAGCTCCAACCGAGTCATAGTTGCCTGGTAGCTAAAACACGAGCTCCTAGGGAGTCATAGTCGTCTGGTAGTTACAACGCGAGCTCCAACCGAGTCATAGTTGCCTGGTAGCTACAACGCGAGCTCCTAGGGAGTCATAGTTAACAGGTAGCTACAACACGAGCTCCTAGGGAGTCATAGTCATCTGGTAGTTACAACGCGAGCTCCAACCGAGTCATAGTTTCCTGATAGCTACAACGCGAGCTCCTAGGGATTCATAGTCGTCTGGTAGTTACAACGCGAGCTCCAACCGAGTCATAGTTGCCTGGTATCTAAAACGCGAGGTCCTAGGGAGTCATAGTCGTCTGGCAGTTACAACGCGAGCTCCAACCGAGTCATAGTTGCCTGGTAGCTACAACGCGAGTTCCTTGGGAGTCGTAGTCATCTGGTAGTTACAACGCGAGCTCCAACCGAGTCATAGTTGCCTGGTAGCTAAAACGCGAGCTCCTAGGGATTCATAGTCGTCTGGTAGTTACAACGCGAGCTCCAACCGAGTCATAGTTGCCTGGTAGCTAAAATTCGAGCTCCTAGGGAGTCATAGTCGTCTGGTAGTTACAACGCGAGCTCCAACCGAGTCATAGTTGCCTGGTAGCTACAACACGAGCTCCTAGGGAGTCATAGTCATCTGGTTGTTACAACGCGAGCTCCAACCGAGTCATAGTTGCCTGGTAGCTAAAACACGAGCTCCTAGGGAGTCATAGTTAACAGGTAGCTACAACACGTGCTCCTAGGGAGTCATAGTCATCTGGTAGTTACAACGCGAGCTCCAACCGAGTCATAGTTTCCTGATAGCTACAACGCGAGCTCCTGGGGATTCATAGTCGTCTGGTAGTTACAACGCGAGCTCCAACCGAGTCATAGTTGCCTGGTATCTAAAACGCGACCTCCTAGGGAGTCATAGTCGTCTGGCAGTTACAACGCGAGCTCCAACCGAGTCATAGTTGCCTGGTAGCTACAACGCGAGTTCCTTGGGAGTCATAGTCATCTGGTGGTTACAGCGCGAGCTCCAACCAAGTCATAGTTGCCTGGTAGCTACAACACGAGCTCCTACGGAGTCATTGTCATCTGTTAGTTACAACGCGAGCTCCAACCGAGTCATAGTTGCCTGGTAGCTAAAACGCGAGCTCCTAGGGAGTCATAGTCATCTGGTGGTTACAGCGCGAGCTCCAACCAAGTCATAGTTGCCTGGTAGCTACAACACGAGCTCCTACGGAGTCATAGTCATCTGTTAGTTACAACGCGAGCTCCAACCGAGTCATAGTTGCCTGGTAGCTAAAACGCGAGCTCCTAGGGAGTCATAGTCGTCTGGTGGTTACAGCGCGAGCTCCAACCAAGTCATAGTTGCCTGGTAGCTACAACACGAGCTCCTACGGAGTCATAGTCATCTGTTAGTTACAACGCGAGCTCCAACCGAGTCATAGTTGCCTGGTAGCTAAAACGCGAGCTTCTAGGGAGTCATAGTCGTCTGGTAGTTACAACGCGAGCTCCAACCGAGTCATAGTTGCCTGGTAGCTACAACGCGAGCTCCTAGGGAGTCATAGTCATCTGGTAGTTACAACGCGAGCTCCAACCAAGTCATAGTTGCCTGGTAGCTACAACACGAGCTCCTAGGGAGTCATAGTCATCTGGTTGTTACAACGCGAGCTCCAACCGAGTCATAGTTGCCTGGTAGCTAAAACACGAGCTCCTAGGGAGTCATAGTTAACAGGTAGCTACAACACGAGCTCCTAGGGAGTCATAGTCATCTGGTAGTTACAACGCGAGCTCCAACCGAGTCATAGTTTCCTGATAGCTACAACGCGAGCTCCTGGGGATTCATAGTCGTCTGGTAGTTACAACGCGAGCTCCAACCGAGTCATAGTTGCCTGGTATCTAAAACGCGACCCCCTAGGGAGTCATAGTCGTCTGGCAGTTACAACGCGAGCTCCAACCGAGTCATAGTTGCCTGGTAGCTACAACGCGAGCTCCTAGGGAGTGATAGTCATATGGTAGTTACAACGCGAGCTCCAACCTAGTCATAGTTGCCTGGTAGCTACAACGCGAGCTCCTAGGGAGTCATATTCATCTGGTAGTTACAACGCGAGCTCCAACCAAGTCATAGTTGCCTAATAGCTACAACACGAGCTCCTAGGGTGTCATAGTCATCTGGTAGTTACAACGCGAGCTCCAACCAAGTCATAGTTGCCTGGTAGCTACAACACGAGCTCCTAGGGAGTCATAGTCATCTGGTAGTTACAACGCGAGCTCCAACCGAGTCATAGTTGCCTGGTAGCTACAACGCGAGCTCCTAGGGAGTGATAGTCATATGGTAGTTACAACGCGAGCTCCAACCGAGTCATAGTTGCCTGGTAGCTACAACGCGAGCTCCTAGGGAGTCATATTCATCTGGTAGTTACAACGCGAGCTCCAACCAAGTCATAGTTGCCTAATAGCTACAACACGAGCTCCTAGGGTGTCATAGTCATCTGGTAGTTACAACGCGAGCTCCAACCGAGTCATTGTTGCCTGGTTGCTAAATCGCGAGCTCCTAGGGAGTCAGTCGTCTGGTAGTTACAACGCGAGCTCCAACCGAGTCATAGTTGCCTGGTAGCTACAACGCGAGCTCCTAGGGAGTCATAGTCATCTGGTAGTTACAACGCGAGCTCCAACCAAGTCATAGTTGCCTGGTAGCTAAAACGCGAGCTCCTAGGGAGTCAGTCGTCTGGTAGTTACAACGCGAGCTCCAACCGAGTCATAGTTGCCTGGTAGCTACAACGCGAGCTCAAAGGGAGTCATAGTCATCTGGTAGTTACAACGCGAGCACAAACCGAGTCATAGTTGCCTGGTACCTACAACGCGAGCTCCTAGGGAGTCATAGTCATCTGGTAGTTACAACGCGAGCTCAAACCGAGTCATAGTTGCCTGGTAGCTAAAACGCGAGCTCCTAGGGAGTCATAGTCGTCTGGTTGTTACAACGCCAGCTCCAACCGAGTCATAGTTGCCTGGTAGCTACAACGTGAGCTCCTAGGGAGTCATAGTCATCTGGTAGTTACAACGCGAGCTCCAACCAAGTCATAGTTGCCTGGTAGCTACAACACGAGCTCCTAGGGAGTCATAGTCATCTGGTAGTTACAACGCGAGCTCCGACCGAGTCATAGTTTCCTGATAGCTACAACGCGAGCTCCTAGGGATTCATAGTCGTCTGGTAGTTACAACGCGAGCTCCAACCGAGTCATAGTTGCCTGGTATCTAAAACGCGAGCTCCTAGGGAGTCATAGTCATCTGGTAGTTACAACGCGAGCTCCAACCAAGTCATAGTTGCCTGGTAGCTACAACACGAGCTCCTAGGGAGTCATAGTCATCTGGTTGTTACAACGCGAGCTCCAACCGAGTCATAGTTGCCTGGTAGCTAAAACACGAGCTCCTAGGGAGTCATAGTTAACAGGTAGCTACAACACGAGCTCCTAGGGAGTCATAGTCATCTGGTAGTTACAACGCGAGCTCCAACCGAGTCATAGTTTCCTGATAGTTACAACGCGAGCTCCTGGGGATTCATAGTCGTCTGGTAGTTACAACGCGAGCTCCAACCGAGTCATAGTTGCCTGGTATCTAAAACGCGACCTCCTAGGGAGTCATAGTCGTCTGGCAGTTACAACGCGAGCTCCAACCGAGTCATAGTTGCCTGGTAGCTACAACGCGAGTTCCTTGGGAGTCGTAGTCATCTGGTAGTTACAACGCGAGCTCAAACCGAGTCATAGTTGCCTGGTAGCTAAAACGCGAGCTCCTAGGGATTCATAGTCGTCTGGTAGTTACAACGCGAGCTCCAACCGAGTCATAGTTGCCTGGTAGCTAAAATGCGAGCTCCTAGGGAGTCATAGTCGTCTGGTAGTTACAACGCCAGCTCCAACCGAGTCATAGTTGCCTGGTAGCTAAAACGCGAGCTCCTAGGGATTCATAGTCGTCTGGTAGTTACAACGCGAGCTCCAACCGAGTCATTGTTGCCTGGTTGCTAAAACACGAGCTCCTAGGGAGTCAGTCGTCTGGTAGTTACAACGCGAGCTCCAACCGAGTCATAGTTGCCTGGTAGCTAAAACGCGAGCTCCTAGGGAGTCATAAGCGTCTGGTTGTTACAACGCCAGCTCCAACCGAGTCATAGTTGCCTGGTAGCTACAACGCGAGCTCCTAGGGAGTCATAGTCATCTGGTAGTTACAACGCGAGCTCCAACCAAGTCATAGTTGCCTGGTAGCTACAACACGAGCTCCTAGGGAGTCATAGTCATCTGGTAGTTACAACGCGAGCTCCGACCGAGTCATAGTTTCCTGATAGCTACAACGCGAGCTCCTAGGGATTCATAGTCGTCTGGTAGTTACAACGCGAGCTCCAACCGAGTCATAGTTGCCTGGTATCTAAAACGCGAGCTCCTAGGGAGTCATAGTCGTCTAGTAGTTACAACGCGAGCTCCAACCGAGTCATAGTTGCCTGGTAGCTACAACGCGAGCTCCTAGGGAGTCATAATTAACAGGTAGCTACAACACGAGCTCCTAGGGAGTCATAGTCATCTGGTAGTTACAACGCGAGCTCCAACCGAGTCATAGTTTCCTGATAGCTACAACGCGAGCTCCTAGGGATCCATAGTCGTCTGGTAGTTACAACGCGAGCTCCAACCGAGTCATAGTTGCCTGGTATCTAAAACGCGAGCTCCTAGGGAGTCATAGTCGTCTGGTAGTTACAACGCGAGCTCCAACCGAGTCATAGTTGCCTGGTAGCTACAACGCGAGTTCCTTGGGAGTCGTAGTCATCTGGTAGTTACAACGCGAGCTCCAACCGAGTCATAGTTGCCTGGTAGCTAAAACGCGAGCTCCTAGGGATTCATATTCGTCTGGTAGTTACAACGCGAGCTCCAACCGAGTCATAGTTGCCTGGTAGCTAAAATGCGAGCTCCTAGGGAGTCATAGTCGTCTGGTAGTTACAACGCGAGCTCCAACCGAGTCATAGTTGCCTGGTAGCTACAACGCGAGCTCCTAGGGAGTCATAGTCATCTGGTAGTTACAACGCGAGCTCCAACCAAGTCATAGTTGCCTGGTAGCTACAACACGAGCTCCTAGGGAGTCATAGTCATCTGGTAGTTACAACGCGAGCTCCAACCGAGTCATAGTTGCCTGGTAGCTAAAACGCGAGCTCCTAGGGAGTCATAGTCCTCTGGTAATTACAACGCGAGCTCCAACCGAGTCATAGTTGCCTGGTAGCTACAACGCGAGCTCCTAGGGAGTCATACTCATCTGGTAGTTACAACGCGAGCTCCAACCAAGTCATAGTTGCCTGGTAGCTACAACACGAGCTCCTAGGGAGTCATAGTCGTCTGGTAGTTACAACGTGAGCTCCAACCGAGTCATAGTTGCCTGGTAGCTACAACGCGAGCTCCTAGGAAGTCATAGTCATCTGGTAGTTACAACGCGAGCTCCAACCAAGTCATAGTTGCCTGGTAGCTACAAAACGAGCTCCTAGGGAGTCATAGTCATCTGGTAGTTACAACGCGAGCTCCAACCGAGTCATAGTTGCCTGGTAGCTACAACGCGAGCTCCTAGGGAGTGATAGTCATATGGTAGTTACAACGCGAGCTCCAACCGAGTCATAGTTGCCTGGTAGCTACAACGCGAGCTCCTAGGGAGTCATATTCATCTGGTAGTTACAACGCGAGCTCCAACCAAGTCATAGTTGCCTAATAGCTACAACACGAGCTCCTAGGGTGTCATAGTCATCTGGTAGTTACAACGCGAGCTCCAACCGAGTCATTGTTGCCTGGTTGCTAAAACGCGAGCTCCTAGGGAGTCAGTCGTCTGGTAGTTACAACGCGAGCTCCAACCGAGTCATAGTTGCCTGGTAGCTACAACGCGAGCTCCTAGGGAGTCATAGTCATCTGGTAGTTACAACGCGAGCTCCAACCAAGTCATAGTTGCCTGGTAGCTAAAACGCGAGCTCCTAGGGAGTCAGTCGTCTGGTAGTTACAACGCGAGCTCCAACCGAGTCATAGTTGCCTGGTAGCTACAACGCGAGCTCAAAGGGAGTCATAGTCATCTGGTAGTTACAACGCGAGCACAAACCGAGTCATAGTTGCCTGGTACCTACAACGCGAGCTCCTAGGGAGTCATAGTCATCTGGTAGTTACAACGCGAGCTCAAACCGAGTCATAGTTGCCTGGTAGCTAAAACGCGAGCTCCTAGGGAGTCATAGTCGTCTGGTTGTTACAACGCCAGCTCCAACCGAGTCATAGTTGCCTGGTAGCTACAACGTGAGCTCCTAGGGAGTCATAGTCATCTGGTAGTTACAACGCGAGCTCCAACCAAGTCATAGTTGCCTGGTAGCTACAACACGAGCTCCTAGGGAGTCATAGTCATCTGGTAGTTACAACGCGAGCTCCGACCGAGTCATAGTTTCCTGATAGCTACAACGCGAGCTCCTAGGGATTCATAGTCGTCTGGTAGTTACAACGCGAGCTCCAACCGAGTCATAGTTGCCTGGTAGCTACAACACGAGCTCCTAGGGAGTCATAGTCATCTGGTAGTTACAACGCGAGCTCCAACCGAGTCATAGTTGCCTGGTAGCTAAAACGCGAGCTCCTAGGGAGTCATAGTCCTCTGGTAATTACAACGCGAGCTCCAACCGAGTCATAGTTGCCTGGTAGCTACAACGCGAGCTCCTAGGGAGTCATACTCATCTGGTAGTTACAACGCGAGCTCCAACCAAGTCATAGTTGCCTGGTAGCTACAACACGAGCTCCTAGGGAGTCATAGTCGTCTGGTAGTTACAACGTGAGCTCCAACCGAGTCATAGTTGCCTGGTAGCTACAACGCGAGCTCCTAGGAAGTCATAGTCATCTGGTAGTTACAACGCGAGCTCCAACCAAGTCATAGTTGCCTGGTAGCTACAAAACGAGCTCCTAGGGAGTCATAGTCATCTGGTAGTTACAACGCGAGCTCCAACCGAGTCATAGTTGCCTGGTAGCTACAACGCGAGCTCCTAGGGAGTGATAGTCATATGGTAGTTACAACGCGAGCTCCAACCGAGTCATAGTTGCCTGGTAGCTACAACGCGAGCTCCTAGGGAGTCATATTCATCTGGTAGTTACAACGCGAGCTCCAACCAAGTCATAGTTGCCTAATAGCTACAACACGAGCTCCTAGGGTGTCATAGTCATCTGGTAGTTACAACGCGAGCTCCAACCGAGTCATTGTTGCCTGGTTGCTAAAACGCGAGCTCCTAGGGAGTCAGTCGTCTGGTAGTTACAACGCGAGCTCCAACCGAGTCATAGTTGCCTGGTAGCTACAACGCGAGCTCCTAGGGAGTCATAGTCATCTGGTAGTTACAACGCGAGCTCCAACCAAGTCATAGTTGCCTGGTAGCTAAAACGCGAGCTCCTAGGGAGTCAGTCGTCTGGTAGTTACAACGCGAGCTCCAACCGAGTCATAGTTGCCTGGTAGCTACAACGCGAGCTCAAAGGGAGTCATAGTCATCTGGTAGTTACAACGCGAGCACAAACCGAGTCATAGTTGCCTGGTACCTACAACGCGAGCTCCTAGGGAGTCATAGTCATCTGGTAGTTACAACGCGAGCTCAAACCGAGTCATAGTTGCCTGGTAGCTAAAACGCGAGCTCCTAGGGAGTCATAGTCGTCTGGTTGTTACAACGCCAGCTCCAACCGAGTCATAGTTGCCTGGTAGCTACAACGTGAGCTCCTAGGGAGTCATAGTCATCTGGTAGTTACAACGCGAGCTCCAACCAAGTCATAGTTGCCTGGTAGCTACAACACGAGCTCCTAGGGAGTCATAGTCATCTGGTAGTTACAACGCGAGCTCCGACCGAGTCATAGTTTCCTGATAGCTACAACGCGAGCTCCTAGGGATTCATAGTCGTCTGGTAGTTACAACGCGAGCTCCAACCGAGTCATAGTTGCCTGGTATCTAAAACGCGAGCTCCTAGGGAGTCATAGTCGTCTAGTAGTTACAACGCGAGCTCCAACCGAGTCATAGTTGCCTGGTAGCTACAACGCGAGTTCCTTGGGAGTCGTAGTCATCTGGTAGTTACAACGCGAGCTCCAACCGAGTCATAGTTGCCTGGTAGCTACAACGCGAGCTCCTAGGGAGTCATAGTCATCTGGTAGTTACAACGCGAGCTCCAACCAAGTCATAGTTGCCTGGTAGCTACAACACGAGCTCCTAGGGTGTCATAGTCATCTGGTAGTTACAACGCGAGCTCCAACCGAGTCATAGTTGCCTGGTAGCTAAAACACGAGCTCCTAGGGAGTCATAGTCGTCTGGTAGTTACAACGCGAGCTCCAACCGAGTCATAGTTGCCTGGTAGCTACAACGCGAGCTCCTAGGGAGTCATAGTTAACAGGTAGCTACAACACGAGCTCCTAGGGAGTCATAGTCATCTGGTAGTTACAACACGAGCTCCAACCGAGTCATAGTTTCCTGATTGCTACAACGCGAGCTCCTAGGGATTCATAGTCGTCTGGAAGTTACAACGCGAGCTCCAACCGAGTCATAGTTGCCTGGTATCTAAAACGCGAGCTCCTAGGGAGTCATAGTCGTCTGGTAGTTACAACGCGAGCTCCAACCGAGTCATAGTTGCCTGGTAGCTACAACGCGAGTTCCTTGGGAGTCATAGTCATCTGGTAGTTACAACGCGAGCTATAACCGAGTCATAGTTGCCTGGTAGCTACAACGCGAGCTCCTAGGGAGTCATAGTCGTCTGGTAGTTACAACGCGAGCTCCAACCGAGTCATAGTTGCCTGGTAGCTACAACGCGAGCTCCAACCGAGTCATAGTTTCCTGATAGCTACAAAGGGAGCTCCTAGGGATTCATAGTCGTCTGGTAGCTACAACGCGATCTCCAACCGAGTCATAGTTGCCTGGTAGCTACAACGCGAGCTCCAACCGAGTCATAGTTTCCTGATAGCTACAAAGGGAGCTCCTAGGGATTCATAGTCGTCTGGTAGTTACAACGCGAGCTCCAACCGAGTCATAGCTACCTGGTAGCTACAACGAGAGCTCCAACTGAGTCATAGTTTCCTGATAGCTACAACGCGAGCTCCTAGGGATTCATAGTCGTCTGGTAGTTACAACGCGAGCTCCAACCGAGTCAAAGTTGCCTGGTATCTAAAACGCAAGCTCCTAGGGAGTCATAGTCGTCTGGTAGTTACAACGCGAGCTCCAACCGAGTCATAGCTACCTGGTAGCTACAACGCGAGCTCCAACCGAGTCATAGTTGCCTGATAGCTACAACGCGAGCTCCTAGGGATTCATAGTCGTCTGGTAGTTACAACGCGAGCTCCAACCGAGTCATAGTTGCCTGGTAGCTTAAACGCGAGCTCCTAGGGAGTCATAGTCGTCTGGTTGTTACAACGCGAGCTCCAACCGAGTCATAGATGCCTGGTAGCTAAAACGCGAGTTCCTAGGGATTCATAGTCGTCTGGTAGTTACAACGCGAGCTCCAACCGAGTCATAGATGCCTGGTAGCTACAACGCGAGCTCCTAGGGAGTCATAGTTATTAGGTAGCTACAACACGAGCTCAAAGGGAGTCATAGTCATCTGGTAGTTACAACTCGAGCTCCAACCTAGTCATAGTTTCCTGATAGCTACAACGCGAGCTCCTAGGGATTCATAGTCGTCTGGTAGTTACAACGCGAGCTCCAACCGAGTCATAGTTGCCTGGTATCTAAAACGCGAGCTCCTAGGGAGTCATAGTCGTCTGGTAGTTACAACGCGAGCTCCAACCGAGTCATAGTTGCCTGGTAGCTACAACGCGAGTTCCTTGGGAGTCGTAGTCATCTGGTAGTTACAACGCGAGCTCCAACCGAGTCATAGTTGCCTGGTAGCTAAAACGCGAGCTCCTAGGGATTCATAGTCGCCTCGTAGTTACAACGCGAGCTCCAACCGAGTCATAGTTGCCTGGTAGCTAAAACGCGAGCTTCTAGGGAGTCATAGTCGTCTGGTAGTTACAACGCGAGCTCCTTGGGAGTCGTAGTCATCTGGTAGTTACAACGCGAGCTCCAACCGAGTCATAGTTGCCTGGTAGCTAAAACGCGAGCTCCTAGGGATTCATAGTCGCCTCGTAGTTACAACGCGAGCTCCAACCGAGTCATAGTTGCCTGGTAGCTAAAACGCGAGCTTCTAGGGAGTCATAGTCGTCTGGTAGTTACAACGCGAGCTCCAACCGAGTCATAGATGCCTGGTAGCTACAACGCGAGCTCCTAGGGAGTCATAGTTATTAGGTAGCTACAACACGAGCTCAAAGGGAGTCATAGTCATCTGGTAGTTACAACTCGAGCTCCAACCTAGTCATAGTTTCCTGATAGCTACAACGCGAGCTCCTAGGGATTCATAGTCGTCTGGTAGTTACAACGCGAGCTCCAACCGAGTCATAGTTGCCTGGTATCTAAAACGCGAGCTCCTAGGGAGTCATAGTCGTCTGGTAGTTACAACGCGAGCTCCAACCGAGTCATAGTTGCCTGGTAGCTACAACGCGAGTTCCTTGGGAGTCGTAGTCATCTGGTAGTTACAACGCGAGCTCCAACCGAGTCATAGTTGCCTGGTAGCTAAAACGCGAGCTCCTAGGGATTCATAGTCGCCTCGTAGTTACAACGCGAGCTCCAACCGAGTCATAGTTGCCTGGTAGCTAAAACGCGAGCTTCTAGGGAGTCATAGTCGTCTGGTAGTTACAACGCGAGCTCCAACCGAGTCATAGTTGCCTGGTAGCTACAACGCGAGCTCCTAGGGAGTCATAGTCATCTGGTAGTTACAACGCGAGCTCCAACCAAGTCATAGTTGCCTGGTAGCTACAACACGAGCTCCTAGGGTGTCATAGTCATCTGGTAGTTACAACGCGAGCTCCAACCGAGTCATAGTTGCCTGGTAGCTAAAACACGAGCTCCTAGGGAGTCATAGTCGTCTGGTAGTTACAACGCGAGCTCCAACCGAGTCATAGTTGCCTGGTAGCTACAACGCGAGCTCCTAGGGAGTCATAGTTAACAGGTAGCTACAACACGAGCTCCTAGGGAGTCATAGTCATCTGGTAGTTACAACACGAGCTCCAACCGAGTCATAGTTTCCTGATTGCTACAACGCGAGCTCCTAGGGATTCATAGTCGTCTGGAAGTTACAACGCGAGCTCCAACCGAGTCATAGTTGCCTGGTATCTAAAACGCGAGCTCCTAGGGAGTCATAGTCGTCTGGTAGTTACAACGCGAGCTCCAACCGAGTCATAGTTGCCTGGTAGCTACAACGCGAGTTCCTTGGGAGTCATAGTCATCTGGTAGTTACAACGCGAGCTATAACCGAGTCATAGTTGCCTGGTAGCTACAACGCGAGCTCCTAGGGAGTCATAGTCGTCTGGTAGTTACAACGCGAGCTCCAACCGAGTCATAGTTGCCTGGTAGCTACAACGCGAGCTCCAACCGAGTCATAGTTTCCTGATAGCTACAAAGGGAGCTCCTAGGGATTCATAGTCGTCTGGTAGCTACAACGCGATCTCCAACCGAGTCATAGTTGCCTGGTAGCTACAACGCGAGCTCCAACCGAGTCATAGTTTCCTGATAGCTACAAAGGGAGCTCCTAGGGATTCATAGTCGTCTGGTAGTTACAACGCGAGCTCCAACCGAGTCATAGCTACCTGGTAGCTACAACGAGAGCTCCAACTGAGTCATAGTTTCCTGATAGCTACAACGCGAGCTCCTAGGGATTCATAGTCGTCTGGTAGTTACAACGCGAGCTCCAACCGAGTCATAGTTGCCTGGTAGCTAAAACGCGAGCTCCTAGGGATTCATAGTCGTCTGGTAATTACAACGCGAGCTCCAACCGAGTCATAGTTGCCTGGTAGCTAAAACGCGAGCTTCTAGGGAGTCATAGTCGTCTGGTAGTTACAACGCGAGCTCCAACCGAGTCATAGTTGCCTGGTAGCTACAACGCGAGCTCCTTGGGAGTCATAGTCATCTGGTAGTTACAACGCGAGCTCCAACCAAGTCATAGTTGCCTGGTAGCTACAACACGAGCTCCTAGGGAGTCAAAGTCATCTGGTAGTTACAACGCGAGCTCCAACCGAGTCATAGTTGCCTGGTAGCTAAAACACGAGCTCCTAGGGAGTCATAGTCGTCTGGTAGTTACAACGCGAGCTCCAACCGAGTCATAGTTGCCTGGTAGCTACAACGCGAGCTCCTAGGGAGTCATAGTTAACAGGTAGCTACAACACGAGCTCCTAGGGAGTCATAGTCATCTGGTAGTTACAACGCGAGCTCCAACCGAGTCATAGTTTCCTGATAGCTACAACGCGAGCTCCTAGGGATTCATAGTCGTCAGGTAGTTACAACGCGAGCTCCAACCGAGTCATAGTTGCCTGGTATCTAAAACGCGAGCTCCTAGGGAGTCATAGTCGTCTGGTAGTTACAACGCGAGCTCCAACCGAGTCATAGTTGCCTGGTAGCTACAACGCGAGTTCCTTGGGAGTCGTAGTCATCTGGTAGTTACAACGCGAGCTCCAACCGAGTCATAGTTGCCTGGTAGCTACAACGCGAGCTCCTAGGGATTCATAGTTGTCTGGTAGTTACAACGCGAGCTCCAACCGAGTCATAGTTGCCTGGTAGCTAAAATGCGAGCTCGTAGGGAGTCATAGTCGTCTGGTAGTTACAACGCGAGCTCCAACCGAGTCATAGTTGCCTGGTAGCTACAACGCGAGCTCCTAGGGAGTCATAGTCATCAGGTGGTTACAACGCGAGCTCTAACCAAGTCATAGTTGCCTGGTAGCCACAACACTAGCTCCTAGGGAGTCATAGTCATCTGGTAGTTACAACGCGAGCTCCAACCGAGTCATAGTTGCCTGGTAGCTAAAACGCGAGCTCCTAGGGAGTCATAGTCGTCTGGTAGTTACAACGCGAGCTCCAACCGAGTCATAGTTGCCTGGTAGCTACAACGCGAGCTCCTAGGGAGTGATAGTCATATGGTAGTTACAACGCGAGCTCCAACCGAGTCATAGTTGCCTGGTAGCTACAACGCGAGCTCCTAGGGAGTCATATTCATCTGGTAGTTACAACGCGAGCTCCAACCAAGTCATAGTTGCCTAATAGCTACAACACGAGCTCCTAGGGTGTCATAGTCATCTGGTAGTTACAACGCGAGCTCCAACCGAGTCATTGTTGCCTGGTTGCTAAAACGCGAGCTCCTAGGGAGTCAGTCGTCTGGTAGTTACAACGCGAGCTCCAACCGAGTCATAGTTGCCTGGTAGCTACAACGCGAGCTCCTAGGGAGTCATAGTTAACAGGTAGCTACAACACGAGCTCCTAGGGAGTCATAGTCATCTGGTAGTTACAACACGAGCTCCAACCGAGTCATAGTTTCCTGATTGCTACAACGCGAGCTCCTAGGGATTCATAGTCGTCTGGAAGTTACAACGCGAGCTCCAACCGAGTCATAGTTGCCTGGTATCTAAAACGCGAGCTCCTAGGGAGTCATAGTCGTCTGGTAGTTACAACGCGAGCTCCAACCGAGTCATAGTTGCCTGGTAGCTACAACGCGAGTTCCTTGGGAGTCATAGTCATCTGGTAGTTACAACGCGAGCTATAACCGAGTCATAGTTGCCTGGTAGCTACAACGCGAGCTCCTAGGGAGTCATAGTCGTCTGGTAGTTACAACGCGAGCTCCAACCGAGTCAAAGTTGCCTGGTAGCTACAACGCGAGCTCCAACCGAGTCATAGTTTCCTGATAGCTACAAAGGGAGCTCCTAGGGATTCATAGTCGTCTGGTAGCTACAACGCGATCTCCAACCGAGTCATAGTTGCCTGGTAGCTACAACGCGAGCTCCAACCGAGTCATAGTTTCCTGATAGCTACAAAGGGAGCTCCTAGGGATTCATAGTCGTCTGGTAGTTACAACGCGAGCTCCAACCGAGTCATAGCTACCTGGTAGCTACAACGAGAGCTCCAACTGAGTCATAGTTTCCTGATAGCTACAACGCAAGCTCCTAGGGATTCATAGTCGTCTGGTAGTTACAACGCGAGCTCCAACCGAGTCATAGTTGCCTGGTAGCTAAAACGCGAGCTCCTAGGGATTCATAGTCGTCTGGTAATTACAACGCGAGCTCCAACCGAGTCATAGTTGCCTGGTAGCTAAAACGCGAGCTTCTAGGGAGTCATAGTCGTCTGGTAGTTACAACGCGAGCTCCAACCGAGTCATAGTTGCCTGGTAGCTACAACGCGAGCTCCTTGGGAGTCATAGTCATCTGGTAGTTACAACGCGAGCTCCAACCAAGTCATAGTTGCCTGGTAGCTACAACACGAGCTCCTAGGGAGTCATAGTCATCTGGTAGTTACAACGCGAGCTCCAACCGAGTCATAGTTGCCTGGTAGCTAAAACACGAGCTCCTAGGGAGTCATAGTCGTCTGGTAGTTACAACGCGAGCTCCAACCGAGTCATAGTTGCCTGGTAGCTACAACGCGAGCTCCTAGGGAGTCATAGTTAACAGGTAGCTACAACACGAGCTCCTAGGGAGTCATAGTCATCTGGTAGTTACAACGCGAGCTCCAACCGAGTCATAGTTTCCTGATAGCTACAACGCGAGCTCCTAGGGATTCATAGTCGTCAGGTAGTTACAACGCGAGCTCCAACCGAGTCATAGTTGCCTGGTATCTAAAACGCGAGCTCCTAGGGAGTCATAGTCGTCTGGTAGTTACAACGCGAGCTCCAACCGAGTCATAGTTGCCTGGTAGCTACAACGCGAGTTCCTTGGGAGTCGTAGTCATCTGGTAGTTACAACGCGAGCTCCAACCGAGTCATAGTTGCCTGGTAGCTACAACGCGAGCTCCTAGGGATTCATAGTTGTCTGGTAGTTACAACGCGAGCTCCAACCAAGTCATAGTTGCCTGGTAGCTAAAATGCGAGCTCGTAGGGAGTCATAGTCGTCTGGTAGTTACAACGCGAGCTCCAACCGAGTCATAGTTGCCTGGTAGCTACAACGCGAGCTCCTAGGGAGTCATAGTCATCAGGTGGTTACAACGCGAGCTCTAACCAAGTCATAGTTGCCTGGTAGCCACAACACTAGCTCCTAGGGAGTCATAGTCATCTGGTAGTTACAACGCGAGCTCCAACCGAGTCATAGTTGCCTGGTAGCTAAAACGCGAGCTCCTAGGGAGTCATAGTCGTCTGGTAGTTACAACGCGAGCTCCAACCGAGTCATAGTTGCCTGGTAGCTACAACGCGAGCTCCTAGGGAGTGATACTCATCTGGTAGTTACAACGCGAGCTCCAACCAAGTCATAGTTGCCTGGTAGCTACAACACGAGCTCCTAGGGAGTCATAGTCGTCTGGTCGCGAGCTCCAACCGAGTCATAGTTGCCTGATAGCTACAACGCGAGCTCCTAGGGATTCATAGTCGTCTGGTAGTTACAACGCGAGCTCCAACCGAGTCATAGTTGCCTGGTAGCTAAAACACGAGCTCATAGGGAGTCATAGTCGTCTGGTAGTTACAACGCGAGCTCCAACCGAGTCATAGTTGCCTGGTAGCTACAACGCGAGCTCCTAGGAAGTCATAGTTAACAGGTAGCTACAACACGAGCTCCTAGGGAGTCATAGTCATCTGGTAGTTACAACGCGAGCTCCAACCGAGTCATAGTTTCCTGATAGCTACAACGCGAGCTCCTAGGGATTCATAGTCGTCTGGTAGATACAACGCGAGCTCCAACCGAGTCATAGTTGCCTGGTATCTAAAACGCGAGCTCCTAGGGAGTCATAGTCGTCTGGCAGTTACAACGCGAGCTCCAACCGAGTCATAGTTGCCTGGTAGCTACAACGCGAGTTCCTTGGGAGTCGTAGTCATCAGAGAGCTTATTCTATGTATTTTGCACACACTTGGCACGGACGTCTGGTGTAGTGTAGTGTGGATTTTTGTATGGAGACACCGATAAGCGCCCCTAGCGTACACTTTGAAAACTAAATTCTGATTCTAATTTTCATCGTTACACACCTACACCAAACACGGCCGAGCACACCTTTCACTGACGAGCTACGATGGTCGTTTCGTGTAGCATACGCTCCGTTTTTATCGGTTTTCCTGTTTTTTCTGATTCTAAGTGCCAAATTTGACATCTAGACGATGGGCACGACGATGACGATCGGTATGACACCTTACACTTGTGATTTTGGCGGTGAGCCGTGCCGTGAGCGCGATTAGTACTACTTTTTCTGTGAAATTTTGGAGTTTTTTGTCCTTGAGGATGGCTGCGAGATATTATAGTGCATGGAGATTGATGGAAGAAGGTTGGGCTCGGTAGCAGTAGGTACCACTTTCTACAGAAAATCCGGGGCAGTCTTCGGGAATCCTTTGATCCCGTCGAAAATCTACCGGAGATTTAATTCAGGAGTGGATACCGGCTGTAGAAGGATGCCTTCGCATTCCTATGGGAAGAACTTCGACAGCGCACCGACCTTAGGGTCTTCGCAGCGTGTGAGCCTTGAAAACAAGGTGAGTACCAATTTACTGTGAATCACTTATCTAGTGCTTTTGTTTGGAGATTGGTTTTTTCTGGAAATAACGAGCGTGGTGAAAGGATTTAGTGCGTCTCGCAAGGAGTCTTCTTCCATGATAAATACCCTACTATACCTACGACAGTGAAAAACGCATTTGAATCCACCCAGTAGAACTCAAGTTATAAGTAATAGGTACATACTTCCAGACCAACGCTGAACCAATAGATAGGTACTAAAGATTATTTTTCTGTAAGGTTCTTACTGCAACCCTATTCTATGCAATAAGGTCATACCAGCGACCCGCTGATGTGGGAAATACATGTCTCAAAAATAGCAGATTATATTCTGTTTATCTAGCTAGATGAACTCACTTACTAGATATAATAAATAATTACATCATTATTATTTAAACAGGTATCTGGAAGAGGTTACCCAGGCACTGATCCACCTGCAGATGATGTCAAAGTCCATCATCTTTCCACAAACAACTTCAGATAGAAGGGCTGTAAGTCAAAAGTAAGTTCAAAAATGTTATCTCGAGTAATAAAGTAATATGTTCTCAGTTACTACACTTTTACCTATATTTCATTTTCATTTTAGATTCTACATATAGCATGGATTACCCGGCGTCATTGGATGCAGCCACATTGTGAAAGCATCCGCAAGAGAACCTCTACTTCTGTCGCAAAAACTATCCCTTGATGCATTCATCAAATCAAGCAATCGGTAAATACTTCAGAATTTAAATTTTTAGGTATTTAATTTAAATGCAATTTCAGGTAAGTACAGGTAAAGCTTACTTGAAATCTATATCCCGTGGATGTTGTTTAACCTGACTAATGGATTACACCAGTGGATGGGCAGCAGCATCCACCTGAGTACTCAACACCACTACTGCGATCACCAATCCACCTGCTAACTGTGATGATTATGGCAATTCCCTCCATTGTATTTTATGGGGAGGCCTCGTCCAGCAGTGGTCGTCTAAAGACTGCTGCTGCTGATGATGATGATGTATGTATGTGTCTCACTGATAACTGTTGGGGATTAAGAGTTCTCGAGTGGTGACCATAAACCGGACGATGCAGTGTATGTGTAGGAAAGATCAATCTCGATGGACTAGACATAAAGGTAGCAGGAGTAGGTAGTAGATGGAGGCAGCCCAGGACCGTTCATCATGGCATTCTATGGGGGAGGTATGTCCTGCAGTGGACTTCTATAAGCTGATGATAACGATATGGCTATCTAGCTAATGATATGCCTACTCATGTATTTAATCTTTTTGTTGCAGAAAGTTCTTCCACATAAAAGCAAGACTCAATTTCTTTAGTTTCAAAAAGAGATGAAAAGTAATGTTTTACCCAGTAAATACTACTATTTTTACTGCTGAATATCTATTCACAAAGAAAATGGATACTAATATTGCCAAGTGGATTAACCTAAATATACACATCAAATTTGTAAATAAACAGATAAAGAATTATTAATTTTTTATTTCACTACCTTATAAAGTAATAAAAGATTGTGATACATACATTTCTTATAAAAACATACAAAATCAGTTCTAAATTTCTAAGACATCTCACAACTTATAATAGTATACTAAATATTTGGGCCGTTGTCGACCGATCGGAGTCCAATGGGCCTGTGGCCACATTTATTAGCCTGTGTGATGACGTGAGCGCCTCTGCTACAGTGGCCTATGCTCACTGTGGATGATGATGACGGTCCAAGAGAATTTTCTGAAAGAATATTGAATCAATTTATTGCAGTGTCATACACAACTCAATAACGGAGAAGGACTCTGGGCTGAATTCACCTATCTACAAAATACTTTATTTATACCTAACTACTGCTTTGTGAGGAATAGTATGATGTTACAGAACCTCAATATCTTTACCCTACATATCGAAAGAACCAAGTCACTCAGTGACCAACGTTTGACAAGTAAAATTACCATCAATTGATAATTCTTCATATATTTTTTTTGATGGTCATTCTACTTGTCAAACTTTAGTCACTGAGTGACTTTCAGTTAGGGAATAGGGGGGCTGATCATTGCCCACAACTTTCATAGTTACAGGTGCTGGCTTCTGGCTTGCGTTCCAACTTAGTTTGTATATTTGTGTAAGTACATAACATAACACCCAACAGTAACATATACATAGTCCTGATCCCACACTAGGATTCCCTGTGTTGTGGGTATCAAGAACTACGAGTACCATGGTACCACAACACCCAGACCCGGAGCAAATATTTGCAAATCATGCATAAATTTGTCCCGCAGTGGGACTCGAACCCGCACCTCTTGCGTCTCAGCCGGCTACACGCCCACCACACCACGGAGGTCGTCAATACAATACCTACTGTTACCAAAAATAAATATTTTGTTACCTATTTTTATGGGTGAATCCTATGTCTAGCAGTGGGCATAAACCAGCTAAAATAAAGATGAAGGTTATACACAAACTGATGTTGGCCACTTGAACCCCCGGTAGGTCTCTCATCTCCCATAGGGTTGGCAAGCAGGCTGCCGAGTTCGCGTCTTTATTGCGCCCTTCGGCTGACAAGACCGGCTTCGTCAAATCACCGTTTCTGAAATACAAGTAAAAACTTTATAACTGTGAAGGAACCGGAATGAACAGCAACGCTTTTTATAAGTGTCAATTTGCATTAGGAATAATATTTTACTTACATTTCCATGAATTGAAGAACATAGTGTTTAAAACCTTCAAGCTTATCGGCATTTTGAAAGTTCTACTTTTTGATAAATTTTGATTGTGGGTTTCGCGGAGCGGGCCACAATATGTCGTACAAGTTAGTTAGGCTATTGTACGAAGTAGATTTCGGTGAAACGGTGCGAATTTTTTGTATAAACATGAAAAACAATAAACTTTAATTTTTCTTCTTGTTGTTATTGTGACACGGAAAGCAAAATTACATTTGACTTTGACTGATTTGCAATGACAACTGACACATTGAACAATCAAATTCCACAGAGTATGCCTTATTTTTCAGTTTCAAATTTATTTTGACAACTTATTAGAACCAATATCGTGTCTTCCGGTGTGAGACGGCCGTGTCTTTACGATGCGTGGTCTTCGATGGGTGTGGGACAAATAAGAATCACGTGAAGCATACACGCGATGGCTCAAACCGGTGTTCGGCGTGACCACGATGGTCGTTGGGTGTCATCGTATGGGTTTTTGCAGCAATACTTAGAATAGGGGTACAGGTAGTTACAACGCGAGCTCCAACCGAGTCATAGTTGCCTGGTAGCTAAAACGCGAGCTCCTAGGGATTCATAGTCGTCTGGTAGTTACAACGCGAGCTCCAACCGAGTCATAGTTGCCTGGTAGCTAAAATGCGAGCTCCTAGGGAGTCATAGTCGTCTGGTAGTTACAACGCGAGCTCCAACCGAGTCATAGTTGCCTGGTAGCTACAACGCGAGCTCCTAGGGAGTCATAGTCATCAGGTGGTTACAACGCGAGCTCTAACCAAGTCATAGTTGCCTGGTAGCTACAACACAAGCTCCTAGGGAGTCATAGTCATCTGGTAGTTACAACGCGAGCTCCAACCGAGTCATAGTTGCCTGGTAGCTAAAACGCGAGCTCCTAGGGAGTTATAGTCGTCTGGTAGTTACAACGCGAGCTCCAACCGAGTCATAGTTGCCTGGTAGCTACAACGCGAGCTCCTAGGGAGTGATACTCATCTGGTAGTTACAACGCGAGCTCCAACCAAGTCATAGTTGCCTGGTAGCTACAACACGAGCTCCTAGGGAGTCATAGTCGTCTGGTAGTTACAACGTGAGCTCCAACCGAGTCATAGCTACCTGGTAGCTACAACGCGAGCTCCAACCGAGTCATAGTTGCCTGATAGCTACAACGCGAGCTCCTAGGGATTCATAGTCGTCTGGTAGTTACAACGCGAGCTCCAACCGAGTCATAGTTGCCTGGTATCTAAAACGCGAGCTCCTAGGGAGTCATAGTCGTCTGGTAGTTACAACGCGAGCTCCAACCGAGTCATAGATGCCTGGTAGCTAAAACGCGAGTTCCTAGGGATTCATAGTCGTCTGGTAGTTACAACGCGAGCTCCAACCGAGTCATAGTTGCCTGGTAGCTAAAACGCGAGCTTCTAGGGAGTCATAGTCGTCTGGTAGTTACAACGCGAGCTCCAACCGAGTCATAGTTGCCTGGTAGCTACAACGCGAGCTCCTAGGGAGTCATAGTCATCTGGTAGTTACAACGCGAGCTCCAACCAAGTCATAGTTGCCTGGTAGCTACAACACGAGCTCCTAGGGAGTCATAGTCATCTGGTAGTTACAACGCGAGCTCCAACCGAGTCATAGTTGCCTGGTAGCTAAAACACGAGCTCCTAGGGAGTCATAGTCGTCTGGTAGTTACAACGCGAGCTCCAACCGAGTCATAGCTACCTGGTAGCTACAACGCGAGCTCCAACTGAGTCATAGTTTCCTGATAGCTACAACGCGAGCTCCTAGGGATTCATAGTCGTCTGGTAGTTACAACGCGAGCTCCAACCGAGTCATAGTTGCCTGGTAGCTAAAACGCGAGCTCCTAGGGATTCATAGTCGTCTGGTAGTTACAACGCGAGCTCCAACCGAGTAATAGTTGCCTGGTAGCTAAAACGCGAGCTTCTAGGGAGTCAAAGTCGTCTGGTAGTTACAACGCGAGCTCCAACCGAGTCATAGTTGCCTGGTAGCTACAACGCGAGCTCCTAGGGAGTCATAGTCATCTGGTAGTTACAACGCGAGCTCCAACCAAGTCATAGTTGCCTGGTAGCTACAACACGAGCTCCTAGGGAGTCATAGTCATCTGGTAGTTACAACGCGAGCTCCAACCGAGTCATAGTTGCCTGGTAGCTACAACGCGAGCTCCTAGGGAGTCATAAACATGTGGTAGTTACAAAGCGAGCTCCAACCGAGTCATAGTTGCCTGGTAGCTACAACGCGAGCTCCTAGGGATTCATAGTCGTCTGGTAGTTACAACGCGAGCTCCAACCACGTCATAGTTGCCTGGTAGCTAAAATGCGAGCTCCTAGCGAGTCATAGTCGTCTGGTTGTTACAACGCGAGCTCCAACCGAGTCATAGTTGCCTGGTAGCTACAACGCGAGCTCCTAGGGAGTCATAGTCATCAGGTGGTTACAACGCGAGCTCCAACCAAGTCATAGTTGCCTGGTAGCTACAACACGAGCTCCTAGGGAGTCATAGTCATCTGGTAGTTACAACGCGAGCTCCAACCGAGTCATAGTTGCCTGGTAGCTAAAACGCGAGCTCCTAGGGAGTCATAGTCGTCTGGTAGTTACAACGCGAGCTCCAACCGAGTCATAGTTTCCTGGTAGCTACAACGCGAGCTCCTAGGGAGTCATACTCATCTGGTAGTTACAACGCGAGCTCCAACCAAGTCATAGTTGCCTGGTAGCTACAACACGAGCTCCTAGGGAGTCATAGTCGTCTGGTAGTTACAACGCGAGCTCCAACCGAGTCATAGTTGCCTGGTAGCTACAACGCGAGCTCCTAGGGAGTCATAGTCATCTGGTAGTTACAACGCGAGCTCCAACCAAGTCATAGTTGCCTGGTAGCTACGAAACGAGCTCCTAGGGAGTCATAGTCATCTGGTAGTTACAACGCGAGCTCCAACCGAGTCATAGTTGCCTGGTAGCTACAACGCGAGCTCCTAGGGAGTCATAAACATCTGGTAGTTACAACGCGAGCTCCAACCGAGTCATAGTTGCCTGGTAGCTACAACGCGAGCTCCTAGGGATTCATAGTCGTCTGGTAGTTACAACGCGAGCTCCAACCGAGTCATAGTTGCCTGGTAGCTAAAATGCGAGCTCCTAGGGAGTCATAGTCGTCTGGTAGTTACAACGCGAGCTCCAACCGAGTCATAGTTGCCTGGTAGCTACTACGCGAGCTCCTAGGGAGTCATAGTCATCAGGTGGTTACAACGCGAGCTCCAACCAAGTCATAGTTGCCTGGTAGCTACAACACGAGCTCCTAGGGAGTCATAGTCATCTGGTAGTTACAACGCGAGCTCCAACCGAGTCATAGTTGCCTGGTAGCTACAACGCGAGCTCCTAGGGAGTCATAGTCGTCTGGTAGTTACAACGCGAGCTCCAACCGAGTCATAGTTGCCTGGTAGCTACAACGCGAGCTCCTAGGGAGTGATACTCATCTGGTAGTTACAACGCGAGCTCCAACCAAGTCATAGTTTCCTGGTAGCTACAACACGAGCTCCTAGGGAGTCATAGTCGTCTGGTAGTTACAACGCGAGCTCCAACCGAGTCATAGCTACCTGGTAGCTACAACGCGAGCTCCAACCGAGTCATAGTTGCCTGATAGCTACAACGCAAGCTCCTAGGGATTCATAGTCGTCTGGTAGTTACAACGCGAGCTCCAACCGAGTCATAGTTGCCTGGTAGCTAAAACGCGAGCTCCTAGGGAGTCATAGTCGTCTGGTAGTTACAACGCGAGCTCCAACCGATTCATTGATGCCTGGTAGCTAAAACGCGAGTTCCTAGGGATTCATATTCGTCTGGTAGTTACAACGCGAGCTCCAACCGAGTCATAGTTGCCTGGTAGCTAAAACGCGAGCTTCTAGGGAGTCATAGTCGTCTGGTAGTTACAACGCGAGCTCCAACCGAGTCAAAGTTGCCTGGTAGCTACAACGCGAGCTCCTAGGGAGTCATAGTCATCTGGTAGTTACAACGCGAGCTCCAACCAAGTCATAGTTGCCTGGTAGCTACAACACGAGCTCCTAGGGAGTCATAGTCATCTGGTAGTTACAACGCGAGCTCCAACCGAGTCATAGTTGCCTGGTAGCTAAAACACGAGCTCCTAGGGAGTCATAGTCGTCTGGTAGTTACAACGCGAGCTCCAACCGAGTCATAGCTACCTGGTAGCTACAACGCGAGCTCCAACTGAGTCATAGTTTCCTGATAGCTACAACGCGAGCTCCTAGGGATTCATAGTCGTCTGGTAGTTACAACGCGAGCTCCAACCGAGTCATAGTTTCCTGATAGCTACAACGCGAGCTCCTAGGGATTCATAGTCGTCTGGTAGTTACAACGCGAGCTCCAACCGAGTCATAGTTGCCTGGTATCTAAAACGCGAGCTCCTAGGGAGTCATAGTCGTCTGGCAGTTACAACGCGAGCTCCAACCGAGTCATAGTTGCCTGGTAGCTACAACGCGAGTTCCTTGGGAGTCGTATTCATCTGGTAGTTACAACGCGAGCTCCAACCGAATCATAGTTGCCTGGTAGCTAAAACGCGAGCTCCTAGGGATTCATAGTCGTCTGGTAGTTACAACGCGAGCTCTGACCGAGTCATAGTTGCCTGGTAGCTACAACACGAGCTCCTAGGGAGTCATAGTCATCTGGTAGTTACAACGCGAGCTCCAACCGAGTCATAGTTGCCTGGTAGCTACAACGCGAGCTCCTAGGGAGTCATAAACATGTGGTAGTTACAAAGCGAGCTCCAACCGAGTCATAGTTGCCTGGTAGCTAAAACACGAGCTCCTAGGGAGTCATAGTCGTCTGGTAGTTACAACGCGAGCTGCAACCGAGTCATAGTTGCCTGGTAGCTACAACGCGAGCTCCTAGGGAGTCATAGTTAACAGGTAGCTACAACACGAGCTCCTAGGGAGTCATAGTCATCTGGTAGTTACAACGCGAGCTCCAACCGAGTCATAGTTTCCTGATAGCTACAACGCGAGCTCCTAGGGATTCATAGTCGTCTGGTAGTTACAACGCGAGCTCCAACCGAGTCATAGTTGCCTGGTATCTAAAACGCGAGCTCCTAGGGAGTCATAGTCGTCTGGTAGTTACAACGCGAGCTCCAACCGAGTCATAGTTGCCTGGTAGCTACAACGCGAGTTCCTTGGGAGTGGTAGTCATCTGGTAGTTACAACGCGAGCTCCAACCGAGTCATAGTTGCCTGGTAGCTAAAACGCGAGCTCCTAGGGATTCATAGTCGTCTGGTAGTTACAACGCGAGCTCCAACCGAGTCATAGTTGCCTGGTAGCTAAAATGCGAGCTCCTAGGGAGTCATAGTCGTCTGGTAGTTACAACGCGAGCTCCAACCGAGTCATAGTTGCCTGGTAGCTAAAACGCGAGCTTCTAGGGAGTCATAGTCGTCTGGTAGTTACAACGCGAGCTCCAACCGAGTCAAAGTTGCCTGGTAGCTACAACGCGAGCTCCTAGGGAGTCATAGTCATCTGGTAGTTACAACGCGAGCTCCAACCAAGTCATAGTTGCCTGGTAGCTACAACACGAGCTCCTAGGGAGTCATAGTCATCTGGTAGTTACAACGCGAGCTCCAACCGAGTCATAGTTGCCTGGTAGCTAAAACACGAGCTCCTAGGGAGTCATAGTCGTCTGGTAGTTACAACGCGAGCTCCAACCGAGTCATAGTTGCCTGGTAGCTACAACGCGAGCTCCTAGGGAGTCATAGTTAACAGGTAGCTACAACACGAGCTCCTAAGGAGTCATAGTCATCTGGTAGTTACAACGCGAGCTCCAACCGAGTCATAGTTTCCTGATAGCTACAACGCGAGCTCCTAGGGATTCATAGTCGTCTGGTAGTTACAACGCGAGCTCCAACCGAGTCATAGTTGCCTGGTATCTAAAACGCGAGCTCCTAGGGAGTCATAGTCGTCTGGCAGTTACAACGCGAGCTCCAACCGAGTCATAGTTGCCTGGTAGCTACAACGCGAGTTCCTTGGGAGTCGTATTCATCTGGTAGTTACAACGCGAGCTCCAACCGAATCATAGTTGCCTGGTAGCTAAAACGCGAGCTCCTAGGGATTCATAGTCGTCTGGTAGTTACAACGCGAGCTCTGACCGAGTCATAGTTGCCTGGTAGCTAAAATTCGAGCTCCTAGGGAGTCATAGTCGTCTGGTAGTTACAACGCGAGCTCCAACCGAGTCATAGTTGCCTGGTAGCTACAACGCGAGCTCCTAGGGAGTCATAGTCATCTGGTGGTTACAGCGCGAGCTCCAACCAAGTCATAGTTGCCTGGTAGCTACAACACGAGCTCCTAGGGAGTCATAGTCATCTGGTAGTTACAACGCGAGCTCCAACCGAGTCATAGTTGCCTGGTAGCTAAAACACGAGCTCCTAGGGAGTCATAGTCGTCTGGTAGTTACAACGCGAGCTGCAACCGAGTCATAGTTGCCTGGTAGCTACAACGCGAGCTCCTAGGGAGTCATAGTTAACAGGTAGCTACAACACGAGCTCCTAGGGAGTCATAGTCATCTGGTAGTTACAACGCGAGCTCCAACCGAGTCATAGTTTCCTGATAGCTACAACGCGAGCTCCTAGGGATTCATAGTCGTCTGGTAGTTACAACGCGAGCTCCAACCGAGTCATAGTTGCCTGGTATCTAAAACGCGAGCTCCTAGGGAGTCATAGTCGTCTGGTAGTTACAACGCGAGCTCCAACCGAGTCATAGTTGCCTGGTAGCTACAACGCGAGTTCCTTGGGAGTGGTAGTCATCTGGTAGTTACAACGCGAGCTCCAACCAAGTCATAGTTGCCTGGTAGCTAAAACGCGAGCTCCTAGGGATTCATAGTCGTCTGGTAGTTACAACGCGAGCTCCAACCGAGTCATAGTTGCCTGGTAGCTAAAATGCGAGCTCCTAGGGAGTCATAGTCGTCTGGTAGTTACAACGCGAGCTCCAACCGAGTCATAGTTGCCTGGTAGCTACAACGCGAGCTCCTAGGGAGTCATAGTCATCTGGTGGTTACAACGCGAGCTCCAACCAAGTCATAGTTGCCTGGTAGCTACAACACGAGCTCCTAGGGAGTCATAGTCATCTGGTAGTTACAACGCGAGCTCCAACCGAGTCATAGTTGCCTGGTAGCTAAAACACGAGCTCCTAGGGAGTCATAGTCGTCTGGTAGTTACAACGCGAGCTCCAACCGAGTCATAGTTGCCTGGTAGCTACAACGCGAGCTCCTAGGGAGTCATAGTTAACAGGTAGCTACAACACGAGCTCCTAGGGAGTCATAGTCATCTGGTAGTTACAACGCGAGCTCCAACCGAGTCATAGTTTCCTGATAGCTACAACGCGAGCTCCTAGGGATTCATAGTCGTCTGGTAGTTACAACGCGAGCTCCAACCGAGTCATAGTTGCCTGGTATCTAAAACGCGAGCTCCTAGGGAGTCATAGTCGTCTGGCAGTTACAACGCGAGCTCCAACCGAGTCATAGTTGCCTGGTAGCTACAACGCGAGTTCCTTGGGAGTCGTATTCATCTGGTAGTTACAACGCGAGCTCCAACCGAGTCATAGTTGCCTGGTAGCTAAAACGCGAGCTCCTAGGGATTCATAGTCGTCTGGTAGTTACAACGCGAGCTCCGACCGAGTCATAGTTGCCTGGTAGCTAAAATTCGAGCTCCTAGGGAGTCATAGTCGTCTGGTAGTTACAACGCGAGCTCCAACCGAGTCATAGTTGCCTGGTAGCTACAACGCGAGCTCCTAGGGAGTCATAGTCATCTGGTGGTTACAGCGCGAGCTCCAACCAAGTCATAGTTGCCTGGTAGCTACAACACGAGCTCCTAGGGAGTCATAGTCATCTGGTAGTTACAACGCGAGCTCCAACCGAGTCATAGTTGCCTGGTAGCTAAAACACGAGCTCCTAGGGAGTCATAGTCGTCTGGTAGTTACAACGCGAGCTGCAACCGAGTCATAGTTGCCTGGTAGCTACAACGCGAGCTCCTAGGGAGTCATAGTTAACAGGTAGCTACAACACGAGCTCCTAGGGAGTCATAGTCATCTGGTAGTTACAACGCGAGCTCCAACCGAGTCATAGTTTCCTGATAGCTACAACGCGAGCTCCTAGGGATTCATAGTCGTCTGGTAGTTACAACGCGAGCTCCAACCGAGTCATAGTTGCCTGGTATCTAAAACGCGAGCTCCTAGGGAGTCATAGTCGTCTGGTAGTTACAACGCGAGCTCCAACCGAGTCATAGTTGCCTGGTAGCTACAACGCGAGTTCCTTGGGAGTGGTAGTCATCTGGTAGTTACAACGCGAGCTCCAACCGAGTCATAGTTGCCTGGTAGCTAAAACGCGAGCTCCTAGGGATTCATAGTCGTCTGGTAGTTACAACGCGAGCTCCAACCGAGTCATAGTTGCCTGGTAGCTAAAATGCGAGCTCCTAGGGAGTCATAGTCGTCTGGTAGTTACAACGCGAGCTCCAACCGAGTCATAGTTGCCTGGTAGCTACAACGCGAGCTCCTAGGGAGTCATAGTCATCTGGTGGTTACAACGCGAGCTCCAACCAAGTCATAGTTGCCTGGTAGCTACAACACGAGCTCCTAGGGAGTCATAGTCATCTGGTAGTTACAACGCGAGCTCCAACCGAGTCATAGTTGCCTGGTAGCTAAAACGCGAGCTCCTAGGGAGTCATAGTCGTCTGGTAGTTACAACGCGAGCTCCAACCGAGTCATAGTTGCCTGGTAGCTACAACGCGAGCTCCTAGGGAGTGATACTCATCTGGTAGTTACAACGCGAGCTCCAACCAAGTCATAGTTGCCTGGTAGCTACAACACGAGCTCCTAGGGAGTCATAGTCGTCTGGTAGTTACAACGCGAGCTCCAACCGAGTCATAGATGCCTGGTAGCTAAAACGCGAGTTCCTAGGGATTCATAGTCGTCTGGTAGTTACAACGCGAGCTCCAACCGAGTCATAGTTGCCTGGTAGCTAAAACGCGAGCTTCTAGGGAGTCATAGTCGTCTGGTAGTTACAACGCGAGCTCCAACCGAGTCATAGTTGCCTGGTAGCTACAACGCGAGCTCCTAGGGAGTCATAGTCATCTGGTAGTTACAACGCGAGCTTCAACCAAGTCATAGTTGCCTGGTAGCTACAACACGAGCTCCTAGGGAGTCATAGTCATCTGGTAGTTACAACGCGAGCTCCAACCGAGTCATAGTTGCCTGGTAGCTAAAACACGAGCTCCTAGGGAGTCATAGTCGTCTGGTAGTTACAACGCGAGCTCCAACCGAGTCATAGTTGCCTGGTAGCTACAACGCGAGCTCCTAGGGAGTCATAGTTAACAGGTAGCTACAACACGAGCTCCTAGGGAGTCATAGTCATCTGGTAGTTACAACGCGAGCTCCAACCGAGTCATAGTTTCCTGATAGCTACAACGCGAGCTCCTAGGGATTCATAGTCGTCTGGTAGTTACAACGCGAGCTCCAACCGAGTCATAGTTGCCTTGTATCTAAAACGCGAGCTCCTAGGGAGTCATAGTCGTCTGGCAGTTACAACGCGAGCTCCAACCGAGTCATAGTTGCCTGGTAGCTACAACGCGAGTTCCTTGGGAGTCGTAGTCATCTGGTAGTTACAACGCGAGCTCCAACCGAGTCATAGTTGCCTGGTAGCTAAAACGCGAGCTCCTAGGGATTCATAGTCGTCTGGTAGTTACAACGCGAGCTCCAACCGAGTCATAGTTGCCTGGTAGCTAAAATTCGAGCTCCTAGGGAGTCATAGTCGTCTGGTAGTTACAAAACGAGCTCCAACCGAGTCATAGTTGCCTGGTAGCTACAACGCGAGCTCCAAGGGAATCATAGTCATCTGGTGGTTACAGCGCGAGCTCCAACGAAGTCATAGTTGCCTGGTAGCTACAACACGAGCTCCTAGGGAGTCATAGTCATCTGTTAGTTACAACGCGAGCTCCAACCGAGTCATAGTTGCCTGGTAGCTAAAACGCGAGCTCCTAGGGAGTCATAGTCGTCTGGTAGTTACAACGCGAGCTCCAACCAAGTCATAGTTGCCTGGTAGCTACAAAACGAGCTCCTAGGGAGTCATAGTCATCTGGTAGTTACAACGCGAGCTCCAACCGAGTCATAGTTGCCTGGTAGCTAAAATTCGAGCTCCTGGGGAGTCATAGTCGTCTGGTAGTTACAAAACGAGCTCCAACCGAGTCATAGTTGCCTGGTAGCTACAACGCGAGCTCCTAGGGAGTCATAGTCATCTGGTGGTTACAGCGCGAGCTCCAACCAAGTCATAGTTGCCTGGTAGCTACAACACGAGCTCCTAGGGAGTCATAGTCATCTGTTAGTTACAACGCGAGCTCCAACCGAGTCATAGTTGCCTGGTAGCTAAAACGCGAGCTCCTAGGGAGTCATAGTCGTCTGGTAGTTACAACGCGAGCTCCAACCAAGTCATAGTTGCCTGGTAGCTACAAAACGAGCTCCTAGGGAGTCATAGTCATCTGGTAGTTACAACGCGAGCTCCAACCGAGTCATAGTTGCCTGGTAGCTACAACGCGAGCTCCAACCGAGTCATAGTTGCCTGATAGCTACAACGCGAGCTCCTAGGGATTTATTGTCGTCTGGTAGTTACAACGCGAGCTCCAACCGAGTCATAGTTTCCTGATAGCTACAACGCGAGCTCCTAGGGATTCATAGTCGTCTGGTAGTTACAACGCGAGCTCCAACCGAGTCATAGTTGCCTGGTATCTAAAACGCGAGCTCCTAGGGAGTCATAGTCGTCTGGTAGTTACAACGCGAGCTCCAACCGAGTCATAGTTGCCTGGTAGCTACAACGCGAGTTCCTTGGGAGTGGTAGTCATCTGGTAGTTACAACGCGAGCTCCAACCAAGTCATAGTTGCCTGGTAGCTAAAACGCGAGCTCCTAGGGATTCATAGTCGTCTGGTAGTTACAACGCGAGCTCCAACCGAGTCATAGTTGCCTGGTAGCTAAAATGCGAGCTCCTAGGGAGTCATAGTCGTCTGGTAGTTACAACGCGAGCTCCAACCGAGTCATAGTTGCCTGGTAGCTACAACGCGAGCTCCTAGGGAGTCATAGTCATCTGGTGGTTACAACGCGAGCTCCAACCAAGTCATAGTTGCCTGGTAGCTACAACACGAGCTCCTAGGGAGTCATAGTCATCTGGTAGTTACAACGCGAGCTCCAACCGAGTCATAGTTGCCTGGTAGCTAAAACACGAGCTCCTAGGGAGTCATAGTCGTCTGGTAGTTACAACGCGAGCTCCAACCGAGTCATAGTTGCCTGGTAGCTACAACGCGAGCTCCTAGGGAGTCATAGTTAACAGGTAGCTACAACACGAGCTCCTAGGGAGTCATAGTCATCTGGTAGTTACAACGCGAGCTCCAACCGAGTCATAGTTTCCTGATAGCTACAACGCGAGCTCCTAGGGATTCATAGTCGTCTGGTAGTTACAACGCGAGCTCCAACCGAGTCATAGTTGCCTGGTATCTAAAACGCAAGCTCCTAGGGAGTCATAGTCGTCTGGCAGTTACAACGCGAGCTCCAACCGAGTCATAGTTGCCTGGTAGCTACAACGCGAGTTCCTTGGGAGTCGTATTCATCTGGTAGTTACAACGCGAGCTCCAACCGAGTCATAGTTGCCTGGTAGCTAAAACGCGAGCTCCTAGGGATTCATAGTCGTCTGGTAGTTACAACGCGAGCTCCGACCGAGTCATAGTTGCCTGGTAGCTAAAATTCGAGCTCCTAGGGAGTCATAGTCGTCTGGTAGTTACAACGCGAGCTCCAACCGAGTCATAGTTGCCTGGTAGCTAAAACGCGAGCTCCTAGGGATTCATAGTCATCTGGTGGTTACAGCGCGAGCTCCAACCAAGTCATAGTTGCCTGGTAGCTACAACACGAGCTCCTAGGGAGTCATAGTCATCTGGTAGTTACAAAACGAGCTCCAACCGAGTCATAGTTGCCTGGTAGCTAAAACACGAGCTCCTAGGGAGTCATAGTCGTCTGGTAGTTACAACGCGAGCTGCAACCGAGTCATAGTTGCCTGG
This sequence comes from Epirrita christyi, assembly GCA_951392215.1. NCBI lineage: Eukaryota > Metazoa > Arthropoda > Insecta > Lepidoptera > Geometridae > Epirrita > Epirrita christyi. Next base: position 3,529,392 of record OX595862.1, read on the forward strand.
TAGCTACAACGCGAGCTCCTAGGGAGTCATAGTTAACAGGTAGCTACAACACGAGCTCCTAGGGAGTCATAGTCATCTGGTAGTTACAACGCGAGCTCCAACCGAGTCATAGTTTCCTGATAGCTACAACGCGAGCTCCTAGGGATTCATAGTCGTCTGGTAGTTACAACGCGAGCTCCAACCGAGTCATAGTTGCCTGGTATCTAAAACGCGAGCTCCTAGGGAGTCATAGTCGTCTGGTAGTTACAACGCGAGCTCCAACCGAGTCATAGTTGCCTGGTAGCTACAACGCGAGTTCCTTGGGAGTGGTAGTCATCTGGTAGTTACAACGCGAGCTCCAACCGAGTCATAGTTGCCTGGTAGCTAAAACGCGAGCTCCTAGGGATTCATAGTCGTCTGGTAGTTACAACGCGAGCTCCAACCGAGTCATAGTTGCCTGGTAGCTAAAATGCGAGCTCCTAGGGAGTCATAGTCGTCTGGTAGTTACAACGCGAGCTCCAACCGAGTCATAGTTGCCTGGTAGCTACAACGCGAGCTCCTAGGGAGTCATAGTCATCTGGTGGTTACAACGCGAGCTCCAACCAAGTCATAGTTGCCTGGTAGCTACAACACGAGCTCCTAGGGAGTCATAGTCATCTGGTAGTTACAACGCGAGCTCCAACCGAGTCATAGTTGCCTGGTAGCTAAAACGCGAGCTCCTAGGGAGTCATAGTCGTCTGGTAGTTACAACGCGAGCTCCAACCGAGTCATAGTTGCCTGGTAGCTACAACGCGAGCTCCTAGGGAGTGATACTCATCTGGTAGTTACAACGCGAGCTCCAACCAAGTCATAGTTGCCTGGTAGCTACAACACGAGCTCCTAGGGAGTCATAGTCGTCTGGTAGTTACAACGCGAGCTCCAACCGAGTCATAGATGCCTGGTAGCTAAAACGCGAGTTCCTAGGGATTCATAGTCGTCTGGTAGTTACAACGCGAGCTCCAACCGAGTCATAGTTGCCTGGTAGCTAAAACGCGAGCTTCTAGGGAGTCATAGTCGTCTGGTAGTTACAACGCGAGCTCCAACCGAGTCATAGTTGCCTGGTAGCTACAACGCGAGCTCCTAGGGAGTCATAGTCATCTGGTAGTTACAACGCGAGCTTCAACCAAGTCATAGTTGCCTGGTAGCTACAACACGAGCTCCTAGGGAGTCATAGTCATCTGGTAGTTACAACGCGAGCTCCAACCGAGTCATAGTTGCCTGGTAGCTAAAACACGAGCTCCTAGGGAGTCATAGTCGTCTGGTAGTTACAACGCGAGCTCCAACCGAGTCATAGTTGCCTGGTAGCTACAACGCGAGCTCCTAGGGAGTCATAGTTAACAGGTAGCTACAACACGAGCTCCTAGGGAGTCATAGTCGTCTGGTAGTTACAACGCGAGCTCCAACCGAGTCATAGTTGCCTGGTAGCTAAAATTCGAGCTCCTAGGGAGTCATAGTCGTCTGGTAGTTACAAAACGAGCTCCAACCGAGTCATAGTTGCCTGGTAGCTACAACGCGAGCTCCAAGGGAATCATAGTCATCTGGTGGTTACAGCGCGAGCTCCAACGAAGTCATAGTTGCCTGGTAGCTACAACACGAGCTCCTAGGGAGTCATAGTCATCTGTTAGTTACAACGCGAGCTCCAACCGAGTCATAGTTGCCTGGTAGCTAAAACGCGAGCTCCTAGGGAGTCATAGTCGTCTGGTAGTTACAACGCGAGCTCCAACCAAGTCATAGTTGCCTGGTAGCTACAAAACGAGCTCCTAGGGAGTCATAGTCATCTGGTAGTTACAACGCGAGCTCCAACCGAGTCATAGTTGCCTGGTAGCTAAAATTCGAGCTCCTGGGGAGTCATAGTCGTCTGGTAGTTACAAAACGAGCTCCAACCGAGTCATAGTTGCCTGGTAGCTACAACGCGAGCTCCTAGGGAGTCATAGTCATCTGGTGGTTACAGCGCGAGCTCCAACCAAGTCATAGTTGCCTGGTAGCTACAACACGAGCTCCTAGGGAGTCATAGTCATCTGTTAGTTACAACGCGAGCTCCAACCGAGTCATAGTTGCCTGGTAGCTAAAACGCGAGCTCCTAGGGAGTCATAGTCGTCTGGTAGTTACAACGCGAGCTCCAACCAAGTCATAGTTGCCTGGTAGCTACAAAACGAGCTCCTAGGGAGTCATAGTCATCTGGTAGTTACAACGCGAGCTCCAACCGAGTCATAGTTGCCTGGTAGCTACAACGCGAGCTCCAACCGAGTCATAGTTGCCTGATAGCTACAACGCGAGCTCCTAGGGATTTATTGTCGTCTGGTAGTTACAACGCGAGCTCCAACCGAGTCATAGTTGCCTGGTAGCTAAAACGCGAGCTCCTAGGGAGTCATAGTCGTCTGGTAGTTACAACGCGAGCTCCAACCGAGTCATAGTTGCCTAGTAGCTACAACGCGAGCTCCTAGGGAGTCATAGTCATCTGGTAGTTACAACGCGAGCTCCAACCAAGTCATAGTTGCCTGGTAGCTACAAAACGAGCTCCTAGGGAGTCATAGTCATCTGGTAGTTACAACGCGAGCTCCAACCGAGTCATAGTTGCCTGGTAGCTCCAACGCGAGCTCCTAGGGAGTCATAGTCATCTGGTAGTTACAACGCGAGCTCCAACCGAGTCATAGTTGCCTGGTAGCTACAACGCGAGCTCCTAGGGAGTCATAGTCGTCTGGTAGTTACAACGCGAGCTCCAACCGAGTCATAGTTGCCTTGTAGCTACAACGCGAGCTCCTAGGGAGTCATATTCATCTGGTAGTTACAACGCGAGCTCCAACCAAGTCATAGTTGCCTAATAGCTACAACACGAGCTCCTAGGGAGTCATAGTCATCTGGTAGTTACAACGCGAGCTCCAACCGAGTCATAGTTGCCTGGTAGCTAAAACGCGAGCTCCTAGGGAGTCATAGTCGTCTGGTAGTTACAACGCGAGCTCCAACCGAGTCATAGTTGCCTATTAGCTACAACGCGAGCTCCTAGGGAGTCATAGTCATCTGGTAGTTACAACGCGAACTCCAACCGAGTCATAGTTGCCTGGTAGGTACTTATTTAGTACATTTATTATTTTAGATCATTTTAGGTTGAATTATACATGGACTTAGTAGTCCCAAAGGATCAAAGATTTTGAACGAGTTTGACATTATAGACCGCTTTGTAATGTTAGAATTTTCAGTGGATATGGTCTTAATGGGAAAGTGTATGAAATCCTTAGATGGGTTCCATCCTAGACCGAGGGTGCTTGACGATTCGCTTAATATTAATTTATCGTTTTGATTTTGTTCGATGTTCTCTAGGAGATTGGGTAAGTTGCTTTTATATTTTCGCAAGGGAAAGCAAGCTGAATTTAATGCTTCTGAAACAGACTTTTGTATGTTACGTAGTTCTTGTTCATTGTTTGAGCCTGTTATCATGTCATCTACATAGAAGTCATTTTGTATGATAGATTTGATTTTTGTATCTTCACATTCTTCTCCAACCTGCCACAGACACCTTGTACTCAAATGAGCTGCACTTGCGGTGCCGTAAGTGAGAACATTTAAGCGTAGGGTCCTTATAGGCTTCGATTCGTCATCTCTCCACAAGATTAGTTGCAGGTTTCTGTCATCAGGGTGTACTTCTACTTGACGATTTATTTTTTCGATATCGCCAATTAGTAAGTATTTGTACTGCCTTGCCCTAATCAATATGGAAAAGAGAGATTCCTGAACGTTGGGGCCTACCCTGAGAATATCGTTGAGTGAATACCCAGAAGAAGATGGGGCTGAGCCGTCAAACACCACCCTTATTTTAGTGGATTCGCTGCCCTCTCGGAAAACAGCATGATGACACAGGAAATAACCTGGAGTCGGCATCGCATTAGTGGATTCGGATAAGTGGCCTAATTCGGCATATTCACGAATGAACTCTGAATAGTGTGATTTTAAATTATAATTTCTTCTAAATCGCTTTTCTAGATTGAGAAGGCGCTTCTTGGCCATATTATATGACTCTCCTAAACAATTAGCATTATCGCTTAAGGGTAGTCTAACGCAGAATCTACCTGTGCTTAATCGTGTCGTATTCGTTTTAAAATGATCTTCGCATATTATATCATCTTTGTTTAAAATTGACCTTTGTGGGAGCTCTTCGACTTCCCAGAACTTAGTTAGTATATTTTCGATGTTTGTTTGTGGATCGTATGAATCGTTGTTTGAGTGGTTGAGTGGATGATTGAACGCATGGTTGGCTGAATGATTACAATGAATGTATTTAGATGAACCGGCATGATAAGGTCCGGCTACTAGCCAGCCGAATTCAGAATTGATTAATTTTAGGTTCTTAGGTCCTAGTGAATGTTGTTCTGATCTTAAGACGTCCCAAAAGATGTCTGCCCCGAGTAGTACGTCGATCTTTGCAGGCAAGTCAAAGCTAGGATCTGCCAGTTTGATATTGCTTGGCAATTTAATATGTTGGAGGTTTATAGGAGCCTTCGGCAGGTCACGTGTCAGCTCATCCATCACCAAGCAAGAGAGAGTTGTGTTGTATTTTATTTCGGAAAACAAACCATATGCTTTCGTCGAAAAAAATTCTTTCGTTTAAAGTCGCATATGCCTTATGTCGATATTTAATCCTAGAATAGTACACTTTTACTAAATTCTGATTTAGTCCATATTCTGTAAGAAGGCCGAAAGCACCTATGGAATCACCTATAAGCAACATCTGAGATGGTTAAATCCTTTCAGAGAGAGAGGTGACAACCACTGTGGCGCGGCGGGAGAAGGTTCATATTCGTATTCGTATATTCGTATTCACCTGCTCTTCTCTTCTCTTCCCTTCTCTTCTCTTCCTATCGAGTATCGACTATCGACT